>CM035169.1:30050596-30588096 GCA_020205615.1 Panax quinquefolius | reverse complement strand
TCGATACCTTCTGACCATTTGAGGATTTTTTTTACCACATCATTTTGTAACATTACGATTCGTGATTACTAAGAATAATCCACAGTCGTAATCATACCAAAGTCCATCCATGCTTTCTACTGAGTACGGATGACTTAAAAAAAAAATATAAAAATGAGGGATGATGACAATGATATAAAATTGATAAAACAAGTTCAAAATTATTTTATCGAGGAATTTTTAACGTCCAAATTATCGACGTAATCTTGCTTTGTAGAGTAAAATTCAAGAATGATCGGAAGAATATTTCAGTGAAAGAATCTTTGGATGAAGCCTTGAATATCGAGGATATTCTACTAATTTCATGGAGTATAGAAGTGAAAGTTTTAACATTTGGGTATAATAAAGAATGGAATAACAAAAGAAATCACCGTGCATGCGGTACTTGGCATAGGCGAGTTATTCAACGAGAATAATAATAACGGAACGGGGTCGGTGAAATTCACACCGCAAGCGGGATGTTCAACGAGAATAATAAAGATGGAACCGGATCGGGTGTAAAACACGCGAGATAGGATATTCAAGCGAGAATGATAAAAGGCGGAACCGGTCAGGTGTAAAACACATGAGACGAGGATGTTCAGCAGAATAATAATAAAAGCGGAATAATAAGGTTAAAAACAGACGGGATGTTCAAGTGGAATAATAATAAAAAGCGGAGGAGGTGTGTTGAGACAGGATGTTCAGACGAATAATAGAAGAATGTCACCAAGTATAGGGTAATGGCATTATCTGAGTTATTCAGCGAGAATAATAAGCAATGAAATAACATAAGGATTTCACCAGTATAGGGTATCTGGCGTATCTGAGGTTATGTATAAGGTATGCCACTTTTACGGGTTATTCAAATGAGAATAATAGTGAATGGAATAATGAAGTTCTCTTCAAAGAAGAAAGAATAACACCACTACTAGTAAAAAAGGCTGAATATAGAAGTAGTGAAGTAGCGAGAATACTCTTCTTCTTTACATAACTTTCTCTACATCTTTCTCTCTATAATTTCTCTCTAGAGTTTGATGAATTAAGTGAAAATAATGATGAGGAATGAACTTATTTATAGGAAAATGGAATGCGTAGTAACTAATCCATGAGCGGTCCAGATTGATTTACTTTAATCGGCGGTCCATATTTAAAGCAAAATCTTTTAAATAAAATATAATATATTCTATTTATATAAAAACATTTTCTTATCTGCAAACCTTTATCAAAACTTATTTACTATGCAATACATTATCGTAATAAAATATAATATATTTTATTTATAAAATAACTTTAATAAAGTATTACATTTTATATAAAAAGATGTTTACATTTTATTACGTTAATAATCGAATAAAACAAAAGCGTCATTATCATTATAATAATTCATATTATTAATAAATGATAATGGAATCAAACTAAGTGACTTCACCATAAGCATCGATAATCAATCTGGTGTCTTCTTATGCGACCACACGTATTCTTGTACTTTTACTACTAAGAGTAGTTCAGCGATATCAGCGGTAAAAACTTCCATAGTTATTTTGATAAAATATTTTTGTCTTTTCTCGATCAAAGCCAATAATTACATTGTGGGGTCCACCGATGATTGGTAGTGGTTATACGAATATTCCTGCTAAAGCCGAATATTCCCAGAGCCAATCGAATATAATATAACCACTTGTATACTTTTGCAAAATTTATAAATATTACCCACAACTATAACATTATATCAAATTATTCCATAATATTCAAAAATAATATTTATAGAAAATTCATCTTTATTTATAAAAGCTGGGGTCTTCTGACCTCCCTTCTTATGAAATTTAAGCCCTCGAAATTAGAGTGCGTACGGTATGTCGAAGAGGTAAGGATACCTTGATTTCATTTGATTCTAACTCCCAAGTCATTTCCTCGACATCGTGGTTCCTCCATGAAAACTTTGACTTGAGGTATAACCTTGGGCGTAGAATATGTTCCTTCTTATCAAAATTTGAGCAGGGAACCTCTTCATACGTCAAATCTTCCGCTATTTTCGTCAGGTTCTAACTTCGATAATATGGTTCGGGTCTTTCACATATTTTCGTAACATGGATATGTGAAAAGCGTTATGAACACGAGACATATTTTGGCGGTAAAAGCGAGTCTATAGGCCGCGATTCCTACTCGATCGAGGATTAAAATGGGCCAGATGAATCGAGGATTAAGTTTCCTCTCTTTCCAAATCTTGTAACTCCTTTCCATGGAGCGACTTTTAACAACACATGATCTCTATATTGAATTCCACGTCCTTTCGATGAAGATCGGCATAACTCTTTTATCGATTTTGTGAGGTTTTTATCGTTGTCGGATCGTTTGAATCTTTTTAGTAGTCATACGTACCAACTCGGTCCCAACAACGTTGCTTCACCCACCTCATCCAAAGCATCTTGGAGAAGCGACACTTTCTTCCATCTGGCGCTTGAATGGAGCCGTACGATACTTGCTTGATAAGCTGTTGTTGTAGGAAAACTCCACCGATGGTAAAACTTGTCCCAACTCCTTGAAATCAAGAACCACGAGTCTTAATAGATCTTGAGAGTTTGAATAGTCCTCTCCATTGTCCAGGTAAATACGAGGATGATATCTAGAGAGCTAAATCGTAAGTCCGTGCCCATAGCTTTTTGCAAACTAACCGAAAATCGTGAAGTGAATCTTGGGTCTCGATCGAAACTATGGATCTAGGCATACCATGCGATCTTACAATCTCGTTTATGTCATCTGAGCAAGGCGTTCAAGTGTATAAGTTTCTCGTGTCGGTAAGAAATGAAAGCGGACTTGGTCGATCTATCAACAATGACCCAAATCGCATCGATGCCTTGAGAAACCTTAGGAAGGCCGTGCTTGAAATCCATGGTAATGTGCTCCCACTTCCATTACGGAATTTCAAGTGGTTCTGATGGACCTTTTGGTACTTGATGCTCTCACTTTAACTTCGTTGACAAGTTAGACACCTTGAGATAAGCGGTGCTATATCTCTCTTCGTATTGCTCCACCAAAATGTATGGCGAATATCATGATACATTTTGGTACTCCCGAGATGGATTGCAAATGGTGTGTTGTGCGCCTCCATCATGATATTATACTTTAAATCGGGGTCGTTAGGAACCAAAGTCAGAGTTGACTCGAAGTATTCCTTCTTCATCGATTCTTGCTTGGCGTAGCACCCTCTTGCACTTTCTTTTTTTCATCGCATCGGCTCCAGTGCGTAGCTTGAAGCGACTTTAACTTTATCGATTAAAGTCGGTTCTACTTCGTATATTTGCTATCATCACATGCGTCCCTGAGTCTTTAACTCTATCTCCATCCTTTTGCAAGTCACACAAAATGGGCCTTTGTGTTGACAATACAATAACGCTTTTCGTACTTGCATCGATCTTACTACTCGATGCATCGGCTACCACGTTCGCTTTTCGAGGATGGTATTGGATGGTATGATCATAATCTTTCAGCGATTCAAGCCAGCGTCGTTGTCGCGTGTTGAGTTCCTTTTGAGTGAAGAAATATTTGAGGCTTTTATGATCAGTAAAGATCTCCACTTTCTCCCATCTGTAATGCCTCCAAATTTTAAGTCTGAAAGACAACGGTTTTGACTCGGATCATGAGTAGGATAATTCCTCTCATATTCTTTGAGTTGTCGTGAGGCATAAGGCTATAACTTTTCCATGTTGCATAAGAACACATCCCGACCCTTTGCTCGAAGCATCACTTTGTAGATGACAAATCCCTCAAGGCAAATGGTATTGTCGAGCAGTCTTTGAAATAAGTCTCTTCTTGAGTTCTTGAAAACTCTTCTCACATTCTTCGCTCAATAGAACTTTGTATCTTTTCGAGTCGGTGAGTCGATGGAGTAGCGATTAGAGAAAATCCTTCCACGAATCTCAGATAATAACCAATTAAGCAAGAAAGCTCGTACTTGGTCTTTGATTTAGGTTGTTCCGACTTTGAATAGCTTGATCTTTCTTTGGGTCAGCGGATATTCCATGACTTGATACCCGTGCCCGAGGAATGCTACTTCTTGAGCCGAACTCGCATTTCTTGACTTGGCATAAAGCTTATATTCACGAAGCTTTTGGAGTGTCGACCTCAAGTGTTGCTTTCATGATCTTCACGGCTTTTGGAATAAATAAGGATGTCATCAATAAAGGCGACCACAAAGTGATCTAAATATTCCTTGAATACTCGGTTCATCATATCCATGAAAGCGGCGGAGCATTAGTCGATCAAAAGGACATGACTAGGAATTCATAATGCCGTCTGCAGGAGTTAAGCCGTCTTTGGAATGTCGGTGGTTCTAATCTTCAATTGGTGATATCGGAGCGAAGATCGATCTTTGAAAAGAATTTGGCTCCTTTACTGTTGGTGAAACAGGTCATCAATACGTGGCAATGGATACCTATTTTTGATGGTGACATGATTGACTCCGATAATCAATACAAATCGCATACTCCCATCTTTCTTCTTCACGAATAGAGCAGGAGCACCCCAAGGAGAAGTACTAGGGCCGAATAAAGCCGATGTCTAACAATTCCTGCGGTTGGGTCTTTAACTCACGAAGTTGATAGGAGCCATTCGATATGGGGCTTTGGAAATAGGTTTTATACGGGTTGAAAAGTCGATACAAAATTCAATTTCACGCTCTGGGGTAGGCCGGGAAGTTCTTGAGAATCGTCGGAAATTTATTAACAATAGAAATATCGCTCAAAAAAGCGGCGTATTTTTGTTTAAATCGTGACATGAGCTAAGAAAGCTTGACATCCATTTTTGATAAGCGAATAGCTTTATGGCTTGAGATAGTAGTGATTGATTTTAATGGTTTGGTCGTTTGAATTAGCATAATAGGTTGATTAGGAATATGAAAGCTAATGACACTTACGAAAACAATCAATTTTTGCATGATAAGTAGTTAACGATCAATCCACAGAATCACGTCAAATCAAGTATTTTTAATGAAATAAGATCGACGAGGTAATGTGAAGTGCGATTTGAACCAAACAAGACTTATAAGCGAGTGGATGTAATGAAGGTTTCTCCCAACGGAGTTTCCACGAGATAAGTCGAAAGTCTAATTTCTCGAGTCAAATTTAATCGATGGCGCAAGTAGGAGAAATAAAAGAATGGGTAGAACCGGTATCAAATAAAGTGTAGACTTCATTAGAGTTTATGATAAGCTTACCGTGATGACCTCATTCGGGTTCCTTGCTCTCTCAGGAGGTCACAAAAAGCGCTCTCCCTTACCACTCTGGTTTTGACTTTTACGGGGATGACCTTTGGTGCCTCCATCCTAGTTGAATTTGTCTTGATGGCGACAAAATCGAGCTAAGTGACCTTCTCTTCCACAATTATAACATGCTTTGGAATGGCATAGCGCAGATTCGGGATGATGTGTCCCTCTTCTCGCATTTGAAGCATATGATAGGTGGTCTTTCTCCTTCCTTAACAACGGGTCTTTGGTCTTGGCGTCTTTCCATCATTGTTGAATCTCCGTTTCTTGAAATGTCCATTCTTATTGTTTTGTACGATTACCAAAGTGGTTACCATATCTGGCACATTGATTCCCTCACGCTTGTTGTCACCGCTTCCGATGACTACTACCATTTGGTATTATAACTTTTCTTAATTTGCTCTCTTTTAGTTACGTTGACTCGTTATCGCGCTCCACTAAGCGAGCCCTATTTACAACATCGAATACAAACACACGGTTTATGAGAAATAAGATGTTGGCGTATCTCCGACTTCAAACCTCTTAAAAACATTCGCGCCATTCTCTCTTCATTATCCACTGAGTGGGAATAAACCGTGATAACTCATAAATTTTGCCTCGTATTGCGACACGGTCGTATTGTTTTGTTCGACTTGATAAACTCCACCTCCTTCGTATGGCGAATACTTTCGGGAAAGTATTTTGTCGTTGAACGACTCTGGAACTTCTCCCAAGATATCTTGATGCAATGAGGTTGAGTCGTTTCTAGATTCCCACCGATGTCGCCTCTCTCGTATGACGTAAAAGCGTGAAAGGAACCTTTTGCTCCTCGGAGCATCGAGACATCAAATATCTTGGTGTCTGCTTTATCCATGCTTCCGCCTTGAAGTGGTTTTGGCTCTCCTTAAACTCGGTGGTCCCAGCTCCTTGAATTGTTTAGCGGTGGCCTTGAGAGTTTTCCGTGTTTCCACCTACGTTTTGGGCGAGGAGTCGCTCTCGCTTTCTTTGTTGCATAAAATGCATAAAGCCTCACGAACATTTGATCATTCATCATTTTAGTCGGTGTTGTTGTTTGCGTGAGGATTATCGCCTTCACGATGCACATTATCACGATTATTGATATGTGGTGAATCAGCGATCGCTTTGTGCTCCATTCTTTATTCTCAACATTCTCGGATGTCATTTTGAGATCTTGCCACAAAACAAAAGATTAATTGACATTTAACAATTATCTTTATATTACGTGAAACCGATAAAATAGCACAAAAACTTAGGTAGGTCATCTTAGCGAAGGTATTCCCGTCTCTCCCCTCTAGTACTTTTCTCACATCTTAGCGAGGATCATATCCTTAGCTTTGATCAAGTTGTGGCGCCCCAAAATTAGGTATACATCACCCATCTTGGGTCGCCACTTACGTGATCTGAAATTTAAATCTGACTTATTAACATAAGCATAGGTATGCAATCTGACATAAAAGCGTGAGTTTAAATACAAATATAAATCACTAGATATTATCAAACTTCAAAAAAAGTCCTCATTACAATTATTATCACACTATTTCGAGAATAGTGAGGACTACTAATCTTATCTTCGGGACCATCACTCGTTTCCCAGGCTTCGTAAAATTTATATTCTCATTTCACGAAGAAGAAACGGTGAAAAGAAAGGGTGAAGCTCAACTAGCCCGATGAAATATTATGACTAAGATAATGCAAAATAAATTATCAATAGTCTTCAACAATATTAAGCGATAAAATACAATAAAACAACCGGTTTAAGCTGCGGTGAATATCTGATCCATTTAAAAAAGTCGAGTAGAAAATAAAATCTACTATCTTTTATGATTTTAAAGGTTTTTCATCAACTTTGTTATAGGTGAGACTCGACTTTAATAAATAATCCACATCATCGAATCACCCCTACTTTTCGGACGAGAGGATATTCTTTAGTATCACGATCACAATTATTCTGCTGCTACGGGCGAGAATAGTTGTGTATTCATTAATAGTCGTGATCGTGCCAACAATTTGTCCATCGATGCCTTCTTCTGAGCTTTGAGGATTTTTTTTACCACATCATTTGTAACATTACGGTCGTGATTCTGCCGAATAATCCACAGTCGTAATCATACCAAGTCCATCCATGCTCTACTGGGGGCGAGATGACTTTAAAAAAAATATAAAAATGAGGATGATGACAATGATATAAGAATTGATAAAACAAGTTCAAGAATTATTTTATCCGGGAATTTTAACGTCCAAATTATCAACATGATCTTTGCTTTGTAGAGTAAAATTCAAGAATGATCGGAAGAATATTTCCGTGAAAAGATCTTTGGATGAAGCGCGCAAATATCGAGGATATTCTACTAATTTCATGGAGTATAGAAAGTGAAGTTTTAACTTATTTGGGTATAATAAAGAATGGAATAACAAAAGAAATCACCGTGCATGCGGTACTTAGCATAGGTAGAGGTTATTCAACAATAATAATAATAACGGAACGTCGGTCGGTGAAATTCGCAAGCGGGATGTTCAACAGAATAATAAAGATGGAACCGGATCGGTGTAAAACACGAGATAGGATATTCAGCGAGAATGATAAAAAGCGGGAACCGGTCGATTGTAAAAAACACATGACGAGGATGTTCAATGAGAATAATAATAAAAAAGCGGAACCGGTCGGTGTAAAACCTGTGAGCGAGGATGTTCAGCGAGAATAATAATAAAAAGCGGAACCCGGTAGGTGTGACGAGGATGTTCAATGAGAATAATAGAAGAATGTCACCAAGTATAGGGTTGAAAGCGTATCTGAGTTATTCAGCGAGAATAATAGCGATGGAATAACATATAAGATTTCACCAAGTATAGGGTATCTGGCGTATCTGAGTTATGTATAGGGTATGCCACTTTTACGGAGTTATTCCAACGAATAATAGTGAATGGAATAATGAAGTTCTCTTGAAGAAGAATAATAACACCCTAAGTAGTAAAAAGGCTGAATATAGAAGTAGTGAAGTAGCGAATACTCTTCTTCTTTCTATAACTTTCTCTCTATAAACTTCTCTACTATAATTTCTCTCTACAGAGTTTGATGAATTAGTAGGAAAATAATGAAGGAATGAGCTTTATTTATAGGAAAATGGAATGCGTAGTAATTAATCCATGAGCGGTCAGATTGATTTACTTTTAATCGGCGATCCCGTATTTAAAGCAAAATCTTTTAAATAAAATATAATATATTCTATTTATATAAAAACATTTCTTATCTGCAAATACTATACAAAACATTTTATCAAACTACTTATCGTAATAAAATATAATATATTTTATTTATAAAATAACTTTAATAAAGTATTACATTTTATATAAAAGATGTTTACGTTTTATTACGTTAATAATCTGAATAAAACAAAAGCGTCATTATCATTATAATAATTTATTATTATTAATCGTGATGATAATGGAATCAAAGTAAGTGACTTTCACATAAGCATCGATAATCAATCTGGTGTCTTCTTATGTCGACCACGCGTATTCTTGTACTTTACTTCTAGAGTAGTTCAACGATATCAAGCGGTAAAACTTCCGTAGTTATTTGATAAAATATTTTTGTCTTTTTTCGATCGAAATGATAAATACATTTGTAGGGGGTCCTGATGATTGAGTAGTTATGCGAATATTCCTCTGCTAAGCAAGAATATTAAAGCCAATCGAATATAATATAACCACTTGTATACTTTGCAAAATTTATAAATATTACCACTATTTATAACATTATATCAAATTATTCCATAATATTCAAAAATAATATTTATAGAAAATTCATCTTTATTTATAAAAGCGGGGTCTTACATTCAAAATGGAGTTAGATCGCATAATCCACAAAAGTGTTCATAACTTGAGTAGAGTTCCATACACAACTCATACTTAGTATTATATTCTAAATAAACATTATTATTACTTGAGTATCAGTGTAATTATATGACTATTTGAAAGGAAGAAAAAAATCCCTCAAAAATTTAATTATAATTCAAAATTCGTGATTGAAGATAATTTTGACAATGTAATATTTTATGAAAATATCCTCCCCTATGCCAGGTCATCCTTAATATGCAACTAAAAATTCAAATTTATTTTTTGAATATATAGGAAGGCAGCAACTACATTTAGAAAGCAAACATTCTCATCTAGGCAATTTAATTTTGATATGGTAATATTGTTAGATTTTGAGACTAATTTAAAGGGAGTTTTATTAATCATTTGAAATAAATTTATATATTATTGTATTCTACTTGATAAGTAGATTAAAATTAAGTATTTGGAACCTCAAATTCATAGGATAATAAATGACAAATTAACTCACAAAGATCACTTTTAAAATGATAATAAATATTTGTGAGAAGTTAAGTCTCACATCGATTAAGAATTAAAGTTTGAATGTATTTATGTATAATAAAATTGATCTTGGATTTGGGCTCCAAAGGGCACCCTACTTTTGTGGAGGGAAAAGGGCCTAACCAAAACATGATTTGAACCCACATGCCCGTGTTGTCGCTGACCGATTGGGCTCAGGTTTGGGTCATTGTATATATTTTTTTGAGCAAAATTTATTAAAACCGTGTTATTTTAAGAAATGTTATTTATTATCATACTATGTCATTTTGGAAAGTGCTTGCCCAAACGGAAGCGCTCTTTCTAATCGTTGAACGGACGCGCCTTTTCCGCCAAGTCCAAAAACTATGTCTTTTCAAGAGATTGTGTCGAATCTGATGGGTCACTAAACCCTCCTATAAATAGCCTTAGAGGGGGGCAGTACTTTGATTCATTCCATTTCAAGCATTCAAGCATTATTAAGTAATTCGAGTCTTCAATTTAATAAGTCTTTCATAGTTTATTTTGAAAAGAGTTCTGAGCATTTGATTTGATTCGTAGTGTGTGTTATTTGTAGTGATCTTTATAATGCGTTGTCATTCATATCTTAAGAAATGAGTGTTATTAACTTCGATCAAGTAAAAGAACATAATTATCTTACGTATATAGTATCAAATACCATAAAATCTCATGGTTATAATGATGATTTTTTTTTTAGCGTAGTTTAAGAAAATCATTTAAGTGGTAATTTTAACATAATTTTTTCGTATATACCCCTTAATATGGAATTAATGAATAAGTTAATTCTTTCCTTACTTATCATCACTAGAACTTCTCAACTTCGTTGATTGGCGTATCTACACCATTAAAATCCATAAACTTTAACTAGAAGAGAATACAACAACATTAAATGTGGTGATAAAAATAATGACATTGAATGTTGTTTATTCAAAAAAAAAGTAATGGTTGAATATTTATTATAAGGCGTAAAAGTAAAAACAATGAGCAATTAAATTTTTTAAATAGTAAGTAAATTTTATATATTGGGACATCACAAAATAGAAAATCAACCTATAACTATAAGACGGAGGGAGTACTAATCTTTAACATATTTTGTATATCAATTTTAATATACAACAAATAAATTTTATATATAGAGAGAGAGCCCTTGTCCATCCATATTCCCTAACAAATATTAGAACCACAGACCTATACAAAACATTAGCCACTACTTTTTCAGTTTGGATACTATCAAGAAAATGAAAGATATTTAACTTGTAGTTTTTGTCATTTGGTGGCCCAAGGCACATGCAAGTGCCCAAAGTGGAGGAAGAAAAGTGCAAAACCAATCTAATGGCAAGTGCAATTGCAAGTGGCCGTCATGCAAATTATTTTGGCCGTTTCTCTTGATGGTCTCACTCCCAATTTTAACAAATGGGAATATTTTGCTTGTACTTTTCCACTTGATTGACCAATTTTTCATAAACTTAATAATTTTCATATTATATTTAATAATATTAAAAACTAAACAATTAATACTTATTTAAAATTTTCAAACGACATATATAATATATTAAGAGACAAAAATATTTCGACTTAATATATGGAGGGAGTAATAGATAAAAGCTAACAAAATGAGTTCTCCTGCCATCACCATCATCTTCTAGTCATTAGATGTATTAATGTATAGTACATATCACACAATTTGCTTCCATTTTAATTGATTTGTATGAATTCTTTAGTAATGAGATAGGCCAATTTCAATAAGCAACCACCCAAATGAAGGATATATAACATGTATTTTTTGGCATTTGGTGGCCTAAGGCACATGCTAGTGCCCAAATTAAGTGGAAGAAGAAAAGTTAACAAATCCAATCCTCATAGCAAGTGCAAGTCATACAATTTCTTTTGCCTCTTTCTCCTGATGATTTCACTAGCTCCCCTATTTTAACAAGTGGGAATATTTCGGGTCTAATTTTCCACTTGTCATGAGCTTAATTTTGTTGACTAAGAGCATTTACAATAATTTCTTTATCTGTATTCCTACTCTGCAGTGTCATTGAGTTATTATGCAAGATAATGATTCAATTTTTTTTTATTATGTACCTAACAAGTTTCTTATATTGATTTCTTAAATAATGAAATTTTAAATTTTAAAGTTCCAACCGTCAAATCATGTTTTGACCGTCATAACTATTTAACCTTTGTATTGACTTTATGCGTTAAAACTCATGATATATGTACTATACTACAACCTCTTGTCTTTATTTATAAAATCGCTATTAATTTATTAATCTTTTTTGAAGTGTGTGATATTTTTAAATATAAATTTAATCAATACATATTGTAACTTATTTAGAAGAAAAAAATACTATTACTCATAAAATTTATTATTTTTCAATTCTTAGCAAAATTATTAAGTTTGAGAATGCATCAAATTGACTAATAAAATTAACAATAATTTATAATTTATAAAAGAGAATATAATTTATCAATTGTATTCCAATGTAAAATATCTTTTATTTTATTTTAAATTTTATGTAATTTATGGAGTGAGTATTGAATAGATTGTAGCTGCAAATTTTGTTTACAATAGTAAAAAAAAAGATGGATATTAAATGCAATTTTTAATTATCTATGAGGATAGATAGGTATAAATATCATTCAACACTACTCCTTATTGACTCGGCTACAATTTTCTGAATAAATCGTTCAAACACTTTCAAAAGTTAGAATTTAAAAATTATAAAACAATGACTTAATAGATCAGATTGAACTCATTCAAATATAAACAAACATCTCCTTAGGCAGATATGAAAGATATATGGGAAAATAATAGTAGTTGATATGTTAATTGTAACTTGCCATTACAAAAGCTACTTTTTCCCATGCAACAAAGCTTTTTTTTTAAAAGAAGTGCCAAACACCATTACATAGGATGCTTAATTATTTTAATTATATAATTAATCACGCATGTCAAACAAACAAGCATAATTAAGAATTCTTCCATAAATTCTGACAACAATATGTAAATTTTTCTTGCGAATATATATAATAATATAAATTATTATAAATACATAGAACAATTGATTGAAATGTTTACTCATATTTTTATCGGTGTAAATATTTTTCTAAAAACTATTTTCTATAAAAAAAAAATGATTACGTGAAAAGAATAGTATAATAGTTGAGACAAGTGAAATGCAGCCAAGGTCTAACTAAAGCAAACACATGTATGATGTAGCATCACTCTAAAAATACTAGTACTACTCTATTTGTTTCAAAATATCAAATTATTATTAATTTTAAAAATCAACTTAAGATATTTATAAAATTATAATTGACATAGATTCATTTCATTTTAATCAATTTAATAATAAATATTGTAAAGTATCTAAAAAATAATTTTTTTAATATTTATTGTTTTATATTTTAATAAATTATTCTAATTTTAAAATTAAAAATAGTTATTTTATTTTTAAAAGTCAATAATACTCTTATATTTTGAAACAATATAGTATATTACTATTAGTTTAGTAATAGTAATAAAATTAAAATAATAAATTCAAAAAGTTGTGTTATATTGCAGTATTATACATATTTTATATTAAAAAAATAAGAGAATAAGAACAAGATAATTCTCATTGATAAGTGAATTTAATTACAAAAATACTAGAGTCGAGGTGATACATCCTGCCCGTTCTAAATTGAATTTCGAAACTCAAGAACATAAATATTTTTAAATAATAATAAAAAATATACAGAGTTGCGTAATTTTTTAATACGAGTAACGAAAAAATGGCTCCACATGTGAAACTCCAGATTTTATGAATAAAGAATTAATTTTCTCGAAATAATTTTTTTTATATTATGGTGTGAATTTGAGATAATGTTATAGCTGTGGGTAATATTTATAAATTTTGCAAAGTATGCTGAAGTTGTAATATTATATTCGATTAATTGGGGAATATTCGTTTTAAGCAGAAATATTAAAAATGCGACGACACAATCATTGGTGGACCCCACAACGGAATTATTATCGGATTGAGAAAACGACAAAAATATTTTATTAAAAATAACGGCAGAAGTTTTATCGTTGATACTGTTGAACTACTCGGTAGTAAAAGTGTAAGACCCCGAATTTTATGAAATAAAAGTATTCAATTTTTCTATTCAGTAAATGGTTAAATTGATAACAAGTTAAAGTTAAGGGTAATATATGAAATTTTTTCAAAATACGCAAGTGGTTATAAAGTATTCATTATTATTGTGGGAATATTTGTTTGGTTGTGGAATATTCTTTTGCGTCGGGGAATATAAATGCGACGACCACTGACTATTTATGGGCCCATAACGGATAAGCTATCGGATGAAGAAAAGCGACAAAGTTTGAGTTTTTATAAATAACGGTGTAGTTATTTACCAATTAAATTTTGTTGGAATACCCGGTGGTTAAAATCTGATGAATACGCGTGTTTGCATTAATAATAGCACGATTTTTTATTACGGTATTTTTAAATTATTGATCCTTACATAAGAAGGCACTACTCGATAATTATTACGGTAATTCTTTATTCAATATTTTATTTTATTGATTCAATAATTACTGCGTTGATATTTTATATTATTGTTGTTTGATAATTATCTTTGCATGATATTTCTCATTATCGGATCAATAATTCACATTATTTGAATAATATTATTAGATAGCATTATTGGCAATGTCTAGAAAGTTACATCAATGAGAGGTTTGGTCACCTAATCTTGGCGCTTGCCAAGAAGGAGAAATTCTTATTGGAAAGCCCTCTTCTCGGGAAACTACTGGTTGTCGTAATTGTGATTCTGTAATATTATTTGTGAATAATTAATTATTGATTCATATGATAAGGAAATATTTATTTGATGTGGATATAAATGATGGATTTATTTATGTGGTTATAAATGAAAGAGTTAATGTTGAGGTGTTTTATCGAAGATATTTTGTCGGATTGGAGGTATTAAAAGAACAAATCATTGTTCTTACAAACTTTATTATGTGTGAGTTATAATTTTAATCCAAATAGTTGGATCGTTGTAATTTTTGGATATTTTATACATATATAAATTGAGTATATGTCCACAAATTTTGAACCGTTAAAAATGAACGTATGATTTGTTATGAATTTTAAGAGGTGAATGGTTTAGAAATTATTGAAGCATCTGAATTTAGTATTTTGGTGGAAAATTCTAGAATTGAGTGGGACCCACTTGTGGTTGGTGAAGAAATGTGTTGAATTTTATTTCAAAAGTGGTGGGTGGGAATAGTAACAGGTAAAGCCATTAGGTTGCAGGTCAAGTCTGCTAAAATTTTCCTATAAATAGAGGGCTAAGTTAGAATTGAAAATCACACCAGAAACAAGTTTTCTTTCTCTCTATATTATCAAACATATTTTTGAGAGTATTTAGATACTTTGAGAGTTGCTATTTAGTAGAAGTTTCCTTCGATTTTTCATCCGATATTCCAGGTCGTAAATCTTGCTTTCTTTTGAGGTAAGGGATTTTAAGGGTTATTATATTTTTCAGTTCGTACTTCTTCTGACCTTCAGAAAATTCTGGAAAAATTTGAAATGATATGTTGATGAGTTTTATTAATTGTGTCCAAAAATGGTGATTTTTGGATGTATAGATTAAGAGTTATGAATTTTATGAGAAAAGACTATTTTAAAAGTAACCGCTTATAACTCCTTATGGTTAACTCCAAAATTGATGAAATTTTTATTGGGAGTACATCTATATAATATCAGTGTACTTTGTAAATTTTGGAATTTTTGAATAAAAATAAAATTTATGATAAATGTCTAAATATTCGGCGGTTTTGACCATATGAAAAATAGTAAATGAATTTTAAAAATTCTAACAAAAATATATGTTCAATATGGGACTATATTCTGCTAAATCCCAAAAAAGAAATATTTTTGGAACTGATTTGGTATTTTTCATAAAAATGGACTAGTTATGAATAAATGAGTTAAATATGTTATGTGAAGGAAGAAAATTGGAAAATATGATTTTATGGCTTGAGAATCATATATGTGGTATATGCAGATTTTTGATGAGGGTTTTGGTTATTGGTGATGAAATCTTATAAGTTTGGCATTTTATGATGATTAAATGCATTATTTAGTAAAGTGTAAATAATTAAAATAAATTGTTTATAAGTTCAAGAAATGTTATTCTTTCAATATCATTATACCGAAATATTGGTATGGATTTTATTGTGGAATTTCTACCTTTTTGTGTTAGGGTTACTATTCATGAGTTATTATTCATGAGTTACTATTCACGAGTTATTATTCACGGAGATTCTTATTCACTAGTACTATTCACTTTACAAAATTGGTTTCTTTTTCTAACCAAATTATAATTGATTTATGAATATTACTCCGGAGATTAAAACTATATATTGATTATATTGATTTTATTATCATATATAATATTTTATAACCACGATGTTGAAATTCTCTTTCTTTGAGTGTAAAGATGAGTAGATTATTGGTATGATCATGGACTAGGGTTCTCTTTGGCCAAGTAGTGAAAAGTTGAATTGTGATTTGGTATGATCATGACCATTGAATTTATAATTGAATATCTTTAACTTAAGTGCAAAGGTGAATTGATCAACATGGTTATAATTATTGTTTATATAAATTTCGAAATGATTATATATTTCTTTGAGATATTAATATATTTGGCTGTAATGCAAATATGAAGCTGTTGATGAATATATTTGGCTTGTAGTGCAAATATGAGGCTGTTGAGAATATCTTTGGCCCTAGTAGCAAAAGATGAATTGTTGATGAATATCTTTGGCGATGAGTGTGAAGATGAGCTGTTAATGAATATCTTTGGTCCAGAGTGCAAATATGACCTATTGTTGAATATCTTTGACCCGATTAGTGCGAAGATGAATGTGGATGAATATCTTTGCCCGTAGCAAAAGATGAATTTATTAATATAATTATGAGCGAGGCGTGATTTGGTATAACCATGATCTTTGATGTTTCGAGTAAAGACACGTGATGAAAATTATATTAAATCACAGAGTACGAAGAGAATTTAGAATCACAATTATGATTATAAGATATTCATATAATTGTGGAAAAGAGCCATTGATTGATGTTACTGAGGATAAAATATTGTTGGTGGACTTTTAACATGGAGAAGATAATAGAATCGATTATTATTATTTGACTCTTCTAATGGATCGCTTCGTTAAACATTTGCAACTATGGTTGAAATTTTATCATCTACATATATGTTCTAAATCTACGATTTGTTATTGATGAAGGCTATTGATAATTTAATTATCTTTAGTCATGATATTCTTTCTTGAGCTAGTTGTGCTCACCCTTTTGCTTCACAATTCCTTTCAATGTAATAAAATTGTAGAATTGGGTCGGCCCGGGGTATGAGGAATAGAATCGGCGGCTCATTTGTGGAGTTCTCCTAAAGCAGTATAGACAAGTGTGTTGTATACATCTTTTTAGTAGTTATATTTGGTGAATCATATAGGAGAAGCGAACCCAACGTTGAAAGGTGTTTTGCCACTATCATACAAGATGTCTAATGACATACAACCCGTGTCATCATAAAAGGCGGGGTTGTGCTCATCCACTTCTTTGAGTATATCTACGAGCACTACCTATATAATCTTGGTGTTTATTTGAAGTATAATTCTCAATTAGAGGCAGTGGAGATAATGATATGTCGAGAAGACTCACCATTGGGAAGAATATGATAGTAATCTTCTCGTTTTTCTTTGGGGTCTATTAGGTTGACCAAGGATAATTTCGTGGCCATATGATATCTATCATAACCTAGAAGCATGGCCTCCCATGTATACGAAGGTTTCTTGAGCACTTCCCAAAGATTTTAATTCCTAAAACAGATTTTTATTTGTACATTTATGTAAGGTGTCATTGTGACGTGCTATCCAAGGTTGGGATGAGAGTCACAGTTGGTATATATATTTGTATCCAAACTCACAGTATATGTGTTGTTGTATTTTGAACGACAATTGTTGTAATAAAGTTGTAGTTGTTTTCTGTACCATGTATTTGGCGACTTAGAATGGGTTGGATGGAATGGACCTATTTTGGGGTTGTCACAAAAAGTCTGATGTCTGGCGTTGTTGCGATAGTAGCATTACCGGTATTGATTATTGATATTTATGTGAGAAGTCACTCGGTTTTGTTCAATGATTGCTACAATAGTTCGACATAGTATCTCACATTATTTGATTCAATTATTGTTGATTTAGAAATTTTGTTTTTATTCGTATTATTAACGTAATAAAATAGAAACATCTTTTATATAAAAGCGAGAATACTTTATTAAAGTTATTCTATAAATAGAATATATTATATTCTATTATGCATAGTGTTTTGCATAGTAAAATCTTTTTATATAAAGCGAATACTTTATTAAAGTTATTCTATAAATAGAATACATTATATTTTATTATGCATAGTGTTTGCATAAGTACAAGATAGTGTTTGCATAGTAAAAATCTTTTTATATAAATAGAATATATTATATTTTATTTAAAAGATTTTTCTTTAAATATGGACCGTCAAATTAAAGTAAGTCAATCTGGACCGTTCATGGATTAGTTACTATGCATTCCATTTTCCTATAAATAGAAGCTCATTCCTTCATTATTTTCTTCTTTAATTCCTTTGAACTCTAGAGAGAGAAACTATAGAGAGAGACTATAGAGATAGAAGAAAAGTTTTACGCTACTTCACTACTCTTATATCAAGTATTATTTTTACGGTAAGAATATTATTTCTTTTGTATTCATGAAGAGAACTACATTATTCCATTCTTTATTATTCTCATTTGGAATAACCAAAGATATCATGCGGACTACCCTATACTTGGTGACATTCTTCTATTATTCGTCTTTATTATTCATTTAATATCCCATCTGTGTAATTATTCATAGGACTGGTTCCATTTTTATTATTCCGTTTTATTATTACGCGGAATATCCTGCCTATGCTATATCGTCGGACTGGTTCCATCATTTATTATTCGCATTTATTATTACATGTTGGAACATCACTTCGGTTGTGAATTTCACACGACTTTGGTTCCGTTATTATTATTCTGTTGGAATAGCAAATAAGTCTATCTAAATCTCGCATGCATGGTGATATCTTTTGTTATTCCATTCGGTATTATACTCAGTTGATTAAAATTTTGACTTCTATACTCCATGAAATTAGTGGAATATCCTTGATATTTAAGGCTTCATCCAATATTTTCATGAAAATATTCTTACGAGCATTCTTGAATTTTACTACTCTACAAAGCGATTATCATGTTGACAATTTGGACGTTATTGGTTCATGGATAAATTAATTCTTGAACTTGTTTTATTGAATTCTTATATCATTGTCATCATCCTCATGTTTATATTATGTTGAAAGTCATCTGTGGCCTGTAGTGCATATATGGACTTGGTATGATTATGACCAGGGATTATTCGGTATAATCATGACCGTAATGTTATAAATTATGTGAAAATTAAAAGTCCTCATTGGCCCGTAGTGCATTGATGGACAGTTTTTGTTATTATTATGGCTATGGATTCTCTTCGGCCAAGGGAGCAAAGATGAATTGTTTTATGGCATGATCAAGACCGTTGATGAAAACACGATTATCTTTGGCCTGTAGTGCATGGATAATTCGTGGTCGTGATACTTAAGAAATTTCTTTGCCCTATAGTGCGGGGATGATTTAATGATGTGATTTATTTATTAACTGAATTTTAGCGATAAAAGTGATGAAAAACTTTTTAAATCATAAAAGATAGTAGATTATATTCTCTACTTGACTCTTTTAATGGATTGCTTGTTCAATTGCTTAGATTAAACTTGATGTCTATTGTATTTTATCGGTTTAACATTGTTGGAGGCTAATGATAATTTATTCGCATTATCTTAGTCATAATATTTCTTCTGGGCTTGCATTGAGCTCACCCTTTCTTCTTCATTATTCTTCAAGAAATGAGAATATATTTCGAGACGAGTCGGGGAGCGGAGTGATGGTCCAGAGGATAACATTAGTAGTCTCACTATTCCTCTCATTAATTTATATTTAATATTTCTAAAATATTAAATAATAAATATTAAGTTATTTATGTAAGACCCCGACTTTTATAAATAAAGATGAATTTTCTATAAATATTATTTTTGAATATTATGGAATAATTTGATATAATGTTATAGTTGTGGGTAATATTTATAAATTTTGCAAAGTATGTAAGTGGTTATATTATATTCGATTGGTGGGGAATATTCGGTTTAGCGAGGAATATTCGTATTAACTACTCAATCATTGGTGGACCCCACAATGTAATTATTGAAAGCGACAAAAATATTTTATTGAAATAACGGCGGAAGTTTTGAATTGATCTTTGTTGAACTACTCGGTAGTAAAAGAATACGATGTCGTGTGGTTGCATAGTAAGACACGGTATTGATTATTGATGCTTATGTGAGTAGTCACTTCGGTTTGATTCCATTATTATTCGATTAATAATATGAATTATTATAGCGATAATGACGTTTTATTTTATTCATATTATTAACGTAATAAAAGCGAAACATCTTTTATATAAAATGAATACTTTATTAAAATTATTCTATAAATAAAATATATTATATTTTATTATGCATAGTGTTTTGCATAGTGTTGCATAGTGTTTGCATAGTAAAATGTTTTATATAAATAGAATATATTATATTTTATTTAAAAGATTTTGCTTTAAATATAATACCGTCAGATTAAAGTAAATCAATCTGGAATAGTTCATGGATTAATTACTATGCATTCTATTTTCCTATAAATAGAAGCTCATTCCTTCATTATTTTCTTACGAATTCTTTGAAACTCTAGAGAAACTATAGAGAAGAAAGAAGAAAAGTATTCGCTACTTTCACTTTGCCGATATTCGGTTCTTCTAAGGTAGGGAATATTATTTGTTGTACTGCAAGTAAAGGGTGTTATTCTTTGTATTCATGAAGAGAACTTCTTTTGTTATTCCATTCTTATTTATTACATTGGAATAACTTTGATATCGCTTGAATCCCCTATTCTTGGTGATCTTCTTCTTTTATTCCATTCTTCTATTATTCATTTGGAACATCCACATCATGTGTTTTACAGGACTGGTTAAAATCTTTATTATTACATTGGAACATCACATGTGTGTGTTTTACAGGACTGGTTCCGCTTTTTATCATTACATTGAATATCCTCTCTCGTGTGTGTTTTACACAGGATCCGGTTCCATCTTTATTATTCTGTTGGAACATCCGCCGATTGTGAATTTCACGACTTCGGTTCCGTTATTTATTATTACATTGGAATAACTTTTTGTCTTGATCTATCGCATGCATGGTGATTTCTTTTGTTATTCCATTCTTTATTATACCCGGTTGGTTAAAACTTTGATTTCTATACTCCATGAAATTAGTAGAATATCCTTGATATTTGCGTTTCATCCAAAGATATCTTTTCATGGAAATATTCTTACGATCATTCTTGAATTTTACTCTACAAAGCGATGATCGTGTTGATAGTTTGGATGTTATTAGTTCTGAATAACTTCATTCTTGAACTTTTTTATTTAATTCTTATATCATTGTCATCATCCTCATGTTTATATTTTTTTTAAAGTCATCGTGGCTTTGTAGAGAGCATGGATGGACTTGGTATGATTATGACCGAGGATTATTTGGTGTAATCATGGCCAGTAATGTTACAAATGATGTGGTAAAAGTCCTCGATTGGTCAGTAGTGCATTGATGGATGATTGTTAGCATGATCATGACCATTAATGAATACACAATTATTCTTGGCGTAGAGTGCGAGAATAATTGTGGGTCGATATCTTAAAGAATATCCTTGTCAGAAATGCGGGGTGATTCGATGATGTGGATTATTTATTAAATTTGAGTCTCTCATTATATGATGATGAAAAACCTTTTAAATCATAAAAGATAGTAGATTTTATTTTCTACTTGACTCTTTTAATGGATTGCTTGTAAATTGCAGATTAAACTTGATGTTTATTATATTTTATCGGTTTAACAATGTTGAAGGCTATTGATAATTTATTCGCATTATCTTAGTCATAATATTTCTTCTTTCGGCTAGTTGAGCTCACCCTTTCTTTCACCGTTCTCTTGTGAAATGAGAACATAGTTGGGACGAGTCGGGGAGCGGAGTAATGGTCCGGAGGATAGCATTAGTAGTCCTCACTATTACGTGAAATAGTGTGATAATAATTGTAATGAGGACTCCTTTTGAGTTTGTATAATATCTAGTAGACAATATTTTTATTCAAACTCACGGTTATGTCGTATTATACCTACAGTTATATTAGTAAGTTGTATTTAAATTACATACTACGATATCGACTACCCAAGATGGGTGATGTATACCTAATTTTGGGGGCGCCACGGTTTGGTATCGAGCTTAGGATATGATCCCTGGCTAAGATGTGAGAATAGTACTAGGAGGGGGAGGCGGGAATACCTTTCGCCATTAGTATGACCTACCTAAGTTTTATGTCTTTATTTTATTGGTCGGTCGAATATAAAGATAATTGTTACATGTCAATTAATCTTTTGTTTTGTGGCGATGATCGAAAATGACATCTCGAGAATGTTGAGAATAGCAATGGAGCACAAAGCGATCATTGATTCACCACATATCAATAATCGGGATAATGTGCATCGGAAGGCGACAATCCTCACGCAAACAATAACACCGACCAAATGATGAATGATCAAATGTTGGAGGCTTTATGTAATTTATGCAACAAAGAAAGGAGAGCGACTCTCGCCCAAAACGTAGGTGGAACACGAAAAACTCTCTCGCAGGTCACCGCTAAACAATTCAAAGAGTTGGGACCACGGAGTTTAAGGGAGAGCAAAACCACTTGGCGGGAAGCATGGATAAAGCAGATTACCAAGATATTTGATGTCTTGGGATGCTTCGAGGAGCAAAAGGTTCCTTTGCCGCTTTTTATGTTGCGGAGAGAGACAGATTCTTGGTGGGAATCGGTAGAAACGACTCAACTCGTCTTGATGAAGATATCTTGGGAGAAGTTCAGAGTTTGTTCAACGACAAATACTTTCCGAAAGTATTCGCCACATGAAGGAGGTAGAGTTTATCAAGTTGGAAAAAAACAATATGACCATGTCGCAATACGAGGCAAAATTTGCGGAGTTATCACGGTTTCGTCCCACTTGGTGGATAATGAAAGAGAATGGCACGAATATTTTTAAGAGGTTTGAAGTCGGAATACGTTAACATCTTATTTCTCATAAAGCTGTGTTTGTATTGAGATGTTGTAAATAGGGCTCGATTAGTGGAGCGCGATAACGAGTCAACCTTAACTAAAAAAGAGAAGCGGTAAGCAAAATTATAATACCGGTGAGAGTAGTTATCGAAGCGGTGACAACAAGCGTGGAGGAATCAACGGGCGGGATATGGTAACCACTTGGTGGTAATCGTGGGCCAAAACAATAAGAATGGACATTTCAAGAAAGCGGAGATTCAACAATGATGGAAAGCGTCGTCAAAGACCAAAGACCGTTGTTAAGGAAGGAGAAAGACCACTATCATATGCTTCAAATGCGGAGAAGAGGGACACATCGATCCGAAGCGTGCCATCGTCAGTCAAAGCATGTTATAATTGTGGAAGAGAAGGTCATTTTAGCTCGATTTTTGCCAGAAGACAAATTCAACTAGGATGGAGGCACCAAAGTAGTCCCCGGAAAAGTCAAAACCGGTAGTCTGAGGAGAGAAGCGTTTGTTGTGACCTCCCATAGAAGCAAAGGAACCCGAATGAGGTCATCACGGGTAAGCTTATCATAAACTCTAATGAAGTTTATACTTTATTTGATACCGGTTCTACCCATTCTTTTATTTCTCTCCTACTTGCGCTCATCGATTAAATTTGACTCGGGAGAAATTAGACTTTGACTTATCTGTGGAAACTCAGTTGGGAGAAACCTTCATTACATCCATTGTTTATAAGTCTTGTTTGGTTCAAATCGGTATCCTCACATTACACCTGTCGATCTTATTTCATTAAAATACTTGCATTTGGACGTGATTCAAGTGGATTGATTGGTTAACTACTTATCATGCAAAAATTGATTATTTTCGTAAGGTTGTTAGCTTTCATATTCCTAATCAACCTATTATGCTAATTCAAACGACCAAACCATTAAAATCAATCACGGTCATCTCAAGCCATAAAGCTATTCTTTTATTGAAAAATGGATGTCAAGCTTTCTTAGCTCATGTCACAGATTTAAACAAAAATACGTCAGTTTTGAGCGATATTTCTATTGTTAATAAATTTCCGACGTATTCCCGAAGAACTTCTGGCCTACCCAGAGCGTGAAATTGAATTTTGTATCGACCTTGAACCCCAGACAAAACCTATTTCCAAAGCCCATATCGAATGGCTCTATTGAACTTCGTGAGTTAAAGACCCAACTACGTAAATTGTTAGACATTGGCTTTATTCGTCCTAGTACTTCTCCTTGGGGTGCTCTGCTCTATTCGTGAAGAAGAAAATGGGAGTATGCGACTTTGTATTGATTATCGGGAGTTGAATCATGTCACCATCAAAAATAGGTATCCATTGCCCACGTATTGATGACCTATTTGACCCGACCAAGGAGCCAAATTCTTTTCAAAGATTGATCTTCGTTAGGATATCACCAATTGAAGATTAGAACCCACGACATTCCAAAGGCGGCGGCCGTAACTAAATGCGGGCATTATGAATTCCTAGTCATGTCCTTTGGATTGACTAATGCTCTCTTTGCCTTCGTGGATATGATGAACCGAGTATTCAAGGAATATTTAGATCACTTTGTGGTCGTCTTTATTGATGACATCCTTATTTATTCCAAAAGCCGTGAAGATCATGAGCAACACTTGAGGTCGACACTCCAAAAGCTTCGTGAATATAAGCTTTATGCCAAGTTGAAGAAATGCGAGTTCGGTCAAGAAGTAGCATTCCTTGTGCACGTGGTATCAAGTCATGGAATATCTGTTGACCCGCAAAGATTGAAGCTATTCAAAGCGGGAACAACCTAAATCGATGATAGAAAGCACGTAGCTTTCTCGGTTTATTTGGTTATTATCGGAGATTCGTGGAAGGATTTTCTCGAATCGCTACTCCATCGATTCAAATTGACTCGAAAAGATACAAAGTTCGGTTGGAGCGAAGAATGTGAGAAGAGTTTTCAAGAACTCAAGAGGAGACTTATTTCATCACTTGCTCGACAATACCATCCGCCTCGGAGGATTTGTCATCTGATGATGCTTGAGCAAAGGGTTGGGATGTGTTCTCATGCAACATGGAAAAGTTATAGCTTTATGCCTCGCGACAACTCAAAGAATATGAGAGGAATTATCCTACTCATGATCCGGAGTTAGCGGTTATTATCTTCTGACTTAAAATTTGGAGGCATTACTTGTATGGGAGAAAGTGGAAATCTTTACGGATCATAAAAGCCTCAAATATTTCTTCACTCAAAAGGAACTCAACATGCGACAACGACGTTGGCTTGAACTATTGAAAGATTATGATCATACCATCCAATACCATCCTGGAAAAGTGAACGTGGTAGCTGACGCATTTAGTAGAAGATCATATGCAAGCACGAGTGCGTTATTGTCGCAAAGAGCCCATTTTGTGTGACTTGCAAAGGATGGAGATAGAGTTAAAGACTCAGGGACGCATGTGATGATAGCGAATATACTGAGTAGAACCGACTTTAATCGATAAAGTTAAAGGCTTTCAAGCTACTGGACCTAGAGTGATGCGTATGAGGAAGAAAGTGCAAGAGGGTGCTACGCTTAGGAAGCAAGAATCGATGAAGAAGGAATACTTGAGTCAACTCGGACTTTGTGTTCCTAACGACCACGATTTAAAGTATAATATCATGATGGAGGCGCACAACACACCATTTGCAATCCATCTAGGAGTACCAAAATGTATCATGATATTAGGCCATACATTTTGGTGGAAGCAATATGAAGATAGAGATATATTTGTTTATCTCAAGGTGTCTAACTTGTCAACGAGTTAAAGCGGAGCATCAAGTACCAAAAGGTCCATTGCAACCACTTGAAATTCGGAATGGAAGTGGGAGCACATTACCATGGATTTCGTTCACGGTCTTCCTAAGGTTTCTCAAGGCATTGATGAGATTTGGGTCATTGTTGATAGATTTACCAAGTCCGCTCATTTCACCGATATCTGAAACTTATACACTGAACGTCTTTTCAGTATGTACATAAACGAGATTGTAAGATCGCATGGTATCTTGCGGTATCCATAGTTTCGATCGAGACCCAAGATTCACTTCACGATTTTGGGTTAGTTTGCAAAAAGCTATGGGCATGATTTACGATTTTAGCTTGGCATATCATCCTCAGACGGACGGACAATCGGAGAGGACTATTCAAACTCTTGAAGATCTATTAAGACTCTATGTCCTTGATTTCAAGGGAGTTGGGACAAGTTCTTACCATTGGTGGAGTTTTCCTACAACAACAGATTATCAAGCAAGTATTGGCATGGCTCCATTCAAGCGTTGTATGGAAGAAAGTGTCGTTCTCCGGTATCTTTGGGATGAGGTGGGTGAAGCAACGTTGTTGGGACCGGGAGTTGTACGTATATGACTACGGAAAAGATTCAAACGATCAAACAACGTATAAAAACCTCACAAAATCGATAAAAGAGTTATGCCGATCTTCATCGAAAGGACGTGGAATTCGATATAGGAGATCATGTGTTGTTAAGAGTTGCTCCATGGAAAGGAGTTACAAGATTTGGAAAAGAGAAAAACTTAATCCTCGATTCATCGGTCCATTTTAATCCTCGATCGAGTAGAACGCGTGGCTTTATAGACTCGACTTTAACGCCAAATATGTCTCGTGTTCATAACGTTTTTCACATATCCATGTTACGTAAATATGTGAAAGACCGAACCATATTATTGAGTTAGAACCGAGACGAAATAGCGGAAGATTTGGCGTATGAAGAGGTTCTGTTCAAATTTTTGATAAGAAGGAACATATTCTACGCCCAAGGTTATACCTCAAGTCAAAGTTTTGTGGAGGAACCACGATGTTGAGGAAATGACTTGGGAGTTAGAATCGAAATGAAATCAAGGTATATCTTACCTCTTGATATACCAGTCGCATACCCTAATTGCGAGGGCAAAATTTCAAAAGAAGGGGAGGTTGTAAGACCCCAGCTTTTATAAATAAAGATGAATTTTCTATAAATATTATTTTTGAATATTATGGAATAATTTGATATAATGTTATAGTTGTGGGTAATATTTATAAATTTTGCAAAGTAAGCAAGTGGTTATATTATATTCGATTGGTCGGGGAATATTCGGTTTAGCAGGGAATATTCGTATAACGGCTCAATCATTGGTGGACCCCACAACAGAATTATTGAAAAGCGACAAAAAATATTTTATTGAAATAACGGCGGAAGTTTTACCGAATTGATCTTGTTGAACTACTCGGTAATAAAAGTACGATGTCGTGTATTGGTTGTAGTAGAATACACGGTATTGATTATTGATGTTTATGTGAGAAGTCACTCGGTTTGATTCCATTATTGTCGATTAATAATATGAATTATTATAGCGATAATGACGTTTTGTTTTATTCGTATTATTAACGTAATAAAGCGAAACATCTTTTTATATAAAATGAATACTTTATTAAAGTTATTCTATAAATAAAATATATTATATTTTATTATGCATAGTATTTTGCGTAGTGTTGCATGAGTGTTTGCGTAGTAGTAAAATGTTTTTATATAAATAGAATATATTATATTTTATTTAAAAGATTTTGCTTTAAATATGGGACCGTCGATTAAAGTAAATCAATCTGGACCATTCATGGATTAATTACTATGCATTCTATTTTCCTATAAATAGAAGCTCATTCCTTCATTATTTTCTTACTTAATTCTTTGAAACTCTGAGAGAGAAACTATAGAGAAAGAAGAAAAGTATACTGCTACTTCACTTTGCCAATATTCGGTTCTTACAGGTAGGAATATTATTTGTTGTACCGTAAGGAGTGTTATTCTTTTGTATTCATGAAGAGAACTTCTTTTGTTATTCCATTCTTATTTATTACATTGGAATAACCTATATATGCTTGAATCCCCTATACTTGGTGATCTTCTTCTTTTATTCCATTCTTCTATTATTACATTTGGAACATCACATCATGTGTTTTTTGGGACTGGTTAAAATCTTTATTATTACATTGGAACATCCACATGCGTGTGTTACAGGGACTGGTTCCGATTTTATCATTACATTGGAATATCCTATTCGTGTGTTTTACAGGACCGGTTCCATCTTTATTATTCATTGGAACATCTGTCGATTGTGAATTTCACCGACTGGTTTCGTTATTTATTATTACATTGGAATAACTCGCATCTTGAGGCCTATCGCGTGCATGGTGATTTCTTTTGTTATTCCATTCTTTATTATACCCGGTTGGTTAAAACTTTGATTTCTATACTCCATGAAATTAGTAGAATATCCTTGATATTTGCGTTTCATCCAAAGATATCTTTTCATGGAAATATTCTTCCGATCATTTTTGAATTTTACTCTACAAAGCAGATATCATGTTGTGAGTTTGGATGTTATTAGTTTCTGAATAACTTAATTCTTAAACTTGTTTTATTGAATTCTTATATCATTGTCATCATCCTCATGTTTATATTTTTTTAAAGTCTTACGTGGATTTGTAGAGCATGGATGGACTTGGTATGATTATGACCGAGGATTATTCGGTGTAATCATTAACCGTAATGTTACAAATGATATGGTAAAAGTCCTCAATGGTAGTAGTGCATTGATAGACAGATTGTTGGCATGATCATGACCATTAATGAATACACAATTATTCTCGCCCGTAGATGCGGGAATAATTGTGGTCGTGATACTAAAGAATATCCTTGGCCAGTAGTGCGAGGGTGATTCGATGATGTGGATTATTTATTAAAGGCGAGTCTCATTTATAATGATGATGAAAAACCTTTTAAATCATAAAAGATAGTAGATTTTATTTTCTACTTGACTCTTTTAATGGATTGCTTGTTCACTTATGATTAAACTTGATGTTTATTATATTTTATCGGTTTAACAATGTTGAAGGCTATTGATAATTTATTCTACATTATCATAGTCATAATATTTCTTCTTGGGCTAGTTGAGCTCACCCTTTCTTTTTCACCTTCTCTTCGTGAAATGAGAAATAGCCTGAGACGAGTCGGGGAGCGGAGTAATGGTCCGGAGGATAGCATTAGTAGTCCTCACTATTACGTGAAATAGTGTGATAATAATTGTAATGAGGACTCCTTTTGAGTTTGTATAATATCTAGTAGACAATATTTGTATTCAAACTCACAGATTATGTCATATTATACAGCACGCTTATATTAGTAAGTTGTATTTAAATTCTGTACCATGTATCTGACTACCCAAGATGGGTGATGTATACCTAATTTTGGGGGCGTCACAATTTAATTTATTCTATCACCATAGATTAAATTAAATATACTTAACATATTATTACGATTATGCCATTAACTTTTTAAATAATTATTCTTCCTTTTATGGTATGACCCTTTAGGTTCTCCATATTAAACCGGTTGTGAATAAATCAATTAGAACAATTCTAATCTTATTTAAATAAATAAATTAAAATATTAATTTATTTAAATAAATAATATTTATTCTACAATAGGGATAAGCCTCCCTAGCGATCAACGACTTTTCAGATAATATAGATTTCAACATTAATCATAAAAGAACTTTTGAGTAAATAGTTACTGTATAATTTAATCCTTCCACTATACAATGTCCCAATTAAATATAAGACATGGAATTCTTTGTCAAGTCTTATTTTATTTAATTATATGTATTTCGATCCTTAAATGCACAACTCAAATAATGCAAATTAGAAACTCCTTTCTAATTTCATTACGCTTTGCCAAGGACTCACTGGGTTGTCATTTATCGAATCACATAGGACATTCTCTTCTTTTATTAGAAGTGGTAGATTCTTTATTGATCATACATTATCTCCATGTACAACTTATTATACCCAAGCATACCCTTTGATATACCCTAAGGGTCTTAAGGAATAAGTCAAAGTATAACTCATCATACACAAGATACTATGATGACATCAAGTCCAAGGATCACTAGTATTACTATCACTACAGAATTCTATTGATGAACAAGTAAAACTCCATTAGGTATTCCTTAGCGAGCCACGTTTAGTGAACTTATTCTCTAATAAGCACCTACATACTTGCTTTAGTGTCTTCACACAAATGATCATGAGATCAATCATCCTTATCCAACGAAAGAAACAACGTATGTACCAATCTATCCGGATTCACTAATCTCCAATTTAGTAATCCAACGATTGGGAACCTGTGAGACCCCATATTTTATCAATAAAGATTTAAATTTTGTCGAAATAATTTTAATATTATGGTGTGAATTTGAGATAATATTATAGTTGTGGGTAGTATTTATAAATTTTGCAAAGTATGCAAGTTGTTATAAAATATTCGTTTGGTCTGGGAATATTCTTTTGTTAGGGAATATTCGCACAACTACTCAATCATTGGTGGACCCCCTAATGTAATTATTATGTCGGATTGAGAAAAGCGACAAAATATTTTATAAAAATAACTGGCGGAGGTGTTACCGTTAAAACTGTTGAACTACCCGGTGGTAAAGAAAGTACAAGAATACGCGTGGTTGCATAGTAGCACATTACGGTATTGATTATTGATGCTTACGTGAGAAGTCACTTTCATTTATGCTTTCAATTATTGCTACATTAATTCTTCACGATCATATCTCTTATATTATTGATTCAATTATTGTCACAAAGATTATCATCGTATAATATGTTATATTATTAATTGAGACGACAAGTTATAAATGATTAATAATTGTTGAAAGATTAAAAAAATGTGTTGATTAAAATAAAATGATTTGTGGTAATATTTATTCAATCCTTAATGTATATAAAGAGTACATTATGAGGCGTTTGTGGTAAGTTTGATTATTTTATGGGGGCCCATATGTCATTATCTAAGAGTCTCTTCGTCAATAGTAATTACCTTTGTGAATAGTAAATAGTAATTACCTTTGTGAATAGTAATTACCTTCGTCGATATAGTATTTACCTTAAATCGATAGTAATTACCTTCATCGATAGTAATTACCCTTGTGAATAGTAATTACCTTCGTCGATAGTAATTTCCTTTACCAGACGTCGAACCACTTGTCGTTTCACATTACTGAGCGCCGAACCACTTGTCGTTTCACATTACAAAAGCGCCGAACCACTTGTCGTTTCACATTTAAAAGGCCGAACCACTTGTCGTTTCACATTACTGAGCGTCAAACCACTTTTCTTTTCACATCACTAGTCGTCGTGAGCCACTTGCCTTTTCACATGGCAAAAGTCTTTAAGCTAGAAATCTTCTATAAATAGAGGCCTAGTGCTTCATTATTTTTCACGAATTCATTGAAACTCTCAGAGAGAGAAACTATAGAAGGAAGAAAAGTATTCTGCTACTTCACCTTGCCAATATTTAGTTCTTCTAAGGTAGGGAATATTATTTGTTGTACCGTAAGGGTGTTATTCCTTCTTATTCATGAAGAGAAGCTGTTGTTATTCCATTGCTTATTATTACATTGGAATAACTTTTGTAAAAGTGGTATACCCTATACATAACTTTGTATCTGTGGCGTACCCTATACTTGGTGAAATCCTTATATTATTCCATTCTTATTTATTCGTTGGAATAACTTTTGTACGCTGCGGAATCCCTATACTTGGTGATCTCCTTACATTATTCCATTCTTTATTATTACATTGGAATATCACATGCGTGTGTTTTACACGGGACTGGTTCCATTGTTTATTATTCCGCATTTATTATTACATTTGGAATATCCACATGCATGTGTTTTACAGGACTGGTTCCATTTTTTATTATTCAGCATTTATTATTACATTGGATCATCCGTATCGGTGTGAATTTCACGACTTGGTTAAGTTATTATTATTCATTGTTGAATAACCTGCATACATGCGCAATACCGCATGCATGGTGATTTCTTTTGTTATTCCATTCTTTATTATACTCAGTTGGTTAAATCTTTGACTTCTATACTCCATGAAATTAGTGGAATATCCTTGATATTCAAGCGCTTCATCCAAAGATATCTTTTCATGAAAATATTCTTCCGATCATTCTTGAATTTTACTCTACAAAGCAAAGATCATTTTAACAATTTGGACGTTAATAATTTCTGGATAAAATAATTCTTGAACTTGTTTTATTGAATTATTATGTCATTGTCATCATCCTCATGTTATATTATGTTATCTTCTACTTTACGTGTATAGATGAACTTAGTATGATTATGACCGGGGATCATTCGGTATAATCATGGCTTGTTATAAATGATGTGATAAAAGTCCTCGGTGTATTCGTAATGCGGTGATGGATAGTTTTTGATATGATTATGACCGGGGTGATTCGGTATAGTCATGACCATTGATAATTTGATGAATATCCTCGTCAGTAGTGTGAGGGTGATTCGATGATGTGGATTATTTATTAAAGTCGAGTCTCAAATTTATAACAAATGATGAAAAACCTTTAAAACCTAAAAGATAGTAGACTTTTATTCTCTACTTGACTCTTTTAATGGATTGCTTATTCTACCGCAGATTAAACTTGTTGTCTATTGTATTTTATCGGTTTAACCTTTGTTGAAGGCTAATGATAAATTATTACGCATTATCTTAGTCATAATATTTCTTCTTGGGCTAGTTGAGCTCACCCTTTTCTTTCACCGTTTTCTTCGTGAAATGAGAACATATTTGGGACGAGTCTGGGAGCGGAGAATGGTCCAGAGGATAGCATTAGTAGTCCTCACTATTTTGTGAAATAGTGTGATAATAGTAGTAATGAGGACTCCTTTTGAGTTTGTATAATATCTAGTAGACAATATTTGTATTCAAACTCACAGTTTATGTCGTATTGTACACGACAGTTATATTATTAAGTTGTATTTGAATTTATGTACCATGTAATTGGCGACCCAAGATGGGTGGACGTATACCTAATTTTGGGGGCATCACAGAACTATTTTAGTTTTAAGCTTTCAAAGAATTTAGATCTCATTAGAATGATCATCATCATTATTCTAAAAGCATTGCTTAAAACTATGGGTTTATCACATATTATAAAACAGCATCATGTAGATAATTAAAAGCCTTTAATAAATGAATACTTTTTATTAATAAATGAATAAGATTGTTACAAAGTGTATGCTTTATCATCAAACATGATTGGCTTGTATGCATACTACTTTCGCTAGAAGGGGAGAGACGGGGAATTCCTTCGTTAGTATGACCTACCTAAGTTTATTTGGTATTTAATTGGTCGGTCAAAGTATAGGGATAATATGTGATATGTTAATTAACCCTTGTTTTGTGGCAGTGTTTAAAAATGGCATCCGAGAATGTTGAGATTATCAATGGAGCACAGGAGACCGTTGAGTCTCCACAGATCAATAATCAGGATAATGTGCAACCAGAGGACAATACTCTTCATGAAAATAATAACACCGATGAAATGGTGAATAATGGGATGGTCAGAGGCTTTATGCAATTCATACAACAACAAGCGAAGGCAGTTCCTGTCAAAAATGCAGGTAGAAATACTGATAACTCTCGGACGGTCACCGCTAAGCAGTTTAAAGAGCAATTCATGCAACAACGGGCGAAGGCAACTCCTGTCCATAATTTAGGTGGAAACAATGGTAACCCACGGTTGGTCACCGCTAAGCAGTTCAAGGAGCTGGGACCATCGGAGTTTTTGGGAAAGCCAGAACCACTTAAGGCGGAGACATGGATAAAGCAGATTACCAAGATATTTGAAGTCTTGGAATGCTCAGAGGAACAAAAGGTTCCATTCGCCACCTTTATGTTGCGTGAAGAAGGAGATCATTGGTGGGAATCTGTAAAACGTACCCTACCTGACGCACTCAAGATGTCTTGGGAGAAGTTCCAAGAATTATTCAACGACAAGTACTTTCCTGAAAGTATTTGTCACTTGAAGGAGGTAGAATTCATCAAGCTGGAGCAAAACAATATGACCGTGTCGCAGTACGAGGCTAAGTTTGCGGAGTTATCCCGGTTTGCATCCCATTTGGTCGATAATGAGGAGCGAATGACGCGAATGTTTTTGCGAGGTTTGAAACCCGATATACGTCAATACCTCATTTCTCACAAACTTTGTTTATATTCGAGATGTTGTGAATATGGCTCGATTATTGGACGCGATAATGAGTCAAGACAACCAAAAAGGCAACGACCAATAACACGATAATAATCATACCAAAGGGCAACGATCATCTGAACAACGATAACCATCGTGGGGATATTATCATGCCAAGAATGGTAACCATTTCGGTGGTAATCATGGCCAAGATAATAAGAATGGACATTTTAAGAAGAGAAGGTTCAACAATGATGTGAAGAAGACATTGGCACCAAAGACCCGTTTCAAAGGAAGAAGAACGCCCCATCGATCCGTATGTTTCAAATGCGACAAGAGGGACACATCCGTCCAAACCTCAGACGCAACAATCCAAAGCGTGTTTTAATTACGGAAGAAGGTCACCTAGCTCGATTTTATGTCGTATGGTGAAGTCAAGTCCAACTGGTATAGTGATGCCAAAGGATGTCCAGACAAACAAAAGCCAGTAGTTTAAGAGAGAGTTTTTTTTCTCGTAACGAGGAACCCGAATAAAATTATCACGGGTAAGTTAATCATAAGCTCCACGAAGTCTCAGTATCGTGTTAGATATCTGGTTCTACTCACTCTTTTATTTCACCTAGTTGTGTTCAATGTTTGTACTTAACTCAGGAAAAGTTAAACTTTGATTTATCTATTAAAACTCCATTGGGAGAAACCTTCGTTACCTCCATGCTTATAAATCTTGTTTGATTCAAATCGACACTTTCACGTTATTCGTCGATCTTATCTCTTTGAAAATACTTGCCTTTGATGTATTTTTTTTAAACGATTGGTTAACTACTCATCATGTTTTTCGTAAGGTTGTTAGCTTTCATATTCCTAACCAACCTATTATGCTAATTCAAGCAACCAAACCACTAAATTCAATCAATCATCATTATCAAGCCATAAGTAAAGAGCCCCGATCCTTTTGTTGATGACTTCACGGTGTGGAATGCAACCGAAGCGACGACTTTTCACAAGGCGACATCGTGAATGACGATGACAAGTTGATAGGTATCATATTGAGGTCTTATCTAGGTTAAGGGATAGAAGTCACGGTTGGTATCAATGTGACGTCTTATCCAAGTCTTCGATGAGAGAATGTGATTTTGAATGATATTTTATCGTTAATAAATTTCTCGACGTATTCATGAAGACTTCTAGCTTACCCATAGAGCGTGAAATCGAATTTTGTATTGACACGAGACAAAACCCATTTCTAAAATCCTCAAATATTTCTTTACTTAAACGAACGTAATATGCGCCCAAATACGTTGGCTCAAGTTGTTGAAGATTACGATTGTACCATTCAATACCATCATCGGGAAAGCGAACGTGGTAGGCGACGCGTTGAAAGTAAGATTGTATGCGTTCTGAGTGCGATGTTGTTAACACAAAGGCCCATTTAAATACGACTTACAAATGATGAAGATAGAGTTAAAGACTCTAGGAACCCAAGTGAAAATAACGAATATACGAGTAGAATCGACTTTAATCGATAAAGTTAAAGCCGTTCAAGCTACATACTCAGAGCTGATGAATGTGAAGAAGAAGGTTCAAGAGGGCATTATTCTAGAAGCAAGAATCGACGAAGAGAGGAAATCTCAACCCTCGATTTAATTGGCCCATTTGAAATCCTCGATAAAGTAGGAACTGTGGCCTATAGACTCGTTTTACCGCCAAGTATGTTGCGTGTTCAAAACTTTTTTTTCTTCTTTTCGTATCGATGTTACGTAAATATGTGGATGGCCCAAACCACATTATTAATTTAGAATCGGACGAGATAGCGGATGATTTAACGTATGAGATCTCGTGTTAAAATCTTGGATAAGAAGAATCGTATCCAACACTCAAGGATTATACCTCAAGAGTTAGAATCTGAAATGAAGTCAAGGTATCCTCACCGTTTCTAAGATACTGTGTAATGCACGTAAATTTCGAGGGCAAAATTCTATAAGGAGGGGAGATTGTAAAACCCCAGATTTTATGAATAAAGAATTAATTTTCTTGAAATAATTTTTTTTATATTATGGTGTGAATTTGAGATAATGTTATAGTTGTGGGTAATATTTATAAATTTTGCAAAGTATGCAAGTTGTCATATTATATTCGATTGGTGGGGAATATTCGTTTTAAACGAGAAATATTAAATGCGACGACACAATCATCGGGTGGACTCCATTAACGGAATTATCATTCGGATTGAGAAAACGACAAAAATATTTTATTAAAAATAACGGCGGAAGTTTTACCCGTTGATCTTGTTGAACTACTCCGGTAGTAAAAAATAAGAATGTCTGGCGTTGTTGCGACAAGAAGCACACCGGTATTGATTATTGATATTTATGTGAGAAGTCACTCGCTTTTGTTCAATTATTGCTACAATAGTTCTTTGACAAGATCTCACATTATTTGATTCAATTATTGTTGATTTAGAAGTTTTGTTTTATTCAGTATTATTAACGTAATAAAATAGAAACATCTTTTTATATAAAATGTAATACTTTATTAAAGTTATTCTATAAATAGAATATATTATATTCTATTACGCATAGTGTTTTTGATAGTAAAAATCTTTTTATATAAAAATGTAATACTTTATTAAAGTTATTCTATAAATAGAATATATTATATTTTATTATGCATAGTGTTTTGCATAGTACTCGTGATAGTGTTTGCATAGTAAAAATCTTTTTATATAAATAGAATATATTATATTTTATTTAAAAGATTTTTCTTTAAATATGGACCGTCAAATTAAAGTAAGTCAAACTGGACCGTTCATGGATTAGTTACTTATGCATTCCATTTTCCTATAAATAAGCTCATTCCTTCATTATTTTCTTACTTAATTCATTTGAACTCTGAGAGAGAAACTATAGAGAGAGACTATGAGAGATAGAAGAAAAGTTTCTCGCTACTTCACTCCTCTTATATCAAGTATTATTTTATGGTAAGGAATATTATTTTTTTTGTATTCATGAAGAGAACTTCGTTATTCCATTCTTTATTATTCTGCTTTGGAATAACCAAGATCTGTGACTACCCTATACTATACTTGGTGACATTCTTCTATTATTCTCTTTTATTATTCGGTTTTAATATTCGTCATGCTATATCTGTAGGACTGGTTCCATTTTTATTATTCCGTCTTTATTATTCTCGCTTAATATCCACATCTATGCTATCTGGTGGGATTCGGTTCCATCATTTATTATCCGCATTTATTATTCTATGGAACATCCCGTCATTGTGAATTTCACCGACCGTTTATTTATTATTATTCTCGTTGAATAACCGTCATGCCAAGCACCGCATGCATGGTGATATCTTTTGTTATTCCATTCGGTATTATACTCAGTTGATTAAAATTTTGACTTCTATACTCCATGAAATTAGTGAAATATCATTGATATTTGTGCTTCATCCAGTATTTTTCATGGAAATATTCTTCTGAGCATTCTTGAATTTTACTCTACAAAACAGTATCATGTTAATAATTTGGACGTTATTGGTTCATGGATAAATTAATTCTTGAACTTGTTTTATTGAATTCTTATATCATTGTCATCATCCTCATATTTATATTATGTTGAAAGTCATCTGTGGCCTGTAGTGCCTAGATGGACTTGGTATGATTATGACCAGTGATTATTCGGTATAATCATGACCGTAATGTTACAAATAATGTGAAAATTAAAAGTCCTCATTGCCCCGTAGTGCATTGATGGACAGTTTTTGTTATTATTATGGCTATGGATTCTCTTCAGCCAAGGGAGCAAAGATGAATTGTTTTATGGCATGATCAAGACCGTTGATGAAAACACGATTATCTTTGGCCTGTAGTGCATGGATAATTCGTGGTCGTGATACTAAAGAATATCATTGGCCTGTAGTGCAGGGATGATTTAATGACATGGATTATTTATTAAGCTGAGTTTCAGCGATAAAAGTGATGAAAAACTTTTTAAATCATAAAAGATAGTAGATTCTATTCTCTACTTGACTCTTTTAATGGATTACTTGTTCCGCTGCAGTTAAACTTGATGTCTATTGTATTTTATCAGTTTAACATTATTGGAGGCTGATGATAATTTATTCTGCATTATCTTAGTCATAATATTTCTTACTGGGCTAGTTGAGCTCACCCTTTCTTCATTGTTCTCTTCAGGAAATGAGAATATAGTTGGGACGAAGAGTCGGGGAGCGGAGTGATGGTCCGGAGGATAGCATTAGTAGTCCTCACTATTCTCGTGAAATAGTGTGATAATAATTGTAATGAGGACTCCTTTTGAGTTTGTATAATCTCTAGTAGATAATATTTGTATTCAAACTCACAGTTTATGTTTTGTCGTATTGTACACGACAATGATATTAGTAAGTTGTATTTGAATTCTGTACCATGTATCTGGCGACCCAAGATGTGACGCCCCCAAAATAGGTCCATTCCATCCAACCCATTCTGAGTCGCCAAATACATGGTACAAGAAGCAAACTACAACTTCAATAATACAAATGTCGTGTAAAATATGACAATATATACTGTGAGTTTAAATACAGATATTACCATCTAGACAATATCCACACGCAAATAAATCCCCATCATAATTATTGATACATTATTTTACAAAAATGGTGAGGACTACTAAACAACTCTCTCTAGAACCTTCATTCCATACCCCACTAAGTACTCGCTACATTCTCGCCTCCCGAGAAGAAAAATGGAACAACAAGGAAAAGGGTGAGCTCAACTAGCCCAAGAAAGAATACTATGACTAAGATAATATACAACAAATTATCGTTAGTCTCCAACAGGAAAAATCGATAGAATACAATGAGATTTACAAGTTTCGAGATCAATATTTGCAGTGGAAATAATAATTCATAGAAGAGTTACGTAGAGAATGAAATCTACTATAATCTATGAATTTAACAAATCCATCATCAATATTTTATCCTCGTAACATCAATCAATATTCATCTCAAATCAAATATTCATCTTTGCACTATAAGCCAAAGATATTCATCAATCCATCATGTTCATCTCAACACATGTTCATCTTTGCACTAAAGGCCAAAGATATTCATCAATCGGTCATGTTCATTTAAACACCTGTTCATCTTTGCACTATAGGCCAAAGATATTCTTCAGAAATCATTCATCTTTGCACTACAGGCCAAAGATATTCAATAATATCATCATTTAAGACCGAGGATGATGAAAATATTTTAAAGAACGAATCCAAAGTGAAACAAAATGACAAGGATTAAGGATTAAGGATTCGTACTTTGTTTTATCCACGACCAAAAATACCTCAAAATAATCATAGTGGTGTAAAATTCAAGAATGATCAAAACATGGATACAATCAAAGCTAGTATCCAGAATAGATATTTAGGACGAAAAGAAGAAATTTTATTTTTCTATTGAATAAAGGTCAGATACGTGAATAAAGGTCAGATATCGTGAATAAATGTCGATACGTGAATAAGAATCCGACACCAAAAGATAGAAATTCCACAAAAAACATTTTCACGCTTCATGAATAGTACTCGTGAATAAGAACTCGTGAATAGTAACTCATGAATAGTAACTCGTGAATAAGTAACTCATGAATAAGTAAACCCGACATGAAAAAGTTCCAAATTTGATAAAAAGTTCCAACCAATATTTCAAAGATAATGATATTGAAGAAATAATATCATTTGAGAAGAAAATAACATCCCTTACCTCAAAGAATCGAAGACGGAAGGAAAGATCTAAGTGATCTTTGAATGAAACTTATCTTGAACAAAAACTCTCAAAGTATCTAATTACTCACAAAATACGCTCAATAATATATAGAGAGAAAAGAGAAAACTTTGTTTCGTGTGATTTTCAATTCTAACTTAGCCCTCTATTTATAGGAAAATTTTAGCCCACCAAGAAGATTTGACTTCACACTACACGATGGCTTTACTCGCTACTATTGCCACCCACCACATTTGAAATAAAATTCAGCACATTTTTTCACCAACCACAAGTGGGGCCCACTCAATTCTAGAATTTTCCACCAAAATCAATTATAACCCTACTTTCCGAATCAAACACCTCTTAAAATTCATAACAAATCATTCGTTCATTTTTAACGGTTCAAAATTTGTGGACATATACTCAACTTATATATGTATAACATATCCAAAAATTACAATGATCCAACGGTCGGATTAAATATTATAACTCACACAATAAAGCTGTAATAACACCGATTTGATCTTTTAATACCTCCAATCCGAAAAAATACAAATAAAACATCTCAGCATTAATTCCTTCATTAATAACCACATAAATAAATCCATCATTTATATTCATATAAAATAAATATTTCCTTATCATATGAATCAATAATTAATTATTCACAAATAATATTACGTAATCACATTTATACAACCCAGTCGTTCCTCAGAAAGAGGGGCTTTCAATAAGGATCTCTCATCGCATGCCGCAATTAGGTGACCAAACCTCTCCTTGAAGATGTAACTTTCTAGACATTGCCAATAATGTTATCTAATAATATTATTCAAATAATATGAATTATTGATCCGATAATGGGAAATCATGCAAATGACAATTATTGAAACAAAGAATAATATAAAATACCAACGCAAAGAATTATTGAATCAATAAAATAAACTATTGAAGCAAGAATTATCAGTAATAATTATTAACAGTAATGCCTTCTTACGTAAGAATCAATAATTGATGCAATACTGTGTGCTATTCTTCAACAACGCGTATTAGTGTGTTTTAACCACGGGTATTCCAACATGATTAACTGTAATAATTACGCCGTTATTTTTAAACAACTTATATTTGTCGTTTTCCTCATCCAATCGCTTTCGTTATGGGGCCCACACATGGTCAAGCTTAGCCGTCATTTAATATTCCCGACAAGCGATCTGAATATTCCACGCACCAAACGAATATTCCCCGACAAAAATGAATATTTTATAACCTTGCTTATTTTGAAATATTTATGATTTTACCCCTAACTATCCACATTAATCAAATCAACCCTTACTATTTCAAAATAATAAATAAAGGAAATTCCTTTTTATTTAAAAAAATTTGAGGTCTTACAACCTCCCTCCTTATGAAATTTCGTCCTCAAAATGGACGACGCATTCTGGTGTTTGAAAAGGTGAGGATACCTCGCTTTCATTTCCGCTTTCCAATTCCCGTGTCATTTCTCTATAAGATGATTCCTCCACAAAACTTTAACTTGTGGTGTGACCTTTCATGCGTAGGACATGCTCCTTCCTATCCAAAATCTTGATAGTACCTCCTCACACGTTAAGTCTTGGCTATCTCGTCCGGTTCTAACTCTATAACGTGGTTCGGGTCTTTCACATATTTATTTAAGTATGGATATGTGAAACACATTATGAACACGAGACATACTTGAGGTAACGCAAGTCTATAGGCTACATTTCTTACTCCGGTCAAGAATTTGAAATGGACCAATAAATCGTGGATTGAGCTTTCCTCTCTTCCCAAATCTTGTAACTCCCTTCCATGGAGCAACTCGCAATAATACATGATCCCTCACACTAAATTCCACGCCCTTTCGATGAAGATCCGCGATAACTCTTTTGTCGATCTTTGCTTGCTTTGTATACGTTGTCGAATCATTTGGATCTTTTCGGTGAGTCATACGTATTAACTTCGGGTCCCAACAATGTTGCTTCACCCACCTCATCCCAAATATATGGAGAACGACATTTTTGTCCATATAATGCTTCAATGGAGCCACACCTATACTTGCTCGATAAGCTGTTGTTGTAGGAGAATTCCACCAATGGTAAATACTTATCCCAACCGCCTTGAAGTCTAGGACACGAGTCTTAATATATCTTCAAGAGTTTGAATAGTCCTCTCTCGATTGTCCGTCTGCTTTGGGGATGGTATGTCGAACTAAATCAGAACTGCGTCCATAGCTTTTTGCAAGCTAACCCAAAATCTTGAAGTGAATCTTGGGTCACGATCCAAAACTATGGATACAGCATGCCACGCAACCTCACAATCTCATTTACGCATATACTAGCAAGACGTTCAAGGAATAAGTCTCCGACGATCGAAGAAATGAGCAGATTTGGTTAATCTATCAACAATAACCCAAATAAGCATTGATGCCTTGAGAAACCGTAGGAAGACCCGTGAATTGAAATCCATGGTAATGTGTTCCCACTTCCATTAGGAATCTCAAGTGGTTGCAACGGACCCTTAGGTACTAGATGCTCCGCCTTTACACGCTAGCAAGTTAAACACATCGAGATAAACTTTGCAATCTCTCTCTTCATATTGTTCCACCAAAATGTATGTCAAGATCACGATACATTTTAGTACTTCGAGGATGGATTGCAAATGGTGTATTGTGTGCCTCCATCATAATCTTGTTCTTCAAATCGAGTCGTTAGGAACACAAAGTCTAGAGTGGACTCAAGTATTCCTTCTTCATCAATTCTCGCCCTTAGAAATAGCTCCTTCAGACTTTCTTCTTCATACGCGTCATTTCCGGATTGAGTGACTGAAAGCAAATTTTAACTTTATCGATTAAAGTCGATTATACTCAGTATATCATCACGTGGGTACCTAGAGTTTTCATCTCCATCTCTATTATTTGTAAATTATCTGAAATTAGTCTTTGACAATATCGTACTCAGATTTATATACGATCTTCTACTCAACACGCCGCCTACCACGCTCGCTTTTCCAGGATGGCATGGTCGTAACATGTCTTTGAAATGAGTCTCTCTTGAGTTCTTCAAGCTCTTCCCACATTCCTTGCTCCATTCGAATTTTGTATCTCTACGAGTCACCGCGATAATGGAATAGCGATTCGAGAATATCCTCCGATAATAACCAACTAAGCTTCTGAAAGCTACGTATTTAGATTCATCGACTTAGGTTGCTCTCAATCGTGACTCATATCCCAATCTTGGATAAGACGTCACAATGACACCTATCGCTTTACTATCGCATCTAATATGACGCCCCTATAGAGAGTTTGGCTTAGGTAAATTCCACAAAGGAAGTCACCAGATAAAGGCTCAGGTACCAAATTCTATAGTTGAATTTTTAACTCCTGAAGTTCAATAGGAGCCATTCGATATGAGATTTTAGAAATGAGTTTTGTACCGGGTTCAAAGTCGATACAAAATTTAATATCAGGTTTTGGGAGTAAACCAAGAAATTCTTCAGAAAATACGTCAAGAAAAATCAATAACAACAAGAATATTATTCAAATCTGACGTGTCTTTATTCAAATCCATAACATGGACTAAGAAAACTTGACATCCGTAATAAACAACTGACTTCATGGCTTGATATGAAAATGTTTGATTACAATGGTTTGATTGCTTGAATTCGAATAATAGGTTGCTTAGGAATATGAAAACTAACAACCTTACGAAAGTAATCAATTTCGGCATGATGAGTAGTTAACCTTAAAATCACATCAAAAGCAAATATCTCTATAGAAATAAGGTTAACAGGTAATGTGATAGTGCCAACCTGAATCAAGCAAGATTTTTAAACAACGGATGTAATGAAAGTTTCTCCTAACGGAGTCTCCATAAATAAGTCAAAGTCTAATTTCTCCGTAGTCAAGTTCAAACGTTGGTAAAGGAAAGAGATAAAAGAATGGGTAGAACCGATATCTAGTAAGGTATAAACTTCTCAAGAATTTATAATTAACTAACCCGTGCTTAACCGTTCGGGTTCCTCGCATTTTAACCGGTCACGACAAACGCCTTTCTTCCAGAACCGTTGACTTTGACTTTTTCGGGACATCTTTTTGAGTCACCATTCATTTGATCGGTTTCGATATCGCATAATCTCGAGCGATATGTCCTTCTTTTCCACAATTATGGCATACCTTGGAAGGCTTTCAAGCAGTTTGAATTTTATATGTCCCTCCTCTCCACATCAGTAGCATCTAAGCGGCGATCGTTCTCTTCCCTAGAATTTGTTGATGGTCGATGATCGTTGCCGTACGCGTCTTCCGTCATCGTTAAATCTTCTCTTTTTAGATTGGACATCTCTTTCCATAATATCAACGCGTCGATGCGACTTTTACCCACGCATCACTCATTCTCACTCGTTCGGTTATTTCTTCTTTCATTTCAGATTCCGGCTTTTTTATCATCTTATACTCGCCAAAGAGTGCTTCATTCAAGCATCACGATCGGGTAACACAAGCTTGAATCGTTGCATCCTTTTGCTCCACATCGCCTCGCAATTCTTGACTGCTTCTTCTAACTCATGAATACGATTTTGCAATTCTATATTTTGATCATAAAATACCTCTAATAAACTCTCTTCTTGTACCTCTTCTTCCTCTTCTTCCTCACTCTCATTTGTTACATCTGCGATTATCTAAAGTGCTAACTATCAATTCTTCACTCACCACATGGATATCTTTAATTCCTTCTTCACCGACATCACATTATCCACGGTTGGCGATTAGAGGTGTCTCCACGATCTCATTCACTCCATTGTTAACGCTTCTCGTGCCCATTCTTAAAACTATCATAAAACAAGGGTTAATTAAATAAATTAACAAATCACATAATACCCCTATATTATGACCAACCAACAAATAAGCTTAGGTAGGACACACTGTAGGAAGGATTTACTCGCTCTCCCTCCTAGTTCTATTCCCGATCCCGGCCAGAGATCATATCCCTAAGCTCTGATACCAACTGTGACGCCCCCAAAATAGGTCCATTCCATCCAACCCATTCTGAGTTGCCAAATACATGGTACAAGAAGCAAACTACAACTTCAATAATACAAATGTCATGTAAAATACGACAATATATACTGTGAGTTTAAATACAGATATTGCCATACAGACAATATCCACACGCAAATAAATCCCCATCATAATTATTGATACATTATTTTACAAAATGGTGAGGACTACTAAACAACTCTACAGAACCTTCATTCCATACCCCGACTAAGTATTATTTACATTCTCGCCTCCCGAGAAGAAAAATGGAACAACAAGGAAAAGGGTGAGCTCAACTAGCCCAAATAAAGAATACTATGACTAAGATAATATACAACAAATTATCGTTAGTCTCCAACAGGAAAAATCGATAGAATACAATGAGGCGACAAGTTTAGGATCAATATTTGCAGTGAAATAATAATTCATAGAAGAGTTACGTAGAGAATGAAATCTACTATAATCTATGAATTTAACGGTCCATCATCAATATTTTATCCTCGTAACATCAATCAATATTCATCTCAAATCAAATATTCATCTTTGCACTACAGCCAAAGATATTCATCAATCGGTCATGTTCATCTCAACACATGCTCATCTTTGCACTAAAGGCCAAAGATATTCATCATCGGTCATGTTCATTTAAACACTTATTCATCTTTGCACTACTACAGCCAAAGATATTCTTCAGAAATCATTCATCTTTGACTACTGCCAAAGATATTCAATAATATCATCATTTAAGACCGAGGATGATGAAAATATTTTTTAAAGAACGAATCCATTGAAACAAAATGACAAGGATTAAGGATTAAGGATTCAGTACTTTATTTTATCCACGATCAACAATACCTCAAAAATAATCATAGTGGTGTAAAATTCAAGAATGATCAAAAACATGATACAATCAAAGCTAGTATCCGAATAGATATTTAGGACGAAAAGAAGAAATTTTATTTTTCGGTGAATAGTGCCAGATACGTGAATAGTCAGATATCGTGAATAGTGTCATATCGTGAATAAGTAATCTCAGACACCAAAAGATAGAAATTCCACAAAAAATATTTTCACGCTTCATTGAATAGTACTCGTGAATAAGAACTCGTGAATTGTAACTCATGAATAGTAACTTCGTGAATAGTAACTCATGAATAGTAACCCAGACATGAAAAAGTTCCAAATTTGATAAAAAGTTCCAACCAATATTTCAGCATAATGATATTGAAGAAATAATATCATTTGAGAAGAAAATAACATCCCTTACCTCAAAGAATCAGTACTTCGGAAGGAAAGATCGGAAGTGATGCTGAATGAAACTTGTACTGAACAACAACTCTCAAAGTATCTAATTACTCACAAAATACGCTCAATAATATAGAGAAAGAGAAAACTTTGTTTACGGTGTGATTTTCAATTCTAACTTAGCCCTCTATTTATAGGAAAATGTTAGCCTGGTTACCAAGGACTTGACACGACCTGCCACGATGGCTTTACTCGCTACTATTGCCACCCACCACATTTGAAATAAAATTCAGCACATTTTTTCACCAACCACAAGTGGGGCCCACTCAATTCTAGAATTTTCCACCAAAATCAATTATAACCCTACTTTTCGAATCAAACACCTCTTAAAATTCATAACAAATCATTCGTTTATTTTTAACGGTTCAAAATTTGTGGACATATACTCAACTTATATATGTATAACATATCCAAAAATTACAACGATCCAACGGTCGGATTAAATATTATAACTCACACAATAAAAGTCGTAATAACACCGATTTGATCTTTTAATACCTCCAATCCGGCTAAAATACAAATAAAACATCTCAAAGATTAATTCCTTCATTAATAACCACATAAATAAATCCATCATTTATATTCATATAAAATAAATATTTCCTTATCATATGAATCAATAATTAATTATTCACAAATAATATTACGAGAATCACATTTATACAACCAGTAGCATTCCCGGAAAAGAGGGGCTTTCAATAAGGATCTCTCCTTACTCGCACGTAATTAGGTGACCAAACCTCTCCTTAAAGCAGAACTTTCTAGACATTGCCAATAATGTTATCTAATAATATTATTCAAATAATATGAATTATTGATCCGATAATGGAAAATATTGTGCGATGACAATTATTGAAACAACAATAATATAAAATACCAACGCAAGACAATTATTGAATCAATAAAATAACTATATTGAAGAATTAATTCTTTGTAACAATTATTGAGTAGTGCTTTTTTACGTAAGAATCAATAATTGATGCAATAATACTGAGTATCTTTCTTGTTCAACAACGGCGTATTAGTGTGTTTTAACCAACGGGTATTCCAACGAAGATAATCTGTAATAATTACGCCAGTTATTTTTAAACAACTTATATTTGTCGTTTTCCTCATCCAATCGCTTTCCAGTTATGGGGCCCACACACATTTGCTGCTTCGTCATACGAATATTCCCCTAACAAGATTTAATATTCCACGACCAAACGAATATTCCCTAATACAAAATGAATATTTTATAACCACTTGCTTATTTTGAAATATTTGCGTATTTTACCCCTAACTATCCACATTAATCAAATCAACCCTTACTATTTCAAAATAATAAATAAAGGAAATTCCTTTTTATTTAAAAAAATTTCGGGGTCTTACACAAGATGGGTGATGTATACCTAATTTTAGGGGCGTCACACCACACCCAAATGATTTGTCTTCATCGATTAATACTAATCAAACGTCCTCTACAGAGATATCATGAAAAAAAAAACTCCATAGAATGAAAAAAATCTCAAATTAGTAGAAGAAATGTTTCATAAATTGAAAAAAAAAATCAAAGTAAGAGAAATAAAACTCCAAAAAATAAGAAAATAAGAATAATTAATCGAAACATCCTAAGAAAAAACTTGGGTGTTTTAATGTAGATCAAAGACCCTTACCTTATCTAAAAATATGGAGATCAAGTTTTTTTAAGGATTTTTTAAGGCTTAAATATGGATTAATATCCTAAAGTTTTAATCTTTTTTATTTTAGGATTGTATTCTCAATTTTTTCAATTAGGGAATAAATTTTTTAAATTGTTTCTATTTTGGGGATTGTCTTCTCAATTTTTTCAATTAGCAGATTAAACTTTTAATTTTGTTTTTCCACTTTGGGGATTGTCTTTTTAATTTTTTCCATTAGGAGATAGTGCCACATCAAATAATTGATGACATGACAACGACACGTGACTGAAAAATACTTATGTGCAATATTGAGTCTCATTTTAATATTTATTCAATTAATTTTTTTTTACCAAAAAAGATAAATATAGGACCATTATTAATTTTAAAGTAAATTATTATTATTATCCTTTTTGGCACACAAAAATAATTGAATAAATGTTAGAATGAGACTCAATATTACACATAAGTATTTTTTAGTTACGTGTCGTTATCATGCCATTAATTTTTCGATGTGGCACTATCAATTTAGACGTAATCAAAAAATTTTAAAATTTTAATCTTATAATGAAAACAAATTAAGAAGACAATCCCCAAAATCAAAAAAAAATTAAAAGTATAATCCTCTCATTGAAAAATTTGAAAAGAAAATATTAGGAAAAAAATTAAAAATTTAATCTATTAATTAAAACAATTCTTAAAATAAAAAAATATTAAAAATTCAGGTATTAATCTATATTTAACCTTTTCTTAAAGAATAATGCTAGAGACACAAACTATTTTATAAATTGCTGATGTGACATACTCTATCTCAGCGTATTGTGTGGGGCCGAAGACTACACTGAAACAATTTGATGATCAATACGCTGAGGTAGAATATGACATATCAATATTTTATAAAATATTTATAAAATAGTTTGTGCATGTAGCATTACTCTTTTTTAAATGGTCAAGAATCGAGGGTACTAACTTTTTTTGTCAAGTTTTCGATTTTACAACAATGATCGGTTCCACAGCCACCCACGTAATCGAAATTGTCTCATCTTCAACAAATCGACGGTCAAGAATTTTTTTCTTTATTTTAATATTAACAGGTGTCATTTGTTGCTTCCTGATTGGACACACAATATTCAATCTGCTATAAATTGGTATTGATAAAATCCAAAAAATAATTGTTTAGGTACGAAAAGTTTTAAATCTCCACAGACCCAAAACTTATTATGGCGTGGAGATCAGGACGATGGGTCATAGTTTCGGTGAGATAACGTTTCTTGAGACCTTTTCAATTCTTCCGGCAATTTTTTTGATTTTTTCCGGTGATTATACCGTTGATTCTTTGAAAAGTTAACTTTGGGGGAGAATTTGGGCTTTTCAGTGTTATCACTGTTCGCTTTCGCCAAGAACTTCCAGTACCGGCTAAAAGTTTCAATTTTTTTAAAGCTTTTTGACTCAAGTTTGCGATTTGAAGCATTTAGCTTAAGCTTATTTTTATTACCGAATCGAGTAACTTTTCAACTTAAAAGCACGAGTTTGGATTATTTTGAGGGTGTATTGGAAGACTATTTTGGAGTGTTAGTAAATTTATTGTCTTTGATGATTTTGAATTATGTGAGATTTTTTATGTTTTTGAATGGTTGGGAAGTTGGATTTAGAAGCACTTGATTTTCCTATTTTTATGGGTTTTTATCTATGGTATGGTGTGTTGACATAATGACATGTTTATGAAGTGGGTTAATTTTTGTGGGCTCAATTATTGAAATAAAAGTGGTGATTTGGAGAAAGTAAAGAGACTTTTATGAAAGATTTGATGATTGCTTTTGGCTTTTCTTAATTATACTCGATGGGATTGAATATTCAGTAAATTTGTTGGGTTGGATTAGTTTGATTGATTTTTTCCTATTCTGAACCATTTGCATTCTACCCATATTTTGGCCTCCAATTCATAGATAGGATTCATCCACCTTTTTTTAGGTTATTTGAAATTATGGCAGTCTCTTTAACTCGTTTCTCATGGTGGGTGTGGGGTGGAAAAGAGAAAGAGTCTGTGTCTAATGGGTCTTCACTAAATTCTGGTTCTGATTGGGGTTCAGGACCGAGGGAAATGGATTCTGTGAAATTTCCATCTGTTAAGGGGGCCAAGATGGCTTCTTCAAGTAGAAAGGTTAATAGGAAATGGCAAAGTAGGGAAGAAAGGAGAATTGATAAAGAGTGTGATGTTGTGTTGGTGCCATCTGATGGTGTTTGTTTATCAGGTTCTGAATCCGATGATTCGGACTGGTCAATCGGGTGGTTGGAACCACATGCCCCTGATTTCCAGAGTGATGATGAGGCTGATGATAGTTTTGCGGTGTTGGTCCCTTGCTATAGGAATGATCTTAAGGAATTGGAGAAGGAGCCAAATGATCAGCTCTTGACTGCTTTCAAGAATTTCCCAGATGAGTACTCGGATGGTAAGAGCTGTTGTTTTTTAAGTTCACAATGTTTGCTTCTCTTATTAGTGATTCGTATGATTTAATCATCTAATACTTGACTGATTCATTTCCTTAACTGCTCAAGTTGATGTCTATATGGTTCATTTTTTTCATTAATGATCTAATTGCTTGTTTGGGTTGACTGTTGAGTAGTATGTACTAGCTTTCCCAACTTTTGAATACACTCTATGGCATGCCATGGAGCTCTACTCATAAATTCCATGGGTTTTTCTGTGTACCTTAATGTGAGTGCTAATATCTAGAAATTAGGGGAAATAGTCAAATAGAAAAGAAATTGCTAGCCATAGTAATGTTCTCCTTGCAGCTTACTAGGGTTTTGGTGAAAATGGAGGTTTTGTTGTATGATAATATGATAAGAGATTGCTGTTTCATTAATTGTTGATTTTTTAAGAACTATTATGGATGTTCAGAACTATTGGGCATATCATAAAAAGCAATTATGGACATCTCTTTCTCTTATAAATAGCTGTACGAGCCCTATGAGCAGCGGATATCCTTAATTTAATTTTTAACAACTGCAGCCAATAGCATGTTAAAGTTTGTCTTTTGGAAGCATGAAGTCTTGATTTTGATTATTTGACTTACTCAATTAGCTAATCAATCTTGGTTTCTGCACAGCCAGTATCATCTCCTTCACAGTTCAGACTTACCCTTGTCATTTATCTAACTTAATACTGCTTCATAATGTAGTTGAAGTACAAAATTTTCATTATTTTCCTCATAAGTTGTGGAAATAACACACTTCCTGTCTTCATATTCATTTGATCCTCATGATTTGTATATCATTTTGACTTTTTTTCCTGCATTTTCTTTGGATATGCAGAGGGCAAAAAGTACATGCAGCAGTGGCTTTCTTCTCTTCAGAATTTCTGAAGCTTGTGTGTATGCTTGGGTAGTTTATGCTGTAGTGATAAGTATGACCGATTATCGTGTTCTGTGAGTAGTGTTTGAAGTTGCAAGTAACTTCAAAAACATAAAAAAGAAGAAAAAAATAGAAAAGAGGAAATGGTATCAAGTATGACCGATTATCGTGTTCTGTGAGTAGTGTTCAAAGTTGCAATTAACTTAAAAAACATAAAAAAGAAGAAAAAAAATAGAACAGAGGAAATGGTGTCAGCCTCTGTTTCAACTTTTTGTTTAGCAATGTGGATTGCAGAGGATCATCATACATCAAAGTTGAAGATTATACTTATTGGTTGAGAAATGAGAGTGAACATCCTCGATTCAATGAAACCAAGGATCAAGGCACATCATCTTAGCTTTCAAGCGCATCGATATTGCTGTGATTATTGCTATGATTTTTGGGTTTCAATTTTTAGGCTTATGTCAACCACGGAAGGCGGAAAATTTGACACACAATGCTGATACTTGATGTACATTCTCTGCTAATGTGCATATGTAATACATGTCTATGCTTGCTTATTTCAGCTGGTAATATTTCATAGACATTGGATTTTCTACTAAATTGTAAGTAAATATCCTTTTCGGGGTCTATTGTAAATTCTTATATTGTATCTGAAATATAAAGCAGCTGCGTATTCATTTTTATGCATTTATGCAAGGGGGTGTGATTGGAAGCTAGAGACGGTTTTTAAGTTTTCGAAATTAGGATAGGTATAACCTTGAATTATATATTTCTCGTACTTGTCTTGTGCTTATTTGGTAATTCTACTCCAGCACATGAGTTGTTATGGGCTGATGAGTCTTGATAATCTTTTGCTTCTGTTTTGTTCCGCCGAAGGATCTTGAATATATTTTTTCTACGGTGGAGTTGTCATCCTAGTTTTGCTTGGTTGATTTTTAAGATCTTCTTAGTTGAGGAGAGAGAAACCAATAATGGGCATGTGGGAATTCCAAGTTGCATACAGGGGAAAGCCATTCCATTTCCCTGAACCATTCCATTTCAAAGTCAAATAATTAGGCACGTATTCATTCATTTTCACATTATTAAATTCAACGAACAAGTTGCTTAAAGTAAAGAAGAAGAGAACTAATACTTTATACTAATATTTTAAGACCACGTTGTTTGCAATGATGTTTAAACAATTACATAAATACATATTTACATTTTTATTTAAATTATAATTTATACATTAAAAAATAATGAATAATTAATTATTTTAAATATTACTGAAATAAATTACTGAGCAATAATATTTTTCAGTGAGCTGTTATCAAAAAAATAAAAAATATTTCAAGTTCAGAACTTCACTTTTTTATTATACTTGTGTGTGTGTGTGTGTGTGTAATAGCTTCGTTCTTTAATATCAGAAATAAGAACTGGAATTAGTTGTTTCCGGCCATAGCCACGTCAGTGACAAAATAGCGTAGGAAAAAGACAAAGCATAGACAAGGTCGGATCCAGAAATTTTGACCAATTAGAGCGAATTTTAATTTTTTTTTTTTTATTAAAATTAAATAAGAACTAATCATAATATTAAGTAATTATAATAGTGTTTATAAATTATAATACATATTCATAATTTAAACTAAAAAAAATTTAGATACAATTTAAAATTTTATTTTGATTACTTGTCACAGTTCAATAATGATTCTCCAAATGCTCAAAGTCTCAAATCAAATTTTCTTTCTATATTCAAACAAAACCATGAATTAATTTCAAAGCATAAATTAGTTTTGATATCTTCTTATAAGTTTCAAATAAGTTTTAATTGTATTTATAATTAGTTTATGAATTTTTTTTGTCCCTTCTAAATTTAACTTTTTCATTAATCCACCCCTTTAAATTTATTATCCCTATACCCATATAAAAAAATTCCAGCAGGGGCAGCTGCTATGCTACCCCTTGCTAGATCCGTCACTGAGCATAGGATGTATGCATATTAACGTCCATTTGAAAAATGTTGAGATTAATTTTGTTTAAAAAAATTTAATCCCAAATGGGATAATAATTGAACATGGTATTAAATAATTCCTCATATTAAGTCATTTTATAATTCTTGAACCGATAGTCTCAAGTCTAAATTTAAAAACAAATAAGACATTTGAGATTAATTGTACTATTCTAATTGTAATTCTTGCAAACAAACATAACATAAGTGACGTGTGAGTCACGAATTAATTTCTAAAACAGTTTTATAACGATTTTATTTATACTATATTCTATTAAATCTCTTTTAAATGCTAAAATTTTAGAGGTATTTTTATTAATTTTATAAGTTATATATCAACTACATTTCTCAAAAATTAAAAAAAATTAATTAAATTAGTAAGTATTAAAAAATAAAAACAAAAATTAAATAATTTATATTGATTATTTTTGTAAAATTTTATCTTACAAATACAAAGTAGTGGTGTTAAACTAACGTCGTAATGACAAATTAATTTTAAGAAGGAATGAAATTAAGGAAAGAAAGTGAATGATCGAGTACTTATATTTTTATCCATTATCTATATATAATATTTTTTATTCAATTTATACTATTAAAATTGTGAAGTTACATAGAAATGAAGTTGAAAGTTGTTAGAATTAATTTTGGGTTTTGCTACTTAATAAGAAAGGGAAAAAGAAGAGAAATAATTAATATGGTAATGAGAGAAAGTGAATTGAATGAAAATAAAAGCTAAATGGATAAATCATTAATACAAATTCAATAAATAATAATTTATTAATTTAGTTTGAATTAACTTGATCAACCAAATTTAATTGAGAATTATATATTAGTATCGATTGATTCCCACAGTTTGACACGTTCGGTTCATTACTTTATTTGTCAAAATATTTTATTTTAAAATTAGCACAAAACATGCACTTTGATATAGTTTAAATTCATTTTAAATAATAATAATAATAATTGTACTATTTAAAATTATATGCAAATGTATCTGTGTATTTTAATATTCAAAAAATGTCACAATTAAAAATAAAACTTTTTAATACATAGCTAATTCATAATTGATTTACATTTTTCTCCTAGTTGTCTTTATCCTTTAACTCTTTAAGAAAGCTTTCTACTCAAAGATAAATGAATTACACAAGTTGTATTGAATTTAAAAATATCTTATAGCAATTTTAAAAGTCAAAGTTGATTATATATATAATTACAGAAAATTATTATAAGAAATATTGTTTGAAGCTGATGTTCATAAAGAATTAAAACCCAACAAATTAAATAAAATACTTAATTTTGAACTATATTTATATATATAAATATTCGAAATCATTATTATATTTAGATAAATGGGTTGGCCCGGTTGGCTTAATACTTTCGAAGCTAGGGTCCTACGTTACTTTCGCGGGAAAAAGAACCTCCCAACCATGAACTTATAAAGAGCATGTAGTAGTAGTGCCCTACACATTCATTCTTTCTTTCTTGCCCACCTCCCTCCCTCCCTCCCTGTGCTATCTTTTCCCTAAACCTAAAGGAAAAGAAGAAAAAAACAACAACTTTCATATAATTAATTAGTCTGTCAGAGTTCTTAAAATCTCTTTCTCTCTCTTCCAGATTGGATCTCTGCATGCACTTGTTTATGGTGTAAAAGATTTTTCCATATATATTTTCTTTCTTTTTTCTTGTTTAGAGAGAGAGAGAGAGAGAGAGAGAGAGAGAGAAGGGATGTTACAGAGAGCTGCAAGTAATGCATATTCATGGTGGTGGGCTGGTCATATTAGAACTAAGCAATCCAAATGGCTGGAACAAAGTCTCCAAGGTTTAATTTCTTTTTATTCTTATTTATATTTATCGATATATATATATCTATATATGATCATTATAATCGCATCCCAATTCCCAAATCAAAATTTTGTTTCATAGATTCTTTACGAGTGAGTGGTATGTAATTTTTGTTTTTAAAAACTATTTGTTTTAAAGACTTAAATTGTTTGATTCGATTGCTGATGATGATCATGCATGTTTTGTAGATCAAAAGGTGATTATATATATATATATATATATATATATATATATATATATATATATGTGTGTGTGTGTGTGTGTGTGTGTGTGTGTGTGTGTGTGTGTGTGTGTGTGTGTGAACACAATAATATGTATATGGGAATATATGAAGATTACTTTTAAGATTTGTGGCTTCTGATTTCAATGTATTAGAATCATACAGTTATTTTGCTTATTAGAAAATTTGGAATGACTAGGATAAAAGAGATTCAAAATTTCAAACACTAACACAAGGATATAATAGTAGCCAAGTTCTTCTGATTTTGTTCATCTTCTTACCTTTGCTCTTTACCTCCCAGATTATTCCACAAGTTTATCCAATTTCAACAACTTCTTTTTGATTCTTTGTTTTAACCACAAAGACAACTAAAAACAATTAAATCAACTGGCTGTGACTAATTGTAGATGATTCAATTACCAGAAAATAAACATAAAATCACATATGAATACAGCTCTCACTAAAATCTTTGTCATTGTAGATATGGAAGAGAAGGTGGAATATGTGCTCAAGCTCATTCAAGAAGATGGAGACTCCTTCGCCAAGAGGGCGGAAATGTACTATAAAAAGAGGCCAGAACTGATAAACTTTGTGGAAGAATTTTATCGTGCTTTTCGAGCCTTAGCAGAACGATACGACAGCTTATCGACAGAGTTACAAAATGCTAACACCACCATTGCTACTTGCTTCCCAGAGCAAGTACAGTTTGCTATGGATGATGAAGATGATTATAATTCCACAAAAAATCCAAAATTTAATCTTCCACAGGGGCCAAATCCAAATCTACCAAAGGTCCCAAAGGTTCCAAATCTTTTGAAGGGTATGATAACAGATGGCTCAAAGAAACTGCAACCCAAGAAACCAACTAAACCAACAGATACTAAAAGAAAGGTTCCTAAATCCGGTTTGACCAAAGGTGAAGCTCTTGAGGAGATTGACAAGCTTCAGAAAGATATTCTGGCATTGCAGACTACCAAGGAGTTTGTGAAGAGCTCTTATGAAAATGGGATTTCCAAGTACTGGGGACTTGAGAATGAAATCATGGAAAAGCAAGAAAGGGTTAGCAGGTTGCAAGATGAATTTGGCGAGGGCACGGTTATTGATGATAATGATGCACGGACTTTGATGGCTGAAGCAGCATTGAAGTCATGCCAAGAGACGTTGACTCAGTTGCAGGATAAACAAGAGAGATCCGTGGCAGAAGCAAAGGCAGAGAACAAAAAGATTGAGGATGCTCGTCAAAGGCTGAAGTCACTCAAGCACAAGTTTCTTCCTGATCAAACTGATGATGAAACGATAGATGAAAATCTTGATCCCTGTAAAGTACAGGAAGATTTGCCAAGTGCAAATAAGGAAGAGGTTGGCCCCGAGGGGCAGAAATTGGAGGTGCTACGCGAGAAGATTAAAAAACAATTTGAGACAGGCTCAATAGGATCCATCACAGTGACAGAACTAGCAGAGAAGGTAGATGATCTTGTGAATAAGGTTATCAGCCTAGAAGGTTCAGTTTCGTCACAGACTGTTCTAATTGACAGATTAAGAACAGAGGCTGATGATCTTCACTCACAAATCCGAAGCTTGGAAGATGAGAAGGAAACTCTACTAGGTGGTACCCACAATTTGAAGAGGGTAAAGGAAATGGAGGGAAAGTTATACGGAGTTCAGAATCTAAACAAGAACTTCATAACTCAAAACATTAACCTCCAGACTCATTTTACTGAAGCTCACTCCAGTCTTGATCAACTGTCGGTGAAAATTCAAAATGTGACACCAGATGAAGAGAGCGAGGTTACAGGTTCATTACCAGAAGCAGAGGGTTCCATTATTCAGGGAAAATTACAAGCATTGGAAAAACAACACAAGGGACAAGGTGGTGATAATGCGGTAAATAATAACACTTCAGGAACAGATAAAAAAGCGGATGAAATTGAAAAGAATATCAGTGCATCACCTGTTAATAATCAAAAGGGAGAAGGGAAAGAAGCCAATGGTAAATCTGGCACAAGTCAGGTTCCTAAACAACAGGAAAAGGTCGAGAACGAGAAGGAGGAGGAGAAGAAAGATTCGTCACAAACTATAGAGAGGCCTCTCAATGTTGAACCACAAAAATCAGAGATAGAGAAAGCGAAAGAGTTTGAAGATGAGCTGAACTGGCAGCAGATGCTCTTGAGTGGATTGGAAGATAAAGAAAGGATTCTACTGACAGAATACACTACGATTCTCAGGAATTATAAAGAAGTCAAGAAGAAGCTGAGTGAGGAAGAGAAGAAAAATGATACCCTCTTTGAAACAACAGTGCAGGTAAGAGATTTGAAAAGTATTGTTTCAAAAAAGGACCAAGAGATTCAATCTTTACGCCATAAACTAAACCTTCTTCAAGGAGAATCTGGTGACGTACCTGAAGCAAATGACTCGGCTGAAAATGAAAATTTTTGTTCGCCTCCAACAGAGGAAGAGGAGGCAGAAATCAAGTTTTTGATTAATCAACCTCAAACCATCTCACCGATTGAGGAAAAGCTCAGGGGAAAGATTGATGCAATACTAGACGAAAATCTGGAGTTCTGGTTAAGGTTTAGCGCTGTATTCCATCAGGTACAGAAATTCAAAACCGAGGTCCAAGATTTACAGGCTGAAATACTGCAATTAAAGAAAAAAGAAGTAAAGAAGCAAGAGGGGAAGTCAAGCACATCGCTGTCAGCAGACCTTAAAGCAGATGTTTGGGCAGTATACAAGCACCTTACCGAGAAAAAGACTGAATTGACAGTGTGGTTAGAGCAAAGCGAGTCGCTGAAAGATGAACTGCAACGCAGATTCTCGTCTATATGCACCATTCAAGAAGATATAACTGCAGCTTTGAAGGAGGGCGTTGAGGAAGAAGAAATCACATTCAGTAGCCATCAAGCTGCAAAGTTCCATGGTGAGGTTTTGAACATGAAACAAGAGAACAACATGGTGAATGAGGAATTGCTAGCAGGTATAGATCATATAACTACTCTCAGAATTGAAAGCGAGAAGACTCTAGCAAAGTTAGATGCGGACTATGGACTTTCAGAGTCAAAACCAGCATTGAGGAGTGGCAGCCGGTCTCGGATTCCTTTACGATCATTTATTTTTGGGATTAAAGCAAAGAAGCAGAAGCAATCAATACTTTCATACATGCAGCATATCAAAAAAACACCATCATGATCTGAGAGCTGGCTTTTCTATGTCAATTTTTGTCATGAATTTGTTTTTCTTCTTTGCATTTTTTTTTGAGTCTTTTTGCAGTAGGGTCAGGGTGATAGAAGTGGTCTAGTAGATGAAATCTAAGTAGAAGAAAGGTATTTCCTAGGAAGTATATTTATTGTGGAGTATAGGTTTTTCAAGGTTTGAGTATCTAAATTAAACAAATTCTAGTTGAAATTTTTTATCGTGCAGTTTCTATCTCTGCAAACATAAATTTTTATTGCACAAAAAGATCAACCAAATACTTCCAGAAGGAAGACATTAATTATTTGGAAATTTGAATATAAAGAAAACCATCCATGAACACTATGATTTATTAAAAAAAAATCCATCTTTCATTATTTGTGGAATTTATAGTAGCAAATTGATCCGTATCTCACGACCAAGTGTAATCCCTTCAAACTTCCTGTCAAGATTATTAACTTGCCTTATGGTTGGCAAGTTCCAAGAAGACATTTTAAAAACTAATGTGTATATAGTTCGGCATAGACTTGAAAGCTACAGTAATAATATATAATATATAGAATCCACTCAACTTGGAAGAAAAATCTGACCCATCCAAAGCAAATCTTTTCATAAGTTTACAAAAACCTAAATAATTTGTTTCTTTTTTGGGATACACAGGAATCTGCTGTGGTGGTTGTTATAGGCTTATAGCATACCAAACACAACAACAGATTTGCCAGCATAAAGAAAATTGATATTTCCACGTGAAAAGTGTCGTAATAGATGTATAACCACGGTAAAAACCGATAAAAACCGTCGCTATATGATCTATTTTCATGTGGAAATATCAAAAAGTCATGTGGAAATATCAGTTTTCATAAAGGAAATTAAAAGCATTAGTGTACCAACAGTAGCAACATCTTCTGCAAATTCAAAAGCTAAGAACCATCAGGAGGGCTAAGATCCATGCTCCTCCAATGAACCAAATGATACTTCAGGCACCACCTTGGCTCCCCTACCATTTTCCATGTAAATGATGCATCAATTCCTGCAGTGGAGAAATAAGAGACTGATTAAGTTTGTTTAAAGGGCAGATACCATCATGGCTTAGTATGAATAAGGTAAATTAGAATGGTGGAATCTGATATGAGAACATTATTTACAAAGTTAAATATTTATTTAGGTTTAAGAATAAAAGTACAGTTGCTCAAAAAAAAAAAAAAAAAAGTACACAACATAACTTAAGACTACAGACGAACCTTACAACTTTTATCTGGCTTGTTGTCACCCAATTTACAGAGACATTGGACCCCTTTTTTCTCCATTGAACCGAGGAACCCATCTATGCAATCCTTGCATCTAAGTGCTACATTTGGTTCATGTTCTAACCATTGCAAATTAAGCTGCACAGACAAAACAAAATGTATAAATAGAATAATCTTGATGTTACAATCACATAATACAAATGGATAGAATTAACTTTGCTGTCTGCAACAAAACATGCATGAAATTAACACTTTTTGTAATCTTGTATTTGTAGATTCAAAGCTAAATAATAGTATACTAATATACCATCCACAGCCAGTCTTAAAAATTGTATTAGGATCAGTTGAGTAAATGTCTGTTGTTTCTTTTCATTTTTCCCCTTGTTCTCAAGTAGTCGTAATTTATAATATCGGAATGCTTTCTCCATTGATAACACAATACATTATAGCATGTATGGTTTGAAATTCCCCTTAAAAAACATAAATTAAATTTCCCTCAAAAGTTATTGCTAATTTTCTTGTAATTCAGGACTAAATACGAAACACAAAAATCACAAACTACAGTTTAGTATAACCCACATGGCTTAGGGGGGTGTATTCAATTAAGATTTTTAAAGACTTTTAAAGATTTTAAAAGTTTAATTGTATTCAATCAAGACATTTAAAGAGTTTATAAAAGTTTAGTGGTATTCAATTACAACTTTTTTAATGTCTTTAAAAGTTAGTGAGTATTGAATTAAGATTTTATAAAGTCTATAAAAGTATTTTGGTATTCAAAAAGTCATAGATTTTAAAGATTTCTATCAAATGGTAGACTTTGACAGACTTTAGAAGAAAATTATAACTATCAACCCATATCCAAAGTCTTGCCTCACCTCTAAAGATTTCTAAAGACTTCTAAATAAACACAAAGGTGGATAAAACTAGTTATTAATTAGACTTTTTCTTTTATTGGGTCAAATTATTTATTTATTTTATATGGGCTAATAAATATTAATATGTGATGGATAAATAATTTGATAAAATTTGGGCCATAAAAATAATTGGATTTATTATAATAAGAGAATTAACAAGATATATTAATAAGTAACAAATAACTAGACCTAATCTAAATTAGTGAGGGAAAAAACAGCCATTCGAAAGCTTTCAATAGAAAGAGGGAAGAAATTTGTTCAACAAAAATGAGATAAAATCATGAAACTGTCATATTAGTTGTAAATATTATGTATATATAATATATGAAAATAGAAAATATATGATGTGTATATTTTTTTTAGTTTTTGACATTTTAAGCGAAGGAAATTACTGAATTAATTTTGAGACATCCTCCATATTCGACTTCAAAGTGTCTTTGGTGTATCACGGTGAAATAATGTAACATGTGGTTCTATTCTCGCATATGACAAATATATATATATATATATATATGTATTCTGCATGACAAATATATATGTATTTCATTTGTCGTATTATTTTGTGAAAAAGCGAGTTTGATATTACTACTAAAAAGCGTCGCGTATCATAAAATATATATAGGCTCAAATGAAAAGTGAGCTTAATTTTTGTATTATTGTATGTAGTTTCTAAAATTTTATTGGTATCCGAGTATCCAATTAATGTATCGTGAAATGAGTAGAATAATGTGAGCGCTTTCAGCATATATAAAATCTCATGCCACAATAATATAATGAGATTTACTCTTGTTCATGAAAAAAGGGAGATGTTTATACATAATAATTAATTAACAATTAATATAAATTGCAAAAGATACATATTAGAAGTATCTGAAAAGTCTATCATAGTCTTGATAAAAAGTTTATAAAAGTCTATTACTTATTTTATGGAGTATATAAAAGTCATTTTAAAAAAGTCTTTAAAGTATGTGAAAGTCATTAAAATCCCACAAATTCTACAAAATCCGTCACATAAAAAAAGGCTTTAAAAATACACCCCCCTTAGTTTTGTTTGTTGATTCACTATTTTATTATATTTTCAATCTTTTCATTATATTTCTAGATTTCTCAGCAACCAACATGACGGTAAGCTATTAAAAAAACCAGGGAAAATAGATGCTAATATAGCATGAGGGAATGGAATGGAAATTACCAAATTGCCAGCACCGACTGTAAGAATCCATTAACGACGTCGACGAGAACAAGGCCGGTGTTGATTTCTCCGGTCAAGACGAAAGATTCCGGCTCAACGGGAAGCTCATTCTTCAACAAATCAATCGTCTCGGATACCATTCATGTCTTTCTCTTTCCTCATTAATAATACTCTCACGTAATCAGTTGGTGGTCGGTAATGGGAACTCCGGTCAATAACACTCGTTTGTGATATTTAAAAAAAGAAGAAGGCATTTTGGGCATATTAAAAAAAATTATGAAATATATATAATAATTAATATTAAGGCTATTATAAAAAATAAAATATTTATAGTAATAAAATATTTAACTTAGTACTACCTAAAATAAAAAACCCTCCGTCCAAAAATAGACGTCCTAATTGATCTTGGTAGATTGACTAATACTAATTTTTTTTATACCTAAATTACCCTTTTGACTACTTATTATAACCCTAAATCCTACTAATAATTACTCTTTCACAGGTCATTTAATTCTCTAGATACATTTTTCTTTGTAACTCTTACATTCTCAATAAATACATTAAATATAAAGAGATGTTACCGTGAGAGTGGTATAGCCTACACCATTTTCAATTTAAACATTTTTGCATTTATTTAGTTTCTAATAAAAGTTGAGTAAAAAAGATTATGAGAATAGAAGAGTAAAAATATGATAAAATAATTATTAATATAGAAATATAACAAATATTTTAAGACATCCTAAAAAAATTAGAACGTTTAATATGATCTGAGAGGAATGGAGTAGCAATGATATAATAATGCAATTATGCATAAATGTACCAAACTTTTTATACACGCAATACAACTTTATAATCAATACTTTTATTTGATAAAGAATTTTGTGGGTAAGAACTATGCCTTTAGTATTTAATTAATCATTATTGTTTTACTTTTATAATAAAAGAATTAAACGAGTTAAACTTAAGTTCGATTAGACTCTGACTCATTTAAACTCGACTCATGTAATTGAGTTTGTATAACAAATTTTATATTCGTATAAAATTTAATACTTGAATATTCTGACTTTCAAACGAGCTCGCAAGTTAAAACACCTTACCCTAGTCATTTACAATTTAATATGCCCGATTCAATTATCTGTTATATTATGACTATGTTTGTTTATAAAAAATAATGGGTGAAATGGAAGTATTCAGAATAAATATTAATATATACTATTTTATTTCATAATTAGTTTGTTATTTAATTTATAAACTATTTATATGCTTATATTGAAGGTCATTTGATACATCAAAAAAGAATTATATAGTATCACATTCTCGCCTAAAATTATAACTTATCACCAAATAACTTTGAAAATGACAAAATATAATTCATAAAATTAAATAATTAATTGATCGTAAACTAAAACAGTTAATAATTATAAAAATCTATTTAATAAAATATAAATAATTTTAAATTTACCATTTCACTCACTAAATTATCCTGATGAATTCAAAGTTTATATATTTTCACAATTGACGATACAAAAAGAAAGATATGTAACTACCATTTTTTTTTCTTTTATGAGAATATGTAATAGAATTTTATAATTATCCCTTTTGTTTTTATGAAACTCTGTCTCCTTCCTCGTACTTTCTTTCTAGTGCAAGACTAAAAGGGAAGGTGAGCCCCCAAATCCGAATTCTCCATTTCAACCGATCTTTCTCTCTCCTCAATTCTCAGACTCATAAGAACATGTGTTACGGTTCACAGCGATTGCCATCGAAGGCTCCTTCTCGGGCGGTGGAGGATCTGAGGCTCCGTTTAGCCGAGACCGAGGCACGGCTAGAACGAGCCAGGGTACGAGAGGCCGAGCTCAGCCGCCAGCTAGACGAGATGAAGCGATTCGTCTCCGTCATGGAGATACTGGAGAACTACCTGAAACGACGCTTTATCGAGCAACAACAATTACTTACCGGTCTGCTCTCTTCTCCGGTACCTAAAATCTAGCCCTCAATCCCCTTCTGAAACTAAGAAAGGAGTAAATTCAATACGCAAATATTGTTTATTTACTACATGTTATGTTTGTATATATGTATCAATTTGAAGTTTAATCTTGCTCTGATGTTAATTTTTAGTGCTGTGTTTGTGACCATAAGCATTAATAATTGTTAGCATCATGATTCATTCACATTATCATCTGTTCTGGTTTTTATTTGTTTTAAAATTTTTATATATTGCTTTTTCAATTGAATGAATGTATTGGAAAAAAGGAAGAATATTATTTGGGGATTAGGAGGTTGTAGAATTCTTGTGTTACATTCTCTTGGAAGATAAATTCATTATTGGAGTTTCATGGGGTATTTTAGGATGGGGGCTGTTTTGGATGAGTAAATTGCCAAGTTTTTAGTTTGTTGATTGGGAAAGTATGTGAGACAGTGTAAACCTTGAGGTTGATTATAGTTGTATTTTACACAACCTTTGTATTACTATGGTGCTGGAAATATTTATGTCAGTTTATTGCCCTTCAACTTATGAAGTATGTAGAGCATTTAATGGAAAATGTATTGTCAGATGCTTATTGTTAGCACTGCTCAAGGGTATTGTTGTTGTGCCTCAATCACAAAAACTAGCATTATGAACTCCTTTCTTTCTGTTTTTCCTTTTCTTTCCACTTTTGCCTTTTCTAACACAAGCTTTTTAGGGAGATCGGATTGTTTCAAGTAAACCATATAAATCTCAACGTCAATAGTTCATTTTTTCTTCTTTTGATTTATTTTTTTAACACATGATTGTTTTTTTTAACAAAAGTAGTTACCAAGGTCCTGTGGAACTAATACCTTATAGAGATGATGATGAGAATGGTTTTACAGTTTCATTTGATCAGATGATACTGATTGCGAGAACAATAGTGTAGGTACTCATTTATTGAGTTTAATTCTCCATCTAGATTGTCCTCCCATTCTTCCCCCACCCAAAAAAAAGGTCAGGAATCAAGACACAAAATTATATGATAAATGTTACTTTTATCTGAATAACTGACCATGATAGACTTCTTCTGGTGGTTTGTTTTTTTTCCCCAATAATTTGAAGTTGCTTGGTGATTGTCCGTGAATGTGGACAGGGAAGGGCCTGTGCCTAAATTTCACGAGGTCTTAGGATTATTGTAAAACTAACCATGAACCGACCAGCCAGGAGAATGAACACCACCACGTAAATTTGATGTGAAGGAAACAGTATTTAATGTAGATCAGTTCCATATGTCAGAACCTTTAAAGAATAGCAAGCATGCATATTTAGCCGAAAGAGAAGAGTAAGAAATTTTATAGACTGGTTGGTTGTAGATTGATAAGATGTCCTTGGCTGGAATAGGTTATGACAATAAGGTGGAGAGGTGCACTAGTTCTTGGAATAGCATGCGAAGTTCTTCATCATTTGGTTTTGATTCACAAAATTGATAACACTAGGTGTAGTTTGAGTTTGGATTGTGTTTTTGAATGAAAGTTCACACAAGTTGCTTCTAATTTGTAATCTCTAACTTGGTCAGAGATTCTTAATGTGCATCTTTCAAGTTCTCTGGGATGAACTGATGGACTCCACGACATGTTTGCGTTGGATTGTTTCTAACAAAGTTATATAGTGGAACACGCTCGACACCTCAGCCCTTCGCCTATACCTTAGTACAATCGATAGTGCAAGGAAATCTGCGTTGAATTGGTACCAACGATACCTTGACCCGTTGCTTATATGTAAGCAAAAACTTTGGTACAATCGACGATTGATGCGATGGAAGACGTCATACACAACTATAAATTGTTGTATGATAAGTCAAAATTGAATTTCAAAGAAAAACTAAGAATATCATAGAATTTCTTCAAAGAACCAAAAGAAAAATTAATCTCACAAATATATTGATAATCTGAATTGTTTGTAATTACATCAGCCAAATCCTTATTTATACTAATCAAAAGTAACCATAATTACATACGGAAATAATAAGTCAATTTGGAATGTAAATCCTAGCTAAAAAGTCATAATTACATTAGAATTGGAAAAACTACTAAAATCTCACAAATCCGCATTCAAATCTTCTAGAAACGCGTTTGGGACGCTGAAAGTCAGAAAATGGAGCGTTGCTACGCCGGATTGGAGCGTAGCTGCGCTAGGGGAGCGTTGTTGCGCTATCTTGGAGCACAGGCCGCTTTGTAACGCAGCTGCGCTATACATTTTGTTTTTGTACGAATTTTGTCTTCCTTCTTTGTTTTGAAATCCTAAACTTAATTTTTGGCTTGAACTAATAACTCGCACCAAATTAATGAACTTTGAATCAACTTCCATAGTACTCGTCTTCGATTCATTCTCCGTCCAAACTTCTTAAATTAACCCATTAAGTTCTTCTTTGAATCGTTTAGCTCGTGACCTCGTAACTGGTCCAACAGGAACTTTAAGTGGATCTGCTTAGGTTTGACCTATTTCCATCCACGTTTGAGCTGGTCATGTCCTCATCATTTCTATCCTTTTGAAAAAGATTTGCCTTCAAATCATCACCTACATCAAACGAACTTAAATCAGTAATGTTAAATGTGACACTAACATTATACTCAACAGGTAAATCCAATTTGTAGGCATTGTCATTGATGTGCTCATGAATTTGGAAAGGATCATCTCCCCTCGGCAACAATTTTGAACGCGTTTGAGCTTGACATACTGTTCCGTCCGTCTCTCGATGTTGAGTCTCGCTTTTTCATGTATCTTCTTAACAAAATCAGTTTTTTTCTTTCCATCTATGTTAGTATATTCAGACATTACATGTGATAAATCCAATGGGGTTAAAGGATTAAAACCATACACAACCTCAAATGGAGAAAAGTTAGTAGCATAATTAATAGATCGATTATAAGCAAACTTAACATGTGGTAAACATTTCTCCCAATGCTTGATATTCTTTTTAATGATAGCCCTCAACAAAGCAACTAAAGTTCTATTTACGACTTCGGTTTGACCATCAGTTTGTAGATGTCAAGTAGTTGAAAATAACAATTTAGTACCCAATTTACACCACAAAGTCTTCCAAAAGTAACTTAAGAGCTTAATATATCTATCATAAACAATTGTCTTAGACATACCATGCAAACACACAATTTTCTTAAAGAATAAATCAGCAAGATGGGAAGCATTATCAGTTTTGTGACATGGAATAAAATGTGTCATCTTTGAAAATCTATCTACAACTACACATATCGAATCATGACCACGCTTAGACCTAGGTAATCATATCACAAAATCCATAGAAATATCAATCCAAGGTTCACTAGGTATAGGTAATGGTGTATACAATCCATGGGTTGCACATGGGATCTAGCTTGACGACAGTTAATGCATCTATCACATTCTTTCTACATCTCGTTTCCTGTGTGGCCAATAGAATTGTTATCTCAACACTGCGAATGTTTTATCCACGCCAAAATGATCCATTAAACCACTCCCATGTGATTCTCTAATTAACAACTCACGCAGGTATGCACAATTTATTTTCTCAAAATAAAAATCCATCATGCTTACTTACATACTGCATTCTTTTCACAAGATTTAAACTCACGAAAATCATGGTCTAAAGCATATAATTCTTTAAGTTGTTCAAAACCAAGTAATCTCGTATCAAGAGTTGATAACAACACATAACTTCACGAAAAAGCATATGCGACGATGTTCTCTTTACCTTGCTTGTATCGAATGACATATGAGAATGTCTCGATAAACTCCATCTATCGTGCACGTCTTTTATTCAACTTTTGTTGATCTTTCAAGTACTTCAAAGATTCATGATCCATATGAATCACGAACTACTTAGGCCATAGGTAGTGCCGCCATGTTTCTAACGCTCTAACTAATGCGTACATCTCCTTGTCATTAGGACTGAGCAAAAAACGGATATAACCGAATAACCGAATCGAACCAAAATAATTTAACCGATTTTTTTTTGCTAATTCGGGTATTTTTAACATTTCGGTTATATTCGAATTTTTTTCGATTTACGGGTTCGAGTTTTGGCTTCAATTTTGTGTTATTCGTCTAACCAAATAAGATCTTTAAAAAAAAGGCTTAAAGTTAAAACACAACTCTTCAGTCTTCACTCCATCTCTTATCTTATCTCAGTCCTCAGATGAGATCTCGATTCATCAGTCATCACTGTCATAACTGATCAGTCTCTCATCTCTAATCTCTCGATCTCTCATCTTTAATCTCTCAGATCTCGATCACTATTCAGTATTTACTCATCAGTCTCTCATCTTGATCTCGATTTCTCTGCCCTAAGCCCCTAACCCCAGTCCCCAAATTGCAAGAATCGCGACTCCGCTCGGGCTCTAAATGACAGACTAAAGTCTTGACGAAACCTCATCTCCGAGCCTACGAAGGTATTTATCGACTCCGAGCCTTCGAAGTATCTACTTTACTTGGCTGCTCCACGTCTCTGGTGTTTGATAAAAATGTAGGCTTATGTAACAGGCTCTGGTTCGCACATCTGCAGAGGCTTGTATTCTTGCAAAGGGGTCAAAAGAATTGGATTAGACCCAAATGCACCCATTTCTAGTTGTTATATTTCTCTCCCCTGTTTGGCTGTTTGGTTGCTTACTTGTTTACACAACTAATAAGCTTGAATATTTATTGTTCTGATTGTTCACTGACTTGCAAAAGGACTTTTTACGTGGAGTATAAAACATATGTATATTATAAAACATACATATGATATTTTGCTAATGCATTTCTTTGCTTCTGATTTCAAGTTTTTTCCTCCATTTGAAGCAGTATTTGTAATGGGTTTTGTTTTGTTTGAGAAATCAGAAATATATTTCTTAGTTTCAATTATTATCTGAACAACCGAATATTAAATTCGGTAATTCGGTTACTGGGTAATCCAATTATTTGTTCGGATACCAAAATTGTTCAAATTTCGATTTTTAGTTATAATCGAATAGCCTATTTGGTTCGGTTTTAACCGAATAATCAGTCCTACTTGTCATAAGTAGGATAGCTTAAAGCTGCTCCACTCAACTTCTCGCTAAAGTACGCCACTCGTTTTCCTTCTTACATCAACACAACTCCAATTCCCAAACCTGGAACATCACACTCAATTTCAAAAGTTTTAGAAAAGTTAGGCAAAACAAGTAAATGAGTATTAGTTAATTTATTATTAATCAACTGAAACGCCTTCTCTTATCCATCTCCTCATTTAAACCCCACGCTCTTTTTGATGACTTCCGTAAGTGGTGCTGTGATGTTGCTGAAATTCCTCACGAAACATCGGTAAACACTCGAGTGCATGAAAACTACGAATTTGGCTCACATTCGTAGGAGTTAGGACTCGACCATTCTTGGATCGCACGTATCTTATTTTCATCCACTTGTACTCCCCATGAACTAACAACAAAACCAAGGAACACAATTCTATCCGTACAAAACGTGCACTTATCCATGTTAGCAAATAACTTCTCTTTCTTAAGTACATCTAAAACAGATTTTAGATGCAAAGCATGTTCACCCAAGTTTTTGCTATAAATCAAGATATCATCAAAATAAACTACAACAAACTCACTAATGAACGGACACAAAACATGGTTCATTACTCACATGAAAGTACTAGGAGCATTAGTTAAACCAAAAGGTAACACTAACAACTCATATAACCCATATTTTGTTTTAAAAGTAATTTTCCATTCATCCCCTTCTTTCATTCTAATTTTATGATAACCACTTTTTAAATTAATTTTTGAAAACACGCAAGGCCCATGCAATTCATCTAACATATAATATAAGTGAATAATAGAATTTTGATACTTTACCGTAATATTATTTACCGCTCAACAATCAATGCACATGCGTCATTTGCCATCCTTCTTAGGCACTAAAATCACCGAAACTGCACACGGACTCGTGTTCTCTTTCACGAACCCCTTAGTTCACAAACTTGCTTTTGCAACTCCTTTGTTTCCTCGAGATTGCTCCGATGAGGTGGCCGATTAGGAATGGTAACACCGGGTACAAAGTCAATTTGATGTTTTATTCCCCTAATAGGTGGTAAACCTTGTGAAAGCTCCTCGAAAAATATATCGGCATAATCCTGCAAAAGAGATGTAATAACACTAGGCAAAGAAGAGTTATTATGGTACATAAGTATAATCATCGGCTGTTTAGAAATCGAAGCTTTCCTCAAATCACTTTTTTTTGCAAAGATATTTGTTTTTCTCTTTTCTATTTTTTTTCCTTTCTTTTTCTCTTTTTTTTCCCTCATTATCTTTTTCATCTTTATTTTTCTTTTTTTCACTCTCTCTTTTGTACAAAGTCCTTTTGTAAATGCAATTGATATTCATGAACTTGTTTCTATGTCATAAGACAGAGTGACTTTCTGTTGATTGTGCATAAATGAATATTCATTCATAAAGACATCATGCTTCACGCGTCTATCAAACTGCCATGACCTTCTAAGTAACAAATGGTCTGCCTACATTGGAACCACATCGCACAATACTTCGTCAACATATCTACCAATAGTAAATGAAACTAATACACGCTTAGTCACTTTTACATCACCACTGTCCTTGAGCCATTGCAATCTATACGGCTGAGGATGCTTGGTTGTTGGCAGCCCTAACTTCTCCACCGTCGTAGTAGCCACATTGGTACAACATCCACCATCAATCACCACACAACAAATCTTCCCATGAACAAGGCACTTAGTGTGAAAGAGATTTTCTCGTTGCTCTATGCTTTCTTCTTTCACTTGCGCGCTAAGAACTCTCCTAGTAACCAACACTTCAATATGGATAGCGATTTCCCTCTCATCTACCTCCTTCAAAGGCTTAGAATCAACATCGCTAAGATCATCCTCGATCTCCAACTCGCCATTGTCAAGTAAAAACATAGTCCGTTAATGTGGACATTGATTTGAAATGTCCCCTGCCTTGGCATTTAAAGCATCTAATATCATGATTACGACTAAATGAAGGTTTAGTTTTACCTTGATTTCCACGATTAGTTGTATCCGGGTTTGGCTCTACTTTAGGTTTGTTCACGGCTGGCTTCTCATCTCGCTTCACAACATTGGGCTTCCAAAATGAGCTCGAAGTGGAAATTGATCGTTGGCGACCTCTATTCTTTAGTTGCTTCTCTATCTTGATGGCCATGTGTACAATGTCTTCCAATTCCACATAATTTTGCCTTTCCACCAAATTCGTAATCTCCCAATTTAAGTCTGCTGAAAATCGAGCCATTGTTGCCTCTCGGTCCTCCACTATGTTGGCTCTAGTCATCAGCATCTCCATCTCCATGAAGTAGTCCTCTACGCTCTTACTTCCTTGCTTAAGATTTTACAAACTCCGAAATAGGTCTCGATGGTTGTGGCTTGGCACGAATCGCTTCTTCATCACGATTTTCATCTGCTCCCAAGTTTCAATTGGAGGCTCTCCACATCTTCTGATCAGCTGATCCCACCATGTGACGGCATAGGCAGAAGTAGTTGTGGCAGTCAAACATCCACTCTATCTTCTTCTCGCAGTATGCCTCAAGATCACTCCTTCCTTGGAAAGCTTGAATTTTCATTTTGATGTTATCTAAGTTGTTGTCTTCTCGATTTCGTCCGCCTATATCCCTTGCTCCATGTCTCTGATGAATGAAGTTAGATTCACGGTTCTCCTTTTTGACGCGTAACATGAGGGTTTTGAGATGATTCACCTCGGGTGACGCTTATCTGGTCAAGACGCGCTCATGCACCTGCTCCATTGTTATGCCCAATTGCCTGGAAAATTCCTTCATCATGGCCTCCATCACAAACTTCGAATCAAAATTCGTTGGGGATTCTTCAAAAGTACCTTTATCCTTTGAGTTAGACATATTTTGCTGCAAAACAAGGGTTAGTAGAAAATAATTTTCCTCGATTGATTTCATAACTTTTGCCTTTTACCACTCAAATATTCTCTCTTATAGCTTCTTTTTGAATTCACCAAACAATATCACAGTTTTACTATTCAATTCAACTATAACTTATCAAGAACAAAATATAGAAGGTATAACTATCGTAACCAACAAGGTTCACGGGTTGCCAATTGTAATTGACAGATTGATTCTCTGAATGAACTTCCAATAACCTCGAGACTCACGGACGGGAAAGCTTGTTAGGCTTGCAAAAATTTATGACTTTGCTAGTTCGGAATTGATGATTGAGTGCTCAAATTATAGTTTCCGAATTTGTTAGCAAGCAGTTGCAATAAACTGAAAAAAAAATTACTTTTTTTTAATCCAACAAGAAAACTAAAAGATAAATAACTCGCTAGAAGACTTAGCTTTGATACCAAATGATGGACTTCACAGTACGTTTGCAAAGTTATACGGTGGAACACGCTCGACACCTCAACAACCCTTAGCCTGTATTGAGAGTAGAACTTTGGCGCAATCAATAATGTAAGGAAATCTGCGTTGAATGGACACTAACGACACCTTGACCCGTTACTTATATGTACGTAGGAACCTTGGTACAATCGACGATTGATGCGGTAGAAGATGTCACACACAACTATGAATTGTTGTATGATAAGTCAAAATTGAATCTCAAAGAAAAACTAAGAATAACTTGGAAGTTCTTCAAAGAACCAAAATAAGAGAATAATCAAACAAATATATTAATAATATGAATTGTATGTAATTACATAAGCCAAATCCTTATCCTTATTTATACTAATCAAAAGTAACCCTAATTACATAAGGAAATAAGACGTCAATTTAGAATGAAAATCCTAGCTAAAAACATCATAATAACATTAGAATTGGAAAAACTACTAAAATCCCGTGCAAATTCGTGTCCAAATCTTCCGAGAAAAGCGTGCAGGACGCCAAGAAAGTCGAGAGAAAGTGGCGCCATCTTGTGTGGGATTGAGCACAAATATGCTATCTTGGAGCCAATTTGCATTGCGATTAAGCGGTGTTGCAGCGCTTTATATGATTTGCGCTTAGGGTCATTTGATTCGGTATTTTCGGTTTTCAACCGACCCGATAAAACCCAGTCGATTAAGTATAAAAAATCCAGGTCCGATACAAAAAACCCGATATATACGGTTTTTTTGATGCATGCAGTTTCGATTAAGCGTTTTATAGTTCGGTAAAAAGCGAAGGCAGGGATGATATATATACCGGTTTTTAAATTTTTTATTATTATTAATAATTTATTAAAATAATAATAATAAAATAATGATTATAATAATAAAAATAAAAATAATATTAATAAAAATAATAATAATAATAAAATAATGATTATAATAATAAAAATAATAATAATAATAAAGCGATAATAATAATAATAATAATAATAATAATAATAATAAAAATAATAATTATATTAATTACATTAATTTTCGGTAAAAACCGGTACCGAACCGGTACCGCCGGTTCGGTATACCGGTCCAACCGGTTCCGGTATCGGTATCAATATTTGGCCTATTTCGGTTTCGGTTCGGTACCGGTCCGGTTTTTACCGGATGAACACCCCTAGTTGCGCTTGTGCTATACATTCTGTTTTTGGACGAATTTTGTCTTCCTTTGTTTTGAAATCCCGAACTTGATTCTTGGCTTGAACTAATTACTCGCACCAAGCTAATGAAATTTGAATCAACTTCCATAGTACTCGTCTTCGATTCATTCTCCGTCCAAAACTTTTTGAATTAACCCATCAAGTCCTTTGAACAGTTTAGCTTGTGACCAACTGGTCCAACAGTAACTTTAAGTGGTCTGCCCACGTTTGACCTCTGTGATTTCCATCCACGCTTGAGCTAGTCATGTCCTCATCTTGAACTGATTTCAGCATTGTAAAATTGTGCCAGTATCTTTGGCTCTACCTCTACTGTTAGAGGATTAGTTATGCTATTTCACCTGGTGCTGCTATATTTTTCTTAGCATGCGTCTGTTTTATATAGAGTTGAATTTTAATTCATCTTCATGTGTTGCTCCTTGTATGAATTATTGGATTACTATTCTTGCTCATCTTGAAATAGTTGGCTATGGAATATAGAAAGTTGTGTAGAAGAATAATTTTTACTTAGATGAGTTGTTTTTTCTTCTTATAGATTGGAGGGGGAAATGCAAGTCATTTTTGGGTGGACATCCCTCCTACCATAATGACCTGGCAATTCAGTAGGCTAGAATAACATAGAATCAAATAAAGTACTCTCTTAATCTCTTTTTAATTGTTTCCTTGTTTGTGTTTTGTCATCTCAAAAGCTTGGTGAAAAGATGTTGATATGTAGAAGAGGGGAAATGTGAAATTTGTTATTCGAATTTTTTTCTTTGTGCTCTTTTCCACTTGTGGGCATTGTTCAAGAATTTGGGGAAGTAAGATCATTTGCAGTCATCACATCAAGGTGTCACTCCAATCATCAAATTCTGCTTCTTATTCAATGAGAATTCAAATCTACTCAACTGAAGTAATGAAATTTGTACCTTCCTAATTGTTGATTTTTTATTTTATTTTTGGCTTGATCTTTATTTCTTGGATCATCAAATTGCATATTCGAGTAAAACACTCGTATACATGTTCTAGGAATATCTCATAAAATCCTTTAAATATGGATTCTGTATTGACTGGAGAAAGGACTTGGCAAGTTCCAACTTGACCACAGTATTAAGATATGCCATGTGAATGGCAAGGTTTCTAGTGCCATTGCATCCGTGGAGACGACCTAGGTTTTGGTGCAAAAAAAGGGGGTGATTGTGAGATTTGATGAAGTTTCTAAAGAAAGTAGTATTACCTTTATGATACATTCATTTAGCATAGTTCATAAATGAGAGCAGATTCATGATAAATGAGAGTTTTACTGTGGGGTTGACAACATATTAAAAAAGAAATTTAATGGCTCACAACTCTTGTTTTTGTTTGTTTATTTATATTATTATTATTATTATTTGTATTTACCTGTTCCATAAAAAGAGTTTACTTTCACCATTGAAAATATTATTATTATTTATTCTAATCATTGGGCCGTCTGGATCAACCAAAAAAATATTCTAGACCTATCAATTATTATTATTTACATATTCCTTTATATTTTTTATTATTATTAATAATCGTTTTATTTTACCTCTCTTAATCTACTGCTCAACGAAGACAATCACCATCACAAAAATACTATTTTAAATATACTCTTTTTACTTTACTTCGTTTGTTTGGTAAAAGTAAACGGCGTTTGGTGTCTTCCAATTTTATGTCAACTTGTAAAAAAAAATTCCTATCAAAACGACGTTTGATACACAGATAAAAAAAGAGTTATGAGCCATTTGATCTCTATTTTAATGTGTTGTCAACTCCACAGCAAAATTTTCACAAGATCTTCACAGAGAAATTCTATGAGGATCCTTGATCCCTAGGGATTCGGATCCTTTATGTGGATTTCTCTAAGGATCTTGTGTTGAGCGGTGGATTAAGAGAGATAAAGTAAAACGATTATTAATAATAAAAAAAGATATAAAGGAATATGTAAATAATAATAATTTATAGGTATAGAATATTTTTTTGGTTGACCCCACCGGCCTAATGGTTAGAGTAAATAATAATAATATTTTCAATGGTGGGAGTAAACTCTTTTTATGGAACATCTAAATACAAATTATAATAATAATATAAATAAACAAACAAAAACAATAATAAACGAAAAATAACTAAAGTCACATTGAAAACATTAACGATAATTATAACCGATATATTTATTTATTTTTTTGAGCCAAGTTTGTAGTTATCTTAATATTAATAACAAGTTAAGTTATTAAATATAAAAAAAAATCATATACAAAAATTTAAAATAATTATATGTAAAAATAAACGGCGTTTGGTGGCTTCTAATTTTTTGTCAACTTGTAAAAAAAATTCTTATCAAAACGACGTCGTTTTGATATACAGACAAAAAAGAGAGTTGTCAACCCCACAGCAAAATTCTCATAGAAAAATCCTCATAGAGGATCCTGATCCGGACTTATAATAGGGAGTTGTTAAATTCACAATATTTTTTTATTATTTTCATAATAAAAATGTCGTTGTAGATGTATAACTATAGGATATATAGTAATATTTTTGTTGTGAAAATAATATTTTATGTGGTGGATTTAACAATTTCTCTTATAATATTGTCAAAAGATTATTGAAAAGTTTTTCTCAAAGTTCTCAAGTGGCTCCAAGCAATACTCAAAAGTAGGCATAACAAAATATAGTTATAGATTGATTTTGATTTATAAAAATTTGTTATGGTTTTGTTTAAAACTAAAATTACATTATTTATTTTAATATAAATTGTGTGGGTTGGAACCATATAGTTATACCCATATTTTAAATTTCAAGCTTACAATTATTATGATCCCATTAAATAAATTATTTATGATATTTAATTTGTATATTCCTTTACATTCTATCTCTAATATTTTATACATTCTTCATCTTTCTAAAAAAATTATACACTCTAAAATTTTATACTTTCTCTAAAAAAAAATTTTATATATTTTTTTCTAAGATTTTATCAAAATCGTACATTTTTTAAAATAGACTTCTTGAAACAGACCTCCTAATACGTTGCAGAAAAAGTAATACTCTTCGTTTCAATATTAAAACTAATACTACTATTTTAATATGAAAACTTATTAATTATACATATTATGAACAATTCATACCAGTTAGCTTTTTTTAGAAAGAGGGAGTGACTTTGTGAATTGGGAGAGAGAAAATTTTTAGAGAGAAAATTAAGTATTTTAGAAAGAGAATTAATATTTTTAGAAAAGAGTGAATTTATAGAGTGAAGTTGCAAGATTAAGTCATTGTTTAATTTTATATTTTAAGACAAAAAAGAATATAAAATATAAACCAGGTAACTGATTTGGGCCTATTTTTATTTTAAAAATACTGAATTAGTTACCCAAAAAAACATTATTTTTAAATTTTGTAGCTTTAATAGGGAAATGAGGTTTTAGTGCAAACTAAAATCAGTAGTGTTACTACGTATGATCGCATGTAATAATATAAATTAAAAAAATAAATAAAAATTATAATATGTATATTAAAATATGAGGAACATTATTTCTACATAAAATTTTAATATTTGCACATGAAAGTGAGATTTATTTTTTTCACGTAAAATATTAATTTTCTAAAACAATCACTTTTAGTATGACATTACAAGTTTATATTCGTAATATTATTTATTTATTTATTTATTAATATTCCTGCCTTTTAAGTAGTACTTGGTGGTAATATCATTTATTGAGCTTATGATATCCCCATACATTTGACATTATAAACCTAACTGTTTAAAATATCTTTTTGTAATCAATGCTTTTGGGATCTCCTTTAATTGCGTCTTTCACCACATAATCAAATCATCATAATTTTTGCCAAGCCTCACTTGAGTTTAAACTCTTTCTTTTTATTTTTTATATTTGTTTATAAATATTATAAAATATTTTTTTAATGGCTGAAAGGAGATAATTGAGTTCACACTTCACACTCATAACGCTTGTTCCACAGGGACTTATTTTAAAATAACTTATAATTAAAATTTAAGTGAATTTATAAGTCATTTAAAACGGTAACTTATAAGTAAAAAGTGTTAGCATGCAAATTTAATTTATAAGTCAAAAATTAAATTAAAATAAGATGTGAATAAAATAAAATATGAAAATTACTAAAAAGATATTGATAAAAGGTGTTGTAGAAACTAAATTTGAACAGATAAATTTCCTCAATTAACAACAACAAAACAACAAACACTTCAAATCAATACCTATATTTAAAAGTAAGACTTAGAGATTTATTTTTCAATTAATTAAAAGATCAACCGAGTTAAATCGGTAGTATTAAATGTTTAGTTGGATTAATTTTTATTGGGGAATGATTTTTATTGGGGAATGAGCTATAAGATTGTCTTGGTGGGCAAACTTGAGCATGAAATTGAAGGATATGAGATTGTAAAATGTGGCCTTTCAAGAGATTAGAAAGATGATGAATTTGAATAGCGATAATAGAAATCTGTGACAAAAATTCGTCCGCTAGAACGTGTCCAAATTTTTAATTCAAATCATTAATAATTGAATCCGGATGATTAAGACTTTATTTGCCTATTTTTAATTCATAACAAATATATATTATAGATGATTCCCCATATTTATTTAATTTTTTTAAACTATTGATGATAGGTGCATTGGTATATATATATATATATATATATATATATAGAGAGAGAGAGAGAGAGAGGAGCGAGGATCGTCATCATACCCTTTATCTTCACTCGCGTCTTCCCCTTTTTTTTAAGCGACAGTTTCGATTAAATACAACAACCGTCGCTCTATATTTTAGCGACGACGGACAACATATAGCATCATTAAAAGTTCACCTTATCCAACTCACGAACTCACCCCCCTTTAGCAGTGGATTTAAGCGACGGTTCGATTAAATATAATCGTCGTCTATACTTTTAGGGACGATTATATATATCTGATTAGAATCTTAAACTCACCTCTTATCCAACTCACCCAGAGCTCACCCCCTTTAGCGATGAGACGGACGACGGTTCGGTCATTACATACAATAAGACCGAATTTTATGAAATAAAAGTATTCAATTTTTATTCAAGAATTGGTTAAATTGATAAAAGTTAAAGTTAAGGGTGATATATGAAATTTTTTTTCAAAATAAGCAAGAGGGGTATAAAGTATTCATTATTGTCAGGAATATTCGTTTTGGTCGTGGAATATTCTTTACGTCGGGGAATATTAAATGCAACAACAAGCATGACCATGTGTGGGCCCCATGAAAAGCGATTGGATGAAGAAAGCGACAAATATAAGTTGGTTAAAAATAACGGCGTAGTTATTCTCATTAAAGGTATTGGAATACCCGTTGGTTAAAATACGATGTCTGGCGTGGTTTTGCGATGGTACACCGGTATTGCACAATATTGTTGAATTATTGATCCTTACGTAAGAAGGCACTTACTCAATAATTTTCACGATGAATTCTTATTCAATATTTTATTTTATTGATTCAATAATCGCTGCGTTGATATTTTATATTATTGTTGTTCAATAATTGTCACGCATTATCTCTATTATCGGATCAATAATTCATATTATTTGAATAATATTATTAGATAGCATTATTGGCAATGTCTAGAAAGTTACATCGCCGAGAGGTTTGGTCACCTAATTGCATACAGGCAAGAAGGAGAAATCCTTATCTGAAAGCCCTCTTTCCAGGGCGGCACGGTTGTCATAAATGTGATTCTGTAATATTATTTGTGAATAATTAATTATTGATTCATATGATAAGAAAATATTTATTTGATGTGGATATAAATGATGGATTTATTTATGTGGTTATAAGTGAAGGAATTAATGATGAGGTGTTTTATCAGTATTTGTCGAAATGGAGAACAAAATATGGGATTTTCAGAAAAATTAGTTTATTACTTGATTTTGTAAAATCCATAACTCTTTGTGTATAATGAGTTAAGAGATGAGCCATATATCAAAAGAAAGCCCTAGAAGTAAGCTAACTGTAGAAATTTGAATCACCCAAAAATTCTTTGTAGATATTTCGTGGTGAAATTTTGAATGAAACTGGTCCGAAGGACTAATAGTCCGAAAAATCAGTGTTCTTCAGCTATATTGCGTGAGTTATAAATTTTGATCCGAATAGTTGGATCGTTGTAATTTTGGATATGTTATACATACATAAGTTGAGTATATGTCCACAAATTTTGAACCGTTAAAAATGAACGAATGATTTGTTATGAATTTTAAGAGGTGACTGATTCGGAAATTAGGTTTATAATTGATTTTGGTGGAAAATTCTAGAATTGAGTGGGCCCCACTTGTGGTTGGTGAAGAAATGTGCTGAATTTTATTTCAAATGTGGTGGGTGGGAATAGTAGCGAGGTAAAGCCATCAAAGTTGCGAGTTAAGTCTCCGCTTGTACGTCTTTAACATTTTCTATAAATAGAGGCTAAGTTAGAATTGAAAATCACACCGTAAACAAAGTTTTTCTCTCTTTCTCTCTAGATTATTGAGTGTAATTTGTGAGTATTTAGATACTTGGTGAGTTGATATTCATCGGTCTGCAAGTTTCCTTCAAATCATATCCAGATATCTGTCGGAAGAAGTCTTTGCTCTTTTGAGGTAAGGATAGTAAGGGATATTATTTTTTTGTAATGATATTATTTCTTCAATATCATTATCTTTGAAATGTTGATCTGAAATTTTATCAAATTTGGAACTTTTTCATGTGGAGTTACTATTCACGAGTTCTTATTCACGAGTTACTATTCACGAGTACTATTCATGAAGCGTGAAAATGTTTTTGTGGAATTTCTATCTTTTGGTGTCTGAGATTCTTATTCACGATATCTGGCACTATTCACGAATCACGCAAGACTATTCAACGAAAAATGAAAATTTTTCTTTTCGTCTAAAATATCTATTCTGGATACTAGCTTTGATTGTATCCATATTTTGATCATTCTTGAATTTTACACCACTATGATTATTTTTGGAGGTATTTTTGGACGTGGATAAAACCAATGCAAAGATGAATTATTGATGAATATCTTTTGCTCGTAGTGCAAAGATGACTTGTTGATGAATATCTTAGCCTGTAGTGCAAAGATGAATTATTGATGAATATCTTTTTGCTCGTAATGCAAAGATGATTTTGTTGTTGAATATCTTTGCTTTGTAGTGCAAAGATGAATTATTGATGAATATCTTTGGCTTGTAATGCAAAGATGACCGTTGTTGAATATCTTTAACTTTGTAGTGTAAAGATGAAGCTGTTGATGAATATCTTTGGCCCGTGGTGCAAAGATGAATTTATTAGTATGATTATGAAGGAGGCGTGATTTGGTATAACCATGATCTTTGATGTTTTGGTAAAGACAAGTGATGAAAATTATCTTTGTCTTGGATGAGGAAAGAATTTAGAACTACAATTACGATTATGAGTTATACACGTGATTGTGGGCGAGTGAATTGTTGATTGATGTTCTGAGGATAAAACATTGTTGGTGGATTTTTAACATGGAGAAGACAATAGACTTTATAGTCTATTTGACTCTTCTAATGGATTGCTCATTCATTTACATTAAACTATGGTTGAAAAGTTTTATCATCTACCATATGTTCTAAATCTACGATTTATTCTTGATGAAGACTATTGATAATTTATTTATCTTTAGTCATAATATTCTTTATCGAGCTAGTTGTGCTCACCCTTTTGTTTCACAATTCCTTTCGTGTAATAAAAGTGTAATTTGGGTCGAAATGGGGGATAGCGAGGAATAGAGTGGTGGTCTATAGATGTTGAGGGTGAGGTGAATTTAACTTGGAATGGTGTTTTGTCACTATCATACAAGATGTCTAATGACATACAACCTCGTGTTATCATAAGACATGGTTGTCTTTCATCCACTTCTTGAGTATATTTACAAGCACTACCTATATAATCTTGGTGTTTGTTTGGAGTATAATACCCAATTAGAGCAGTGGAGATAATGATATGTCAAGAGAAGACTCACCATTGGGAAGAATATGATAGTAATCTTCTCGTTTTTCTTTGGGGTTTATTGGGTTAACCGAGGATAATTCGTGGCCATATGATATCTACCATAACCTAAAAGCATGGCCTCCCGTATACGAAGGTTTCTTGAGAACTTCCCAAAGATTCTAATTTCTAAAACAGGTTTTTGATTTGTACCTTTATGTAGGTGTCATGGTGACGTGTTATCCAAGTTGGTGTCGAGTTACATTTGGTATATATTGGTATCCAAACTCACAAAGACATATGTGTTGTTGTATTTTTTGCACGACAATTGTTGTAATAAAGTTGTAGTTATTTACGTACCATGTATTTAACGATTCGAGAATAGGTTGGATGGAATGGACCTATTTTGGGGTTGTTACATTTAAGTATCGAGCTTAGGGATATGATCTCTGGCGGAGATGGGGAATGTAAACTAGGAGGGAGAGATGAGTAAATCCTTCATTTAGTGTGTCCTACCTAAGCTTATTTGTTGGTCGGTCGTAATATCGAGATATTATGTGATATGTTAATTGCTCAATTAACCTTTGTTTTGAAGTTGTATTCTAGAATGATATATCGAAATACGAGGAGATGAGCAATGGAGAAATCATGATGACGGGGAGATAGAATCGAAATGAAAAACAAGGTATTCTCAACTCTTTGAAATACTGTACGTAAATTCGGGGACGAAATTTCATAAGGAGGGAGATTGTAAGACCGAATTTTATGAAATAAAAGTATTCAATTTTTCTATTCAAGAATTGGTTAAATTGATAAAAGTTAAAGTTAAGGGTGATATATGAAATTTTTTTCAAAATAAGCGAGGGGTATAAAGTATTCATTATTGTCGGGAATATTCGTTTGGTCGTGGAATATTCTTTACGTGAGGGGAATATTAAATGCAACGACGTAGCGACCATGTATGGGCCCATAACGAAAAAGCGATTGGATGAAGAAAGCGACAAATATAAGTTGGTTAAAAATAACGAGCGTAGTTATTACCGTTAAGATCATTGGAATACCCGGTGGTTAAAATCTGATGTCTGGCGTGGTTGCAATGATATTACAGCGGTATTGCACAATATTGTTGAATTATTGATCCTTACGTAAGAAGGCACTACTCAATAATTTTCACGATGATTCTTGTTCAATATTTTATTTTATTGATTCGATAATTCTTTGCGTTGATATTTTATATTATTGTTGTTCGATAATTGTCTTGCACATTATCTCATTATCGGATCAATAATTCATATTATTTGAATAATATTATTAGATAGCATTATTAGCAATGTCTAGAAAGTTACATCGAGGAGAGGTTTGGTCACCTAATAATTGCTGCCAAGAAGGAGAAATCCTTATCGGGAAAGCCCCCTTTCTGAGGAGCTACTGGTTGTCATAAATGTGATTACGTAATATTATTTGTGAATAATTAATTATTGATTCATATGATAAGAAAATATTTATTTGATGTGGATATAAATGATGGATTTATTTATGTGGTTATAAGTGAAGGAATTAATGATGAGGTGTTTTTTTATCGGTATTTGCCGAAATGGAGAACAAAATATGGGATTTTCGGAAAAATTAGTTTATTACTTGATTTTGTAAAATCCATAACTCTTTGTGTATAATGAGTTAAGAGATGAGCCATATATCAAAAGAAAGCCCTAGAAGTAAGCTAGCTGTAGAAATTTGAATCACCCAAAATTTTTTGTAGATATTTCAGTGGTGAAATTTTGAATGAAAGCTGTCAGAAGGACTAATAGTCCGAAAAAATCAGTGTTCTTCACTATATTGCGTGAGTTATAAATTTTGATCCGATAGTTGGATCGTTGTAATTTTGGATATGTTATACATACATAAGTTGAGTATATGTCCACAAATTTTGAACCGTTAAAATGAACGAATGATTTGTTATGAATTTTAAGAGGTGGACGATTCGGAAATTAGGTTTATAATTGATTTTGGTGGAAAATTCTAGAATTGAGTGGGCCCCACTTGTGGTTGGTGAAGAAATGTGCTGAATTTTATTTCAAATGTGGTGGGTGGGAATAGTAGCGAGTAAAGCCATCGGAGTTGCGAGTTAAAATCCGCTTGACGTCTTTAACATTTTCTATAAATAGAGGCTAAGTTAGAATTGAAAATCACTTGAAACAAAGTTTTCTCTCTTCTCTCTCTAGATTATTGAGTGTAATTTGTGAGTATTTAGATACTTGGTGAGTTGATATTCATCGATCTGCAAGTTTCCTTCAAGCGTCATATCAGATATCTGTCGGAAGTCTTTGCTCTTTTGAGGTAAGGGATAGTAGGGATATTATTTTTTTTGTAATGATATTATTTCTTCAATATCATTATCTTTGAAATGTTGATCTGAAATTTTATCAAATTTGGAACTTTTTCATGTATCGGGGTTCTTATTCACGATTCTTATTCACGAGTTCTTATTCACGAAGTACTATTAAATAAGCGTGAAAATGTTTTTTTGTGGAATTTCTATCTTTTGGTGGTGTGAGATTCTATTCACGATATATCTGACTTTATTCACGTATCTGACCTTTATTCACGAATACGGCATTATTCATTAGAAAAATGAAAATTTTTCTTTTCGTCTAAAATATCTATTACGGATACTAGCTTTGATTGTATCCATATTTTGATCATTCTTGAATTTTACACCACTATGATTATTTTTGGAGGTATTTTTGGACGTGGATAAAACCAATGCAAAGATGAATTATTGATGAATATCTTTCGTGCAGAGTAAAAGACTGAAAAGATGACTTGTTGATGAATATCTTAGCTTTGTAGTGCAAAGATGAATTATTGATGAATATCTTTTGCTCGAATGCAAAGATGACTGATTGTTGTTGAATATCTTTGCTTTGTAGTGCAAAGATGAATTATTGATGAATATCTTTGGCTTGTAATGCAAAGATGACCCGTTGTTGAATATCTTTTGCTTTGTAGTGTAAAGATGAGCTGTTGATGAATATCTTTGGCCGTAGTGCAAAGATGAATTTATTAGTATGATTATGAGCAGGCGTGATTTGGTATAACCATGATCTTTGATGTTTCGGTAAAGACAAGTGATGAAAATTATCTTTGTCTTGGATGAGAAAGGAATTTAGAACTACAATTACGATTATGAGTTATACGTGATTGTGGATGGGGAATTGTTGATTGATGTTACGAGGATAAAACATTGTTGGTGGATTTTTAACATGGAGAAGACAATAGACTTTATAGTCTATTTGACTCTTCTAATGGATTGCTTCATTCATTTTGCAACTATGGTTGAAAAGTTTTATCATCTACCATATATTTCTAAATCTACGATTTATTCTTGATGAAGACTATTGATAATTTATTTATCTTTAGTCATAATATTCTTTCTTCGAGCTAGTTGTGCTCACCCTTTTGTTTCACAATTCCTTTCGGTGTAATAAAAGTGTATTTGGGTCGGGTTGGGGGATAGCGAGGAATAGAGTGGTGGTCTATAGATGTTGAGGGTGAGGTGAATTTAACTTGGAATGGTGTTTTGTCACTATCATACAAGATGTCTAATGACATACTGACCTCGTGTTATCATAAGACATGGTTGTCTTTCATCCACTTCTTGAGTATATTTACAAGCACTACTATATAATCTTGGTGTTTGTTTGGAGTATAATACCCAATTAGAGGCGAGTGGAGATAATGATATGTCAAGAGAAGACTCACCATTGGGAAGAATATGATAATAATCTCTCGTTTTTCTTTGGGGTTTATTGGGTTAACGAGGATAATTACGTGGCCATATGATATCTACCATAACCTAAAAGCATGGCCTCCCGTATACGAAGGTTTTCTTGAGAACTTCCCAAAGATTCTAATTTCTAAAAGCAGGTTTTTTAATTGTACCTTTATGTAAGGTGTCATGGTGACGTGTTATCAAGTTGGTGTCGAGTTACATTTGGTATATATTGGTATCCAAACTCACAAAGATATATGTTGTTGTTGTATTTTAGACGACAATTGTTGTAATAAAGTTGTAGTTATTTTACATACCATGTATTTAACGACTTCGAGAATAGGTTGGATGGAATGGACCTATTTTGGGGTTGTTACATTTGGTATCGAGCTTAGGGATATGATCTCTGGCGGAGATCGGGGAATAGAACTAGGAGGGAGAGATGAGTAAATCCTTATTTAGTGTGTCCTACCTAAGCTTATTTGTTGGTGGTCATAATATCGAGATATTATGTGATATGTTAATTTGCTTCAATTAACCTTTGTTTTGAAGTCGTATTCTAGAATGATATCTGAAATACGGGAGATGAGCAATGGAGAAATCATGATGACGGGGAGATAGAATCGAAATGAAAACAAGGTATTCTCAACTCTTTGAAATACCGAATGCGTAAATTTCGGGGACGAAATTTCATAAGGAGGAGATTGTAAGACCCCGAATTTTATGAAATAAAAGTATTCAATTTTTTATTCAAGAATTGGTTAAATTGATAAAAGTTAAAGTTAAGGGTGATATATGAAATTTTTTTTTCAAAATAAGCGAGGGGTATAAAGTATTCATTATTGTAGGGGAATATTAGTTTGGTCGTGGAATATTCTTTACGTGAGGAATATTAAATGCTGACCAGTGGCGAGCGATAATGTGTGGGCCCCATATGTAAAAAGCGATTGGATGAAGAAAGCGACAAATATAAGTTGGTTAAAAATAACGGCGTAGTTATTCTCAATTAAGATTGTTGGAATACCGGGTTGGTTAAAATACTGATGTCTGGCGTGGTTAACGCGATGGCAGCTGCGGTATTGCACAATATTGTTGAATTATTGATCCTTACGTGAAGAAGGCACTTTACTCAATAATTTTCACGCGATGAATTCTTATTCAATATTTTATTTTATTGATTCGATAATTCTTTGCGTTGATATTTTATATTATTGTTGTTCAATAATTGTCCTTGCACATTATCTCTATTATCGGATCAATAATTCATATTATTTGAATAATATTATTAGATAGCATTATTGGCAATGTCTAGAAAGTTACATCGAGGAGAGGTTTGGTCACCTAATTGCTTGGCGCCAAGAAGGAGAAATCCTTTATCGGAAGCCCCTCTTTCCAGGAGCTACTTTGGTTGTCATAAATGTGATTCGTAATATTATTTGTGAATAATTAATTATTGATTCATATGATAAGAAAATATTTATTTGATGTGGATATAAATGATGGATTTATTTATGTGGTTATAAGTGAAGGAATTAATGATGAGGTGTTTTATCGATTATTTGTCGAAATGGAGAACAAAATATGGGATTTTCGGAAAAATTAGTTTATTACTTGATTTTGTAAAATCCATAACTCTTTTTGTGTATAATGAGTTAAGAGATGAGCCATATATCAAAAGAAAGCCCTAGAAGTAAGCTAACTGTAGAAATTTGAATCACCCAAAAATTTTTTGTAGATATTTCGTGGTGAAATTTTGAATGAAATCGGTCAGAAGGACTAATAGTCCGAAAAATCGGTGTTCTTCACTATATTACGTGAGTTATAAATTTTGATCCGACCGTTGGATCGTTGTAATTTTGGATATGTTATACATACATAAGTTGAGTATATGTCCACAAATTTTGAACCGTTAAAATGAACGAATGATTTGTTATGAATTTTAAGAGGTGGACTGATTAGGAAATTAGGTTTATAATTGATTTTGGTGGAAAATTCTAGAATTGAGTGGGCCCCACTTGTGGTTGGTGAAGAAATGTGCTGAATTTTATTTCAAATGTGGTGGGTGGGAATAGTAGCGGTAAAGCCATCGGAGTTCAGGAGTTAAGTCTGCTTGGCGTCTTTAACATTTTCCTATAAATAGAGGCTAAGTTAGAATTGAAAATCACACCGAAACAAAGTTTTCTCTTTCTCTCTCTAGATTATTGAGTGTAATTTGTGAGTATTTAGATACTTGGTGAGTTGATATTCATCGGTGCAAGTTTCCTTGATGTCATATATCAGATATCTATCGGAAGTCTTTTTGCTCTTTTTGAGGTAAGGATAGTAAGGGATATTTTTTTTTGTAATGATATTATTTCTTGATATCATTATCTTTGAAATGTTGATCTGAAGTTTTATCAAATTTAGAACTTTTTCATGTCTGGGGTTACTATTCATGAGTTCTTATTCACGAGTTACTATTCATGAGTTATTATTCACGAGTTCTTATTCACGAGTACTTATTCATGAAAGCGTGAAAATATTTTTTGTGGAATTTCTATCTTTTGGTGTCGGAGTTACTATTCACGTATACGAGACTTTATTCACGATATCTGACACTATTCACGAATCGGCACTTTATTCAATAGAAAAATAAAAATTTTTCTTTTTCGTCTAAAATATCTATGCGGATACTAGCTTTGATTGTATCCATGTTTTGATCATTCTTGAATTTTACACCACTATGATTATTTTTGAGGTATTTTTGGACGTGGATAAAACCAATGCAAAGATGAATTATTGATGAATATCTTTTGCTTTCGTAGTGCAAAAGATGACTTGTTGATGAATATCTTAGCTTTGTGTAGTGCAAAAGATGAATTATTAATGAATATCTTTTTGCTCAGAATGCAAAGATGACTTTGTTGTTGAATATCTTTGCTTTGTAGTGCAAAGATGAATTATTGATGAATATCTTTGGCTTGTAATGCAAAGATGACCCATTGTTGAATATCTTTAGCTTTGTAGTGTAAAGATGAAGCTGTTGATGAATATCTTTGCCGTGGCAAAAAGATGAATTTATTAGTATGATTATGAGCAGAGGCGTGATTTGGTATAACCATGATCTTTGATGTTTTGGGTAAAGACAAGTGATGAAAATTATCTTTGTCTTGGATGAGGAAAGAATTTAGAACTACAATTACGATTATGAGTTATACACGTGATTGTGGGCGAGAATTGTTGATTGATGTTACGAGGATAAAACATTGTTGGTGGATTTTAACATGGAGAAGACAATAGACTTTTTATAGTCTATTTGACTCTTCTAATGGATTGCTTCATTCATTGCAACTATGGTTGAAAAGTTTTATCATCTACCATATGTTCTAAATCTACGATTTATTCGATGAAGACTATTGATAATTTATTTATCTTTAGTCATAATATTCTTTATCGAAGCTAGTTGTGCTCACCTTTTGTTTCACAATTCCTTTCGGGTAATAAAAGTGTATTTGGGTCGGCGGGGATAGCGAGGAATAGAGTGGTGGTCTATAGATGTTGAGGGTGAGGTGAATTTAACTTGGAATGGTGTTTTGTCACTATCATACAAGATGTCCAATGACATACAACCTCGTGTTATCATAAAGACGTGGTTGTCTTTCATCCACTTCTTTGAGTATATTTACAAGCACTACCTATATAATCTTGGTGTTTGTTTGGAGTATAATACCCAATTAGCGGCAGTGGAGATAATGATATGTCGAGAAGACTCACCATTGGGAAGAATATGATAGTAATCTTCTCGTTTTTCTTTGGGGTTTATTGGGTTAACCGAGGATAATTACGTGGCCATATGATATCTACCATAACCTAAAAGCATGGCCTCCGTATACGAAGGTTTCCTTGAGAACTTCCCAAAGATTCTAATTTCTAAAAGCAGGTTTTTTATGCATACCTTTATGTAAGGTGTCATGGTGACGTGTTATCCAAGTTGGTGTCGAGTTACATTTGGTATATATTGGTATCCAAACTCACAAAGATATGTGTTGTTGTATTTTGCACGACAATTGTTGTAATAAAGTTGTAGTTATTTCGTACCATGTATTTAATGACTCGAGAATAGGTTGGATGGAATGGACCTATTTTGGGGTTGTTACTACAACCAAGTCGTCATACTTTTAATGACATGTTGTCGTCGCTAAATTAAAATATATTTACAATTGAATATATCGAATCGAGCAGGTAAGTGTCCGTTAAAATCGCAAAAGGGGTGAGCTTCGGGTGAGTTGGATAAAGGTGAACTTAAGATCCAAAATATATATATATATATATATATATATATATATATATATATATATATATATATCGGTAAGGATCAAAAGTATTCTCTTAAATAGCATTCCTCCTTAAATAACATTCTTTTATTAAAACTAAACGCGTTTTGGAGGGACGCGGTGACATTTTTGTAAATACGCGGTGGCATTGTATTTATAAAAATGTCACCGCGTCCTCCAAAACGCATATAATTTTAATAAAAGAATCTTTATTTAAGGAGGAATGCTATTTAGAGAACGCTTCTTGATCTGACCGGATATATATATATATATATATATATCTTGAGCAAAGGTGCAAAAAAAATGCCCACGATGTTTTACGGATGTCCCACTTCCACCCTAAACTATTTTTTTTTCAAAAGTACCCTTAACGTTACACATTTAGGTCAACCGTACTTCTGTCTTAGCGGAAATGCCACATGACTAACTACATTAATCGTGGACAATTTTTTGCGACGTGGCAACATTTTGACGACATATGCAGAAAATAAAACTATATTTATATCATTTAATCAAAATACTTAAATTAATCGAAACAAAAAATACAAAAATTCAAAATAAAAAAGCATAACATATTTAGAATTTTTTTTATTAAAAAACGCATTTTTTTAATAAATTTTTTAAAAACGTTGTTTTATTTTTTTAATAAAATAAATTTTTTAAAATGTAGTTTTTTAATAAAAATAAAAATGACTTTTTTTAATTTTATTATAAAAAATATGCTTTTTAAAATAAAAATAATTATTTATATAAAAAACACAATTTTATTTTTGTTATAAAATTATAAAAAAAGCTTTTTTTTAATAAAATGAAATTTTTTAAAAAAAATGTTTGATATTAGTATAAAATGACACAATAAAGAGTTTCATTTGTCATTTTTTTATTTTACAAGAAAGGTACTCTTTTATTGATATTAGTATAAAAGCACTTTAATCTGAATTAAAAATGACACAAATTTTTTAAAAATTTTATTTTATTAAAAACTGCTTTTTTTTAATTTTTATAACAAAAATAAAACTTCATTTTTTATTATTATAAATAATTATTTTTATTAAAAAAATCTGTGTTTTTTATTTTATTAAAAAATTGCGTATTTTTTTAATAAAAATAAAAAACTGCGTTTTTAAAATTTGTATTTTATTAAAAACCGTTTTTTTATTTTTATTAAAAAAAATAAAATAGCGTTTTTTAAAATTTTATTAAAAAAGTGCTGCGTTTTTTAATAAAATAAAAAAATAAAATTTCTAAATATGTTATGTTTTTTTTATTTTGAATTTTAGTATTTTTTTGTTTGATTAATTTAAGTATTTTGATTAAATGATGTAAATGTAATTTTATATTCTACATGTAAAGCAAATGTTCAAAGAAAAATTGTTCACGATTAATGTGAGTTAGTCATGTGGCATTTACATTAAGACGAGAGCACGCAGTTGACCTAAATGTGTAACGTAAAGTATCTTTTGGAAAAAAAAAATTAGTTTAGGGTGGAAGTGGGACATCTGTATAAACATCAGGGACATTTTTACACCTTTGCCCTATATCTTCCTTACAAATAATTTTTAAATTGACTATATAATTAGTTTTATGCATGGTAGAGGTAAAATGCTGTATCAAATCTATCAATCTAGCAGATCGAGCGGAGAGAGATCGAAGATCGAGAACAGAGAGTAGATATCGAACTTAGAACGAAGAGAGTATAACAGTTCTGAACATCGAAGAAATCAGATATTAGAGGTTGAAAGGACAAATATGTAATTTAGCAAGACAGGAGAGGAACAAAATAAATATTATATTTGATCAAACTAATTTATTAAAGATGATTTATAAATCAATTTTAATATAAATCAATTTTAAATAAATTAAAAATTATTACTTATTAATAATAACTTATAAGTCAAAAAACAATTTAAAATTTAAGTCGTTGCCGAACACAAACAGTAACAAATGACCTGCAAGTCATTGCCGAAAGTGTCTCCTACCAACAGAGTGCTGAGTCAACTCAATAAGCTCCTTTCTGGTTGAGTGAGTACTGACAAGAAAGTAAACTTTGAAATTAAGATAAACCCTTGATGGTGGCAGCAGGTTTGATTGACTATTTGCTCCAACTGAGCATTTGAGCTTTCCTTCCATTAACAAGGGCATTTCAGTAAATGTGCACCTGAAAGCACCAACTGATATCAACTGGCGAGCAAAAAGCCATGATAGAAAGATGCCGACAAATTTGCATTACTCATCATCTTCAGCTCACTCCACCAGTCACCATTATCACTTGACACAACACAATTACTACTTATTTCACACTTTGACACCTATATCTTCAAAAACAACTCAATTCTCTTTCTTCTCTTCTTTTAGAGTAAGCTATACAGAGGGTGTTTGATTGATAGAATTTTCTTAAAAATTTTGGTACCCATTTGAGAAAAAGCTGCAATGGAAAAAGGGTCAAGCTCAGAAGTTTTAAACAAGGTTGATACAAAAAAGGGTAAAAATCTGGGTTCTATGCTACCCAAGCTGGAGCCATTTATACCGCGAAGAGATCACAATCCGAGAGAGTTAATGTCTTGGGCTAAGAGGACTGGTTTTCATTCTACCTTCTCTGGAGAAACTGGGGCTAGTGTGAGTGAGAGGGATCATAGTGAAAGGAATGATATCGATGGGCTTGATTTGGAAAAGGGCCTTGAGAAAAATGGGTCAATGTCGCCCAAAATTGAGATTGATCCGGTTCTGGGGAGAACTAGGACTAGAGGGGTTGAAATTGAACCGGTTGGCAATGGACTTCGAAGGAATGAGAATGATGGGGGTTTTGCGTTTAGGGATGGAGTAGTTAAAGGTGAGCATAAGAGGAATAGATGTGAGGTTGAGCCAATTTTGAGAGCCAGAGATGAGGAGAGGAGTGTTGGTTTGAATGGAAATGGGGGTCAAATCAGTGATGGGCATGGAGTTCGGGTAACTAGTAATTCGGTCACTGAGCCGAGGAAAGATGATGAAAATGTGGACCGGGATGTGGGAACTGGAATGAATCCGGATGGTGAAGAACCTGCTCAGGAAGGATGGCAACAGTCGCGCAGATTGAAATGTGGACTGGGAGACAAACCGGGATTTGGTGAGTATAATTTACCTTTTGAATTTGCTTATTTGGTTTTGTGCAACTTCTTCTGTTTTTAGCTTTCAATTTATAATGATATAATTTGTAATGTATGAAATGAAAAAGTTAGGCTAAAATTGGAAAGTATTTAAAGTAAGCAAAGACGTAGAAAGAAATATTTGTTCCTTTGAAACCAGAAAGAAATATTTGTTGTTAACTAAGGCACATAATCACATTACTTATATTTGTAAAGTGAGTAAATTTTGTCAACTTAAAAACGATAGTAACGATCTTCAAAAATGTAACAGCAACAATGATATCACAAGTTATGTGAGAGAGGTACAGCTTTATGTTTGTTGAAAATCTACCAGAAGTCCAGTTAGTTTGTAGGCTTTGACCAATTCAAGGTGAAAAATGGGGTCTTTCGTTATTCTCAACAAGAATGCATCAAAGAAGCTGCTCTTCCACACTTAGGGTTGTGGTATTATTTATGATAGCAAGCTTTATGCTTGAATTGAAAGACTTTTGAAAGTTAAGGATTTTTAGTTTAGTAAGTTTGATGTAACTAGTTCTAGAATGTGATTGTTGCGTATTTGTTTAGTTGTGAAAAAAAAAGGATGAGAATTTGATGGACAATAAATTTGAAGACTTAGGACTTCATAGACTTGTTTAACCCTGTAAATGTTCCTTAATGAAAACTTGCACTAGTGTACCGTTTTAAAAAATACAAAATTTCCACATTCTGTAAGTGGTCTATAACTTCCTAGAAAAAGTTGACAGTCAGATTAAAATTAATGGTATAGCTTTTTGGTGCAAAATGGTCTTTCAGATGCCTAAACCATTTTTCCCCTTCGTTTTGTTTGGCAAGTTCCAAGCGGTCAACCTATTCAAGTAAAAGGTTGAACCTGGGTAATCCAATATACTTCAAGCTTTGGATCTGAACCAAAATGATCGAGTGGTTCCAAGTGCCAGTTGATCAGATTGATCTTTGTTTTGTTAGAGGTTTTGGAAAACCATAATGGGTCCAATCATTTTGCTCCAGCATTTCAACTTCCCTTGATCTGGCTAAAAGACTTGACTGGTTGGTATATTCAGTTGAACATTGGATGTCCAGTAATTTTAGAATATCCACTGAATGAATATTTTCCACTTGAACTAAATACATCATTTTGAAAAAGTTTAGATGCTCATCCGTTTGAGAACTAAAAAAGAGCGTAGCTGAAATACACTCAAACTAAACCTTCCTCTCTTGAAGAACTCTTTAATTTCGTACGTAATGATCAGAATGTAGTTTCTTTCAGAGTAACAGTAGGGAAAGAGTTATCTCTAGTTTGGTTTTCAAGAATTAATCCTGGCTTGGTCAATTAAATTTCAAAGATTTACGGGAAGGTGCAAGGTATAGGTCACTCTTTGTTGCTGCATCCATTCTTGTCCAACTGTTACTCACACTGGAACTGTAATGTTTGTTCGGAATCTACAATCAAACCACTTTCAGTTAAATACTTGGTAGACGATATTCTCCTTTAAATTGTCAGTAGGGATGTGTGTGTATTCTAAAGACTAAAACTCATTAGTCATACTTTTCTTGTGATAAGTCAGTAGGTTGTATTTCGACTTAATCCTGGATTTTTGAACTGCAGTACCACTTGTATATTACGGTTTACAGCACTATATATCAATGGTTGGATCTCTGATTTTTATTCCATTGATCATCGTACCTGCCATGGGAGGAACTGATGTGAGCATGAGTTCTCATAAATCATAATTTTCATTTCTGGTGCAGTTTGAGATGAGGTGTCAAAACAGTATATTCACTTCTCTTTGTTTTGTAATGATGACAGAAGGATATAGCGACTGTCATTTCAACAATGATGTTAGTGTCTGGCGTTACCACGATACTGCACGCATACTTTGGTACCCGACTTCCACTAGTTCAAGGGAGCTCATTTGTGTATTTAGCTCCGGCTTTGGTTATCATGAATTCTCAGGAGTTCCGAAATCTTACTGAACATGTAAGTATGTTACATCTTTTGCTGCACTTTGCATTCTTAGGCTTTTTGCTTGATTTACACGGAGTCTTTTAATAGAATGAAGAAACCATATATGTGATAAACATGGTGCATGGGTGCCTCAGAAGGAGTGTAGTTGCCAACGGTAAACACTTAGTTTTACATATATTAATATTTTATTGAAGGAAGATAATTATTTAACATTATTTATATTTAGCCATCTATGGATCTGGATGTAAACTTGTCCTTGGATTTAGTCACTAGACATTGCCTATATACCGGTTTCGACTCGCATAGTCGGTTCGTAGAACGTAGGGGTCACAAATATATTGTAAAGTAGATGAAAAGTTTCTGTGTTTTATCGGCATAGCAGCTATTATCTTAACAGCTTGGGATTTTTGATAAATCCACCCTCCCCACCCAAAAAAAACAAAACAAAACAAAAAACACTTGCACAAAAATATATTTTTTTGTAAAAGAACAGAATGCTTTGCAATAGTTTTAAGTTGATACGGCTGGTGAAGCATTCATATTCTTTTCGCTGGTTGAAAAGCATTAGGGCAGAGTAGTTTTTCCATGTTTTTCTGCCTTCTATTTTTCCCACAAAACTTATTTTAGTGAGAAATGTATATTCCATTATGTACAGAGATTTAGGCACATAATGAGGGAATTGCAAGGGGCTATAATTGTTGGTTCCACTTTCCAAAGCATCTTGGGTTTCAGTGGTTTGATGTCCCTTTTTGTAAGGTATTCTCTTTCTCTCTACTGTTAAGTCCTGGCTTTCTCTTGGGAGTTGGGATGGAAAGAAGACCTAAATGACATATTCTCAACTTATTTCTATAAAATCATTCTACAGGTTGATAAACCCCGTGGTAGTTGCGCCTACAGTTGCTGCAGTGGGCTTGGCCTTTTTTAGCTATGGTTTTCCCCAAGCTGGTAGTTGTGTGGAGATAAGCCTTCCCCAAATACTATTGGTTCTTATTTTCACCTTGGTAAGCACCTTTATGAACAGACTACCACAAAACTTATGTTCTTGGTAGGCATAAGAATAAGATAATTATATTCCTAATGCACATCTAGCTTGTCACAGACCATCTATTTTTAAGATATAAATTTCATTTCGCCCAGTGAAAACCAAAATTGAAGATCTTTTCTTTCTCAAAATGGTTATTTTGTCCCCAGGTATAGGAATTGGAACCAGTGGCCTTAAGGTTATTCCTCGAGGCCTCTGCAATTTCTTCCACCCCTTGGCGTTAAAATTGAAGATCTTCAAGTTTTGAACCCTTAGTTTATGTGAATGATTACAAGTTCATGATGTTCACCTCAGTTTTTTGCATATTTTTCTAGTACCTTCGAGGAGTATCTCTTTTTGGACACCGTCTATTTCAAATTTATGCGGTATGTATATTGTCCTATGTTTTTTCTGTAATTTATCTTTATTTTTTTAATAGCTGATCTCGCTTTCTTGTTCATAGTTTACAATATCAACCCTCCATCTCATCCCAACCTATTCTACCCTTTTTACCTTCCTTAATGATATTATAGCAAGGGTGAATAATTTGTACTCTGAGCCTTGGTAATTAGAACATTCCTTAATTCCTGTCACTAATATATCCTAAAAGTACCCCCACCCCATCGTCTAAATTCCATATTTTAAAGAAGCAACAACTAAATAACCAATAAAAAGGAAAATGACATCAATAGACTTTAGTTCTACTAAGTTGTGCTTTTAGTTTAACATGTTTACCATAGATTTTCCTCTTCTTCCATGGTGGTTTAGTCAATAAATAGTATCCTAGTACTTTGCCGACATCATCATTCATTGCAGGTCCCTCTGAGTGTTATCATTACATGGGCATATGCATTCTTTCTGACAGCTGGAGGAGCATACAATTATAAAGGATGTAGCTCTGATATTCCAAGCTCCAATATCTTGATTGATGCATGCAGAAAGCATGCATATACTATGAGGCATTGCAGGACAGATGTTTCCGATTCATGGCAAACTGCCTCATGGGTCAGGATTCCTTACCCTTTGCAGTGAGGTATTCCGATCTTCCATCTAAGGACTTCAATCATCATGATCATAGTGTCACTGGTGGCATCTGCGGATTCGGTTAGTACCCTCTAACTCAAATGCATCACCGCAAGTCTTGTATGAAGAATATAAAGCTAAGTCTAATCTGATGCAAATTTGTAACTGACAAGGTTGGAACATATTACTCTGCATCACTACGAATTAATTCAAGGCCTCCTACCCCTGGTATTATCAGCAGAGGAATTGGCTTGGAAGGTTTTTGTAGTGTACTAGCTGGACTCTGGGGCTCAGGGACTGGATCAACAACCTTGACAGAGAATGTACACACTATTAGCATAACTAAAGTAGCAAATCGAAGGGCTTTGGAACTTGGAGCATCTTTCTTGATCCTCTTTTCATTTGTAGGTATGGAATTTTTGACTTGTCTGACATATACAAGTTGGACAAATAAATTGGAATGGAGTGTTTGAATGGCATGACACTTATCAGGCTCCGACTGGAAATATTTTAATCTTTGCATTTTCTGTTTGCTTCTTTTTACTCTCTGTGTGTGTTAATAATTCATTAGGTTTGAAAGGTTAAATGACTTATCTCGTGAACTATATATTATAGGGAAAGTGGGTGCCATTCTTGCTTCTATACCACCGGCATTGGCGGCAGCCACACTGTGCTTCATGTGGGCTCTGATTGTGGCATTAGGTCTTTCAACATTGCAGTATACTCAAACTTCAAGTATCAGAAACACCGCGATAGTCGGTGCATCTCTGTTCCTCGGTTTCTCAATAGCAGCATATTTTCAACAGTATCAACCGGAGTCCATATTGATTTTGCCTAGTTACTTTCTCCCTTACTCAGCAGCATCAGATGGACCAGCCCGCACTGGTAGTAAACAAGTACGTGATTGCTTTATTTATTTGTTATTCATCGATAAACTCTTGATTGTTTTCCAGTTGGACCCTATAAACTGAAATATATCATTTAAGAATTGCATAATTTCCTGTTAATGAGCTTGTTGATTGAGGATTCATTTTGTTGCAACCAGAACAAGCATTAAATGACAATGATTCCTTTCACGTTGATGGAACTGTAAAAGAATTCTCCTTTTAGGTGTAGAAAATTAATGATCTAGGGAATTGTATACATACATTCGTACACACACACACACACACATACACACACATAACTATAAATCTTTGTTTTATAGCTTCTTACGCTTTCCTTTTGCATTATAATATTGTGGACCTGACCTCGTGTTCTGTCTGGATATGACTATCAGCTTGACTTTGCGATAAATGCACTTCTATCACTGAACATGGTGGTGACACTCTTGGTGGCATTTGTACTAGACAACACCTGTCCAGGTAGCCGACAAGAACGAGGGGTATATATATGGTCAAGTGCCTAAGAAACAGCTACTGATCCATCTTCTCTTTCACATTATTCCCTGCCAAATAAAGTTGCAAGATGTTTCCGTCGGGCAAAATGCTTGGGAGCATGAGTTTCTGCAGATAGTCATAGCCTGTGAAGGTGAAGGAATTGTTGAGTTGCTGGATTTATAGTCGAGTTTAAGTAAGCACAACAGCCTCAACTAAATGATAGAGATAAAAGTATAAATTTCATTCTCATTTAATATACAAAAGTTTTTATATTTTTATTTTTTCAAAAAAATATAGTGGTTCTTACATTGCTAGATAGTTAGTTGTGGTGTCCTTTTGTAAGTGAGAAACATTATGTAGATGATCCCATATTTTAGTACTAGTCCTTGTCAATTTTATGGGGAAAATATTATGTCTGATGGTTCACTACATTTAGTCAGCAGTAGAAAACATCTAATATATATTGTTTTTTGATGAATAAATTTGAGGAACGAATATTGAATAAAATAAAATTAATTAATCATAATATTAAGAATACATGAATTAAAAAATCATCTTTGATAAGTTTTTGAGAAGGTTAAAGTCTTCAATTGTCTACGGATGAATGAATAAAATTGGGATAAATCTTTTTTATTTATAGAATAAAAAAATTCAAAATCGTCCATCAAGATTATGAAATCTTAAATTTATTATGCCAAATTAATATTAGTAATAATATTTATGAGTCACATAATTACTAAACTCAAAACTCATACATAAGGTGATTAATTAATATAATATATAAACCCAATAATTTCATAAATAGTAGTGGCATATATAAAAAATAAAATATTCTAACAGTTTTGTGCCCGCGTAAGATGTACTATCTAGTTTGACCTTAATGACTTATTGTTCAGCTTTTTGTTGTCAATAACTTACTTAAATTTAATTAGGGGTGAAATTAAAAAAAGCAAACTTTTCTTAAAATGCATGATTTATTGGGATCCCGGTTATTGAAATTAAGGTAAGTTGGTCAATCTAACCAAAACAATATTGACATACTGAGAGAAAGAAACACTTTACATACGTATCAATATCAGACGGCTAATCGATCAAAATTAAATTCATGTTAACTACTCTAGATTTATTGAAATGGATGGTTGGAGTAATAACTTTTTGATAAAATTTGTTGTTCTAGTCTCTGTCTGGATCCATATTCTGATAATTTGGCCCATCTGCTCTTTTGCTGGACCAAATTCTACATTTTTGGTTTTGTATTAATCTATAGACCAAATAAAAACAAAAAAATACTGTTATTAGTTACTTATCCCTATTAATACAGCGGCCTCTCGTCGGTTGATTTTGTGCACGTTTTTTTTTCTTTTATCTCTAAAACTTTAATTGTATTACTATTTTGTTCTTTTTTTTACTGTCCTCAAAATTTTATAAAATTTCTATTTTACCTCGTATTATTAAACTTACAAATATTATTATTACCTGTACCTGATGAGGACATAAAGAATATGAAGTTGACATTAACAAGGATGGACAAAAAGCCCATCCGGCTTTTTGCTATTTTTAATCATTTATTTATTTCACTAATATAAAGGTATTTGCACCGAAAAGGATGTCACCATATGTCAAAACGGGGTGTGGCTCATATGATAGAGGTTCGATTCCCGCACCTCCATCCAAGTTAAACTGAATTTTTTTCTCGAACGATTCTTGACCCCTCTTTCCATATGTATATATACTGACGGTCCAATGGATGGATAATATTCTTTTCGTTCCACAAATTTAAATTTTATTTTATAGTAAATTTGAAATTTTAAAATTTAAATTTATTAATGCAATAATTAAAAATATTATAAAGGAATTTTAATTTTCAAAAGGAAATTGATATATTTATGGGCGAGTATAATAACATAATTTCTTTATAATTTTTTTCAACAATAATTTTATCCATAAGATTTTAATATTCAAAAGTAGATTTGAATTCTTTTGTGTATAGGAGTGTTCTTTACAAATTTTAATAATTATTTTTAGGAGAAAGGTAGTACGTATTTTATGTTTACTACTTGCACGTGTTAGTGTGATTAGTCTCTGCCTATTGCAATTTGAACCTTTTAGTTTATATATGCTCCAAATTAATTCTTTAGCTTTTAAATTTTACATGAGAAAAATGCTTTGTATGCCAAATAAATAAATGCCAAAGTATAGACCGACTAAACACAAACACACAAACTACATAATTTTTGTGTATATATATATATATATATATATATATATAATAAAGTTTTCACTCAAATTATAATTACTTATCATTAAATTATTATGCTACGTTTGAATTAAAATAATAGAATTGATGAAGAAATGGATATATATATATACTCGAACGTATAAAGTAATAAAAAAAATGGCTCACAGCCAAATTATTTATAACTCAATAATAATTTCGACCCCACTGACAAAATGCTCCAAAAAATTGGTGAATAAATGGAACAGAGAAGTCACCAAAAAATTGGCGAAGGAATGAAACAGATAATTGACTATCTAGAGGTCGGATTAAAATACTGATAAGTGCAAATGGCGTCATTAAGATGAAACCGTCAAAGCTAGGTAGACGTACCGACGTGGACGTCCGCTTTGCAAGATAGGTGTATTGATGCAAACTTCATACTAGACCGTAAAAAATAGTCACATATCAATTAAAAATACAACTTGTTGTGGATTGAAATAGAACTCAACCTCCCCTCTTGGATAATTAACTTCTCAAAATGACTAAAAAAATATTATGTTTATTGCATCTCCTCCTTATAGAATTATATTTTTTTTTTAAAGAAGACAAATAAATATACACTATTATTATTTATTTTAAGGTTCACTCGTGCCACATAGTGTATGTAGAATTTTGGCACAAGGATTAAGGATTGAGAAGGGAAGTGTGTATGGGTTAATGGGAAATAGAAGAAAATTGAAGGGGGAGCGCACGTGAGTGCCCCCGTAATCGACGAGAATTTTGGGTCAAAAGATGCCGCGCACGTGCCTTCCAGTCAAAGGTCAAAAGGAAGTGATTACATTTGCACGAGTCCATGGCCGTAAAGATCTTTCTTAAAATAAAAGGCTGTATCATGTATGTAGGAGAGCAGGCGGCCTGGGGGCTGGGGCTGGGGCTGGGGCTGGGGCTGGGATAAGAACGATTATGATGATGAGTAGGATCCAGTTGATTTAATCTTAGCCGCTCCTTCTCTATTTTTCAATACAGCTAAATACCTAAACCTTTTTTTTTATACTAATTATATTGCCTAATTTATTTCTTTAATCCACGTGTGATGCACGTGACATTCGGAAGGAATGATCTCTTAATAATTTTGACTCATATTTTTATTTTAATTAATTAAAAGATCTCTTAATATAAAAATATGAATTATTAAAATATATTATAAAAAAAATTATTAAAATACATTACAATTTATTAAGATACAATCAAATATCACCTAATTGTATTAGCAGTAATAATAGTATAATAGTAGTAGTAGCATGGTCGGTTGATCCCCAAACCCGAGAAAGGCCTAACCTAAATAAACGTGGGTTTCGGATCCAAAGCCTCTGAATTTGCTCCTCATTTTCATTGCTTTCTCAACTAATAAAGTTCCAATAATTATCGAATAAAAATATATTTTTTTCTCCCACCTATTTCCATATGACAAGTGTAATTCTTTTTCTTCAAGTATGTAATTGATAAATTAAAATTAATTATGATGTGTTTAGACCGTAAAAATCAAATGAAAAAAAAAAGAAAAAAAAAAGGTGTTTGATTGTTATATATTTTTATAGAGAATTGATATTTTTAAATATATTTTTATACGATTCTCTTTTATATGAACGTATGAGATGGAGAAATATTAAACTCATATATATATATATATATATATTAAAAGATAAGTATGATTATGACCGATACAAAAGTCTAGTGTATATCGAAGTAATGAGTGAGAGACTTAGGTGTCCCTATCAATAATTACACGTATGTTTGCGAGATCACGTGGGCCCTCGCCACCTTAGTTAAGTCGTCAGTCCTGAATAAGTATTAACTAGTAGTATATGTAATTAGAAACAAACAAACGGAACCTCCACTTTCTGGCGTAGCCGAGTGCACCGTAGTTCCAACAAATCAAACCATGTTTACATGTACAATGTCATGCATGTATATGTATGTATTTTCTTGCATTTCGTTGCGTTCAAAACTCTATTTCCTTTACGGATTATAATATGCCAGATAGGTTACTAAGACCTTGTTTGCTATTGCCCAGTGATTTTCGTCATGTTTAATCATATATATATATATATATATATATATATATAGTCCGACTCTCTCCGGCAAGTTGGAGATAGCGAACTAAGAGCGAACCGACTATAGCGACATTTTTTTCCGTTCTATAGCATAAAAAACTGACTTTCTATGCTATAATAACGAAAAAAACCGTCGCTATAGCCAGTTTGTTCTTAGTTCGCTCCTTCCAGTTCGTTGAAGAAACGGTTTATAAAAGTGTAGTTTCACATGATCACTCTCACATGAATAATAAATGAGTCTCACACCTATGTGAGAGATACTTTATGAAAATATCAATTTTTACTTGTAGAAATATTAATTATATATATATATATATATATATATATATATATATATATAGTAATGATTCATAACATAACATGTATTTATTATGCATCTTATAGGACATACATTATCTATATCATTGATAACAATAAGTAACGATAATATTGAGAATAAAATTTTAACTTATTAACAAGGGTTTATGATTTATTAGCGGTGACGGACCCAAGTATGGGGTAGTGGGGGCACCTGAGCACATTGAAATTTTAGGAGGTCGGGGATCAATTTTAAAAAAATTATTTGAGGGGGTGTTAAATAAAATTTTTATGTTTGATTTTAAAAAACTATTAAAAAACTTAAAGTTAAAGTCTAAAACACAACAGAGGCACATAGCAACTCCAAATGTTTAGGTTATTTTAATTTTAGTTTTTTAATTTCACAAATTTAACAATTATTTTAGGAATTTTTGTAATTATTTATATAGTATACTTTTATAAAATTAGAGCTTTTTACTTCTTAAAGTAACACTGCAACCCAGCAATGAAGAGAACTCCATCAAATAAAAGTTTTTTAAATATGTGTTCTATTCTATTTTTACTTTCTTTAAATTTTGTAATGTACCTTGTTAGTGGTTTAATTGAGATTGTTTATTATTGGTGCTAATTACACTTGACTATTAATATTGTATATTGATCTTGTTTTGATGTTAAATTAGTGATTAAATATTTATTGATTGTCAGATATGGACATACGTAATTGAGTTACAACAATTAAACGTACAAAATTTAAATATATTCCTGAGAAATGTCCAAGCCGAACGGACTAGTGACGAACCTATCACTGCTAATATCCACCAAGAAACTCACCCATGCAAATGTTAACCCTTAAATCCAAGTATCATAATCTTTTGTCCAAAATATCTAGTTCCAAACCCATAAATGTTATTGAAAACAATATTTTAGGATTATTTAATTTTGAAATTCATTTTATTAAATTTTTTTTTTTAAATTTTTTTTTTTTCGAATTTGATCCCACTGAACTTCAAGAGTACTGGATCCGCCCCTGTTTATTAGTCAAGGTTGTTTATAAACAAGGGTCTAGGGTTTATTAATTAGGATTTAAAATTATTAGAGTTGAGAAAATACAAGTTGCGTATACATAATTGTAAACACTAAAGCCTGATTAATAAACCTTAAACTTTTATAAACTATGGTTTAAAGTTTATTAATCAGGGTTTATTAAACTTGAAAAAATAATAGTTACGGATACATAATTGTAAACTCTAAACCTTAATTTATAAATCATAAACCGTGATAAACCCTAAATATTTATTGATAAAGTCAAACCCATTTTGATATGCAAGTATTTTTTACGGTACGTTACTAATAGTAGCGAATATTGATTTTCAATTTTTAATCCTAGTCGTTCTTCTTATTTTTAATTGTATAGATATAATATAATTAAAAATCATTCATTTTATTTCAATAGAATAAGCAAAATATATATATATATATATATATATTTAATTCTATTGAGGGTGAAGTTTTTCAATAATTTGTTATTCCATGTTTGAAACACGTAAGTTGACGGAAGAGAATTTAAATGCAACATTAAAATAAAAATTCTATTGTATAACAACATTTATAAGATATTGACTAAAAACTAATTAATTTTATATTAATAACAAGTTTAAAGATAATAACTTAAAAAAGCCAAAATGAAGTTTGGGTCTCGATGATAGACCGAGCGAGCTAGCTAGCTACCATAAAAAACCGGAACACCAATGTAGGGATTGTCATTTAAACACAATGGCAATTGCTCTGCCCTAAAAAACTGGAGGACTGCCCGACCCTCACTTCAAAGGAACCTCATCATCCGGGTTTACCACTCCCTCTTATTTCGGCCGCTGGTCTGCCCTAACTTTTGGGAACTCTTACCAGCATATATATAAAAGCCGAGAGCAGATTCTGTAACCAATTTTTCTGTCCTTCTTGTGTTTCCCACTTAAATTTTGACATTTAACCTCTTGTTTAGTATTAGAGTTAATTAGGGTTAAGTAAAGAGGTTAGGTGTCAAAATTTAAGTGGGAGGACACAAAGGGACAGAGAAAATAGTGACGGGGGATCTGCTCTCATAAAAGCCAAGGATATTTTTAGTAAACTAATATTTTTATATGAAAATCATCACTATAACGACGATTTTATTTATCATTATATATCTATAAATAATGACTTTTTTCAATGTAAAATGTCAATTTTCTATTTTTATTCAGATGGTAAATTTGGGGAAATAATCACCCTTTCTAGAATACAAATTCACTTAATCACTTATATTTGAAGATTATTTAAGTAAAAATTTCTCTGAATTTTATGACTCGTGTGGCATGAAGGTGAGATTTATTTAGCTCTCGTCATTCATAGGCGAAAAATAATTTTAACCAACTCTTAAACTGAAATATTTCAGGTATAATTGCCATCCCTATCTTCACATGGTCCTACAAACAGAATACTTATTCTATTTTGCTTTTTCTTAATCTGGATTATTAGTTATTTATATTATTGAAAAACAGATCAAAAAATAAAATAATACTCCCTCTGTCCCAAATTAATTACTCAGTTTTTAACTTTTTAAAATTAAATTGACTATTTTTAAAACTAATTTTTTTATTATTTTTGCTAAAATATAGGTGAAGAGATTATAACCAAAATAAAGTATACACAATTTATTACTAACCCCAATTTTTATAATTTTAGAAATATATTTATATATGCTTAATTATTCATTCTAAAAATAGTCATTTTGACTTAAAAAAGTCAAAAATAAACAATTAATTTGGGACGGATGGAGTACTACTTTGACTTTATTCAATATAATGCTAATTGATTGTTGGAAATCAGAGATTAAGCACTTTGAATTCTACATCATCTATTCTAATACTCTAATGCTGCGTTTGGATTAGAGTAATGAATATAAGAATGAGATTGTGTTTGGTTGGGATTGGAATGGATTGAACCATTCTTATTCTTCCCAAATTTATGAATTTTATTCTGTAGGGGAGGAAGAGTATGGAATAACTCATTCCAACGAATCATTTCATTCTTTCAATCCAAGCGTAACATAAAGTACAATTAATAGTTTCCTCTAAATTTGTTTTAGGACCTAAACTATGCTTAATTTAGGAGTAGTATTGAAGAGACTTTCATTTTATTTTGAAATAATCATATTTCAACTATGAAATGCATTAATTCTTCCATTTGACAAGATTCCCTTTTAACACTAGACAACAAATAAAAAAGAGAGTTTAAATTTGTAAATCTCATTTCATGTATTAAAGCATTAATTATTTTAATAGCATAATTAAGAAAGTAAATCAAAATTTGTAGGCCTTAACTTACTTACTTAAGCGATCTTTAATGAAAAATTAGAGTGCACCCTTATTATCCCCTTTGTTATATTTTGGGTTTATTGATAGCAAATTAGCAATATACATTTTAAAATATAATTTCATGCTTAGTTATTAAAACTGTAAAACCAACTAAAAGTGTCAAAATTTTAGTTAGTGAATCCGCCTTCCTTTTCACTTTTTCTTTTCTCTTTTTTGGACACTCAAAAAGAGATTTTGGAGAATAATCAGATTTAATAATTTTAACTAAATTGTTACATCCACCAATATTATTTTATTACAATTATGTGTTTGTTCGTTTATCCACGATTGTTTACAGTATACGTTTTTAAGAATTTTAAAAATATTAAACACGAAACACACTTTGATATCTTATTTGTCTTACAATAGTCTATTTCAAACGTAATTTATTTAATTTAAAAATATATAATTTTAAAGTTCAAATTTAACACCCTAAAATTGTGGTGTGCACTATAATAGTACTTGTCTCTACAATGACAATATATATTATAGTAGTACTCCAAATAGTATATTCAACTGTTGGGATATTTCACATGAATCCCACATTGAATAAATTCAAGAGTGTAGATGAGTTAATAAGTATGGTAGAAACTCAACCTAATAGGTTAATTTTTTAGGTAAGGAGGTGGTCCAACATACTTATTTGACCCGTCTACACACCTGTCTACACAGGTAAGGTGCGAAGGGACTCTAGTTATGATACACAGGTCTGCAGTGCGAAGGGACTCTAGTTATGATACATAGGTCTGCTGCTAGGTGATGAATTGATGTGGGATGGATCGTATAATTCCGCTACACCAACGAATCAAAATTAATGCTCAGAGTGAATGAAATTGATGCCCCCCCCCCCTCCCTCCCTCCCTCCCTCCCTATTTATTTATAGGAGAGATTAGTGACCCTACAGAAGGGACATAATCCCTTGAAAATGTACTATTTATCTAAAACGACATAGTTTTAAGGCTTAACAGAAAGGGCCCGTCCATTCGGACTACTAAACGACGTAGTTTTAGTCTTATTAGAACAAAAACGTCATAAATTTAGTCTTTAGCAGAGAAAGCGCGTCCGTTCAGACAAAAACGACATAATTTTAAGGTGTCCGTTCAGGCAAATTCTAACGACCCCAAAATAGGTCCATTCCATCCAACCCATTCTGAGTCGCCAAATATATGGTACGGAAAATGTAACGACCCCAAAATAGGTCCATTCCATCCAACCCATTCTGAGTCGCCAAATATATGGTACGAAAATAACTACAACTTTATTACAACAATTGTCGTGCAAAATACAAAAACACATATGCTATGAGTTTGGATACAAATATATACCAACTGTAGCACGTCACAATGGTACCTATCATAAAGGTATAGTCAAAAACTGTTTTAGAAATTAGAATATTTGGGAAGTGCTCAAGGAAACCTTCATACATGGGAGGCCATGCTTTTAGGTTATGGTAGATATCATATGGCCCGTAATTATCCTCGGTTGACCTAATGATAGACTTCAAAAGAAAAACGAGAAGATTACTATCATATTCTTCCCAATGGTGAGTCTTTCTCGACATATCATTATCTCCTCTTTGTCTCTAATTGGGTATTATACTCCAAACAAACACCAAGATTATATAGGTAGTGCTTGTAAATATACTCAGCAAGTGGATGAGCACAACCATGTCTTATGATAACACGAGTTTGTATGTCATTAGACATCTTGTATGATAGTGACAAAATACCCTTCCAAAGTTGGGTTCGCCTCACCTCTTTAGGGAGAACCTCAACAACTATAAACCACCGATTCTATTCCTTGTTATCCCCGCCAACCCAAATTTACTCTTTTATTACCTGAAAGGAATTATGAAACAAAAGGGTGAGCACAACTAGCTCAGTAAAGTATATTATAACTAAGGATACATAAATTATCAATAGTCTTCATCAATAATAAATCAGAGATTTAGAACATATGGTAGATGATAAAATTTTTTCAACCATAGTTGCGGTGAACGAAGCAATCCATTAAAGAGTCAAATAGACTATAAAGTCTATTGTCTTCTCCACGTTAAAAGTCCACCAACAATATTTTATCCCGTAACATCAATCAGCGGTTCCTTTCCACAATCATATGAATAACTTCATAATCATAATTGTGATTCTAAATTCTCTTCTCATCCAGGAATAAGATAATTTTCATCAATTCGTCTTTTTACCGAAACATCAAATATCATGGTTATACCAAATCACAGTTCTTGTTCATAATCATACTAATAAATTCATCTTGCACCACGGGCCAAAGATATTCATCAACAGATTCATCTTTACACTACTGGCTAAAGATATTCAATAACAGTCATCTTTGCATTACGAGCCAAAGATATTCATCAATAATTCATCTTTGCACTACATGCTAAGATATTCATCAACAAGTCATCTTTTGCACTACTGAGCCAAAGATATTCATACATCAAAGAAATACATAATCATTTTGAAGTTATATAATAATAATTATAACCATGTTGATCAATTCACCTTTGCACTTAAGCTAAAAATATTCAATTGTAAATTCAATGGTCATAATCATACCAGTCAACAATTCAACTTTTGCACTACTGGCCAAAGAGAACCTATGGTCACGATCATACCAATAATCTACCCATCTTTACACTCAAGTCAAAGAGAAATATCATCATTAGGATTATAAGAATGTTATATAAAAACAATATAATCAAAACATGGTTTTAATTTCAAAAGTAAGATTCATAAATCAACGATAATTTGGTCAAAGAAGAAACCAATTTGTAGTGAATAGTACCCGTGTTAGTATACATAAATAGCATCGTAGAGCACGCGTATAAGAACCTCGATAATTTAAAAGATAAAGTTTCATAATAAAATTCATATCCATATTTATAACACCTTAATCCAAATGTTATAAATCACTTAGAAATCTCATAATCTAATATTATTAATATTACAATAATATTTTAATCATTTCTAAAACTTATAAACAATTTAATTAAATTGTTTACACTTTACTAATTAATGCATTTAATCATCATAAAATGCCAAACTCATAAGATTTCATCACCAATAACCAAAACCCTCATCAAAAATCTGCATATACCTCTATATATGATTCTCAAGCCAAAAAATCATATTTTCCAATTTTCTTACTTCACATAACATATTTAATTCATTTACTCATAACTAGAATATTTTCATGAAAAATACCAAATCAGTTCCAAAAAATATTTCTTTTCTGGGATTTAGCATAACATAGTCCCATATTGAACATATATTTTTCTCAAAATTTTAAAAATTTATTTACTATTTTTCATATGGCCAAAACCACCGAATATTTAAACATTTATCATAAATTATACTTTTATCCAACAATTCTGAAATTTACACGGTATACTGATATTATATAGATGTACTCCCAATAAAATTTCCATCAATTTTGAGTTAATCACAAGGAGTTATAAGCGGTTACTTTTAAAATAGTATTTTCTCATAAACTCCATAACTCCTAATCTATACATCCAAAAATCACCATTTTGGACACAATCTACAAAACTCATCAAAATATCATTTCAAATTTTTCCAGAATTTTGAAGGTCCGGAAAAATACAAAACTGAAAAACATAATCACCCTTAAAATCTCTTACTATCCCTTACCTCAAAAAAAAGCAAAGATCTTACATTTGGAATAACTTATTTGAGCGAACTTGCACCGTATAGCAATACTCAAAGTATACTCAAAATACTCACAAGAATACGCTCGATAATATAGAGAGAAAACTTGAGTTTACGGTGTGATTTTCAATTCTAACCTAAGACCCTATTTATAGGAAATTGCTAGAACACCAAAAGCAGAAAATTTAATATAATATATTATAATTTTTCCACAACTTCACACATACACTAACAATCTGAATTCAGCCTCCTAACCACATGTTAAATGAGTTTCAAAAATGAAAAAACGTTTTTGTAATTAAAAATATTTTAAACTTCCAAAATCAATTATTTGAACTTCGTAACTTCAATAATTCATAATAAATAGCCCTTTCATCAGAAAATTTGAATCTCATGAGTTTTTATAGGAAATTCAATTCTCTACAACTTTGCAGAAGAAAGTTTTTCCAAATTTCAAACAAAAATTGACCGAAATTCACAAATGACGATTTTCTGATCTATAATCAAATTTCGATCAAGAAATGGGGTCCATTCATGACATGTTTAACATGTTTTAAACATTTATTGTAATAAAAATATTCCTCCTCCACATATACTCATATATCCCACATTCATCGTAAAATATCATCATTAATATATTATTAAAATAATATATTTAAATGAATTATTTTATCGAGAAAAAAGATAAAATATTAATTTTCAACAATTGTCACTTTAAAAATTTTCTCCATCTATATCCACATAAAATAAATATTTTTCTCATCATAAAAATCAATAATTAATTATTCACAAATAATATTTACGAATCACAATATTGACAACGAGGCGAGTTCACCCAGGAAAGAGGGCTTTCCAATAAGAATTTCTTCTACTTGGCATGATTAGATGACCAAACCTCTCCTTAGATGTAACTTTCTAGACATTGCCAATAATGTTATCTAATAATATTATTCAGATAATATGAATTATCGCTTCGATAATGAAAGATCTCGTGTAATGACAATTATTGAAAAACAACAAAGAATATAAAATATCAACGTAGTAATTATTGAATCGATAAAATAAAATATTGAACAAGAATTCGTAACAATTATTGAGTAATGCCTTCTACTACGAAAAAAATTATCATGCTTCATGAATAGTATTCGTGAATAGTAACTTCGTGAATAGTAACTCATGAATAAGTAACTTCGTGAATAGTAACTCATGAATAGTAACTTCGTGAATAGTAACTTCGTGAATAGTAACTCATGAATAGTAATTAAAAAAAATTGAATACTTTTATTTCATAAAATTCGGTCTTACAATCTCCCTCCTTATGAAATTTCGTCTCCCGAAATTTACGTACATTCAGTATTTCAAAGAGTTGAGAATACCTTGCTTTCATTTCGGATTCTATATCCCCCGTCATCGTGATTTCTCCATTCGCTTTCATCTCCCGTATTTTGGATATCATTCTAGAATACAACTTCAAAACAAGGGTTAATTTAACAAATTAATATATCACATAATATCCCGATATTATGACCGACCAACAAATAAGCTTAGGTAGGACACACTTAGCGAAGAATTTACTCATCTCTCCCCTCCTAGTTCTAATCCCGATCTCATGGAGATCATATCCCTAAGCTCGATACCAAATGTAACTCTGGACACCAACTTGTGTCAAGACCTCACATTGATACCTATCGGTTTTTTCACAGTGAGCAGGCGTCCCCTACGGAGAGTCCGGCGGTGCATCCCCCATCAACAGAAGTCACCGGTGAGAGGCTGGGGCTCTTTACTTATAGCTACGATACCAAATGTAACGACCCCAAAATAGGTCCATTCCATCCAACCCATTCTCGAGTCGCCAAATATATGGTACGAAAATAACTACAACTTTATTACAACAATTGTCGTGTAAAATACAAAAAAACACATATCTTTATGAGTTTGGATACAAATATATACCAAGTATGATACGTCACAATGGTACCTATCATAAAGGTATAGTCAAAAAACTGTTTTAGAAATTAGAATATTTGGGAAGTGCTCAAGGAAACCTTCATACGTGGGAGGCCATGCTTTTAGGTTATGGTAGATATCATATGGCCAGTAATTATCCTCGGTTGACCCAATAGACCCCCAAAGAAAACGAGAAGATTACTATCATATTCTTCCCAATGGTGAGTCTTCTCTTGACATATCATTATCTCCAATTGTCTCTAATTGGGTATTATACTCCAAACAAACACCAAGATTATATAGGTAGTGCTTGTAAATATACTCAAAGAAGTGGATGAGCACAACCATGTCTTATGATAACACGAGTTTGTATGTCATTAGACATCTTGTATGATAGTGACAAAATACCCTTCCAAAGTTGGGTTCATTTCACCTCTTTAGGGAGAACCTCAACAACTATAGACCACCGATTTCTATTCCCTTGTTATCCCCACTTTCAACCCAAATTTACTCTTTTATTACGAAAGGAATTATGAAACAAAAGGGTGAGCACAACTAGCTCAGTAAAGTATATTATAACTAAGGATACATAAATTATCAATAGTCTTCATCAATAATAAATCAGAGATTTAGAACATATGGTAGATGATAAAATTTTTCAACCATAGTTGCAGCGGAACGAGCAATCCATTAAAAGAGTCAAATAGACTATAAAGTCTATTGTCTTCTCCACGTTAAAAGTCCACCAACAATATTTTATCCCTGTAACATCAATCAACAGTTCCTTTCCACAATCATATGAATAACTCATAATCATAATTGTGATTCTAAATTCCTCTTCTCATCCAGGACGAAGATAATTTTCATCACCTGTCTTTACCTGAAACATCAAATATCATGGTTATACCAAATCACAGTTCTTGTTCATAATCATACTAATAAATTCATCTTTGCACCACGGGCCAAAGATATTCATCAACAGTTCATCTTTACACTACAGGCTAAAGATATTCAACAACAGGTCATCTTTGCATTACGAGCCAAAGATATTCATCAATAATTCATCTTTGCACTACAGGCTAAGATATTCATCAACAAGTCATCTTTGCACTACGAGCCAAAGATATTCATACATCAAAGAAATACATAATCATTTCAGAAGTTATATAACAATAATTATAACCATGTTGATCAATTCACCTTTGCACTTAAGCTAAAAATATTCAATTGTAAATTCAATGGTCATAATCATACTATCAACAATTCAACTTTTTTGCACTATTGGCAAAGAGAACCTATGGTCACGATCATACCAATAATCTACCCATCTTTACACTCAAGTCAAAGAGAAATATCATCATTAGGATTATAAGAATGTTATATAAAAACAATATAATCAAAACATGGTTTTAATTTCAAAAGTAAGATTCATAAATCAACGATAATTTGGTCAAAGAAGAAACCAATTTGTAGTGAATAGTACCGTGATTAAGTCGTAAATCGTAGTATCGTCGTAAGAACTCCTCGATACGAAAAGATAAAGTTTCATAATAAAATTCATATCCATATTTATAACACCTTAATCCAAATGTTATAAATCACTTAGAAATCTCATAATCTAATATTATTAATATTACAATAATATTTTAATCATTTCTAAAACTTATAAACAATTTAATTAAATTGTTTATACTTTACTAATTAATGCATTTAATCATCATAAAATGCCAAACTCATAAGATTTCATCACCAATAACCAAAACCCTCATCAAAAATCTGCATATACCTCATATATGATTCTCAAGCCAAAAAATCATATTTTCCAATTTTCTTACTTCACATAACATATTTAATTCATTTACTCATAACTAGAATATTTTCATGAAAAATACCAAATCAGTTCCAAAAATATTTCTTTTCTGGAATTTAGCATAACATAGTCCCATATTGAACATATATTTTTCTCAAAATTTTAAAAATTTATTTACTATTTTTCATATGGCCAAAACCACCGAATATTTAAACATTTATCATAAATTATACTTTTATCCAACAATTCTGAAATTTACACGGTATACTGATATTATATAGATGTACTCCCAATAAAATTTCCATCAATTTTGAGTTAATCACAAGGAGTTATAAGCGGTTACTTTTAAAATAGTATTTTCTCATAAACTCCATAACTCCTAATCTATACATCCAAAAATCACCATTTTTGGACACAATCTAAAACTCATCAAAATATCATTTCAAATTTTTCCAGAAATTTTGAAGGTCCGGAAAAATACAAAACTGAAAAACATAATCACCCTTAAAATCTCTTACTATCCCTTACCTCAAAAAAGCGAGATACATTTGGAATAATTTGAAACGAACTTGCACCGTATAGCAATACTCAAAGTATACTCAAAATACTCACAAGAATACGCCGATAATATAGAGAGAGAAAACTTGATTTACGGTGTGATTTTCAATTCTAACCTAAGCACCTATTTATAGGAAATTGCTAAGAACACCAAAGCAGAAAATTTAATATAATATATTATAATTTTTCCACAACTTCATACGCACACTAACAATCTGAATTCAGCCTCCTAACCACATGTTAAATGAGTTTCAAAAAATGAAAAAACGTTTTGTAATTAAAATATTTTAAACTTCCAAAATCAATTATTTGAACTTCGAACTTCAATAATTCATAATAAATAGCCCTTTCATCAGAAAATTTGAATCTCGCGAGTTTTTATAGGAAATTCAATTCTCTACAACTTTGCAGAAGAAAGTTTTTCCAAATTTCAAACAAAAATTGACCGAAATTCACAAACAGACGATTTTACAGTCTATAATCAAATTTCAGTCAAGAAATGGGGTCCACCGACATGTTTAACATGTTTTAAACATTTATTGTAACAAAAATATTCCTCCTCCACATATACTCATATATCCCACATTCATCGTAAAAATATCATCATTAATATATTATTAAAATAATATATTTAAATGAATTATTTTATCAGAAAAAGATAAAATATTAATTTTCAACAATTGTCACTTTAAAAATTTTCTCCATCTATATCCACATAAAATAAATATTTTTCTCATCATAAAATCAATAATTAATTATTCACAAATAATATTACGAATCACAATATAATGACAACCGATAGCCAGAAGAGGGGCTTTCAATAAAATTTCTTCTTACTTGGCGCTTGATTAGATGACCAATCAAACCTCTCCTTAGAGCGAACTTTCTAGACATTGCCAATAATGTTATCTAATAATATTATTCAGATAATATGAATTATTGCTTCGATAATGAAAATATGTGTAATGACAATTATTGAAACAATGAATATAAAATATCAACGTAGCAATTATTGAATCAATAAAATAAAATATTGAAAAATAATTCTTGTAACAATTATTGAGTAATGCCTTCTACGAAAAAAATTATATCATGCTTCATGAATAGTATTCGTGAATAGTAACTCGTGAATAGTAACTCATGAATAAGAACTTCGTGAATAGTAACTCATGAATAGTAACTTCGTGAATAGTAACTTCGTGAATAGTAACTCATAAATAGTAACTCATGAATAGTAATTAAAAAAATTGAATACTTTTATTTCATAAAATTCGAGGGTCTTCTGAGAAAACAACTACAACTTTATTACAACAATTGTCATGCAAAATACAACAACACATACATATGCTATGAGTTTGGATACAAATATATACCAACTCAGTAGACGTCACAATGACACCTTACATAAAGGTATAGTCAAAAAAGCTGCTTTTTTAGAAATTAGAATCTTTGGGAAGTGCTCAGGAAGCCTTCATACATGGGAGGCCGTGCTTTTAGGTTATGGTAGATATCATATGGCCACGTAATTATCTTTGGTTGACCCAATAAACCCCAAAGAAAACGAGAAGATTACTATCATATTCTTCCCAATGGTGAGTCTTCTCTTGACATATCATTATCTCCATTGCCTCTAATTGGGTATTATACTCCAAACAAACACCAAGATTATATAGGTAGTGCTTGTAAATATACTCAAGCAAGTGGATGAGCACAACCATGTCTTATGATGACACGAGGTTGTATGTCATTAGACATCTTGTATGATAGTGGCAAAACACCTTCCAAGTTAAATTCACCTCACCCTCAACATCTATAGACCACCATTCTATTCCCTCGCTATCCCCCGCTCGACCCGGCTACACTTTTTTTATTACACGAAAGGAATTGTGAAACAAAGGGTGAAGCCACAACTAGCTCGATAAAGAATATTATGACTAAAGATAAATAAATTATCAATAGTCTTCATCAAGTAATAAATCGAGATTTAGAACATATGGTAGATGATAAAACTTTTCAACCATAGTTAGCGTGTGAATGAAGCAATCCATTAGAAGAGTCGAATAGACCATAAAATCTATTATCTTCTACATGTTAAAAGTCCACCAACAATGTTTTATCCTCGTAACTTCAATCAACAATTCCTCATCCACAATCACATGTATAACTCATAATCATAATTGTAGTTCTAAATTCCTCTTCTCATCCGGACGAAGATAATTTCATCATTGTCTTTACGAAACATCAAAGATCATGGTTATACCAAATCACGCCTCATTCATAATCATACTAATAAATTCATCTTTGCACCACGGCCAAAGATATTCATCAACAGTTTCATCTTTGCACTACATGCCAAAGATATTCAACAACAAATCATCTTTGCACTACGAGCCAAAGATATTCAACAACAGGTATCTTTGCACTACGGGCCAAAGATATTCAACAATAATTCATCTTTGCACTACAGGCTAAGATATTCATCAACAAGTCATCTTTGCATTACGAGCCAAAGATATTCATATATCAAAGAAATACATAATCATTTCAGAAGTTATATAACAATAATTATAACCATGTTGATCAATTCACCTTTGCACTTAAGCTAAAAATATTCAATTGTAAATTCAATTGTCATGATCATACCAGTCAACGATTCAACTTTTGCACTACTGGCCAAAGAGAACCTATAGTCACGATCATACCAATAATCTACCCATCTTTACACTCAAGTCAAAGAGAAATATCATCATTTGGGTTATAAGAATGTTATATAAAAATAATATAATCAAAATATGGTTTTAATTTCAAGAGTAAGATTCATAAATCAACGATAATTTGGTCAGAGAAGAAACCAATTTGTCGTGAATAGTATCCCGTATTCGCACATAGATCAAAGTATAACGATGCGTAAGAACCTCGATAACGAAAAGATAAAGTTTCATAATAAAATCCATATCAATATTTATAACACCTTAATCCAAATGTTATAAATCACTTAAAAATCTCATAATCTAATATTATTAATATTATAATAATATTTTAATTATTTCTTAAACTTATAAATAATTAAATCCAATTATTTACACTTTAATAATTAATGCATTTAATCATCTAAAAATGCCAACCTCATAAGATTTCATCATCATTAACCAAAACCCTCATAAAAATCTGCATATACCTCATATATGATTCTCAAGCCAATAAATCATATTTTCCAATTTTCTTACTTCACATAACATATTTAATTCATTTACTCATAACTAGAACATTTTCATGAAAAATACCAAATCAGTTCCAAAAATATTTATTTTCTGGAATTTAGAAGAATATATTCCCATATTGAATATATATTTGTCTCAGAATTTTTAAAATTCATTTACTATTTTTCACATGGCCAAAACCACCGAATATTTAAATATTTATCATAAATTGTACTTTTGTCCAAAAATTTTGAAATTTACACGGTATACTGATATTATATAGATGTACTCCCAATAAAAATTTCATCAATTTTGGAGTTAATCACAAGGGGTTATAAGCAGTTACTTTTAAAATAGTCTTTTCTCATAAAATCCATAACTCCTAATCTATATATCCAAAAATCGCCATTTTTGGACACAATCTACAAAACTCATCAAAATATCATTTTAAATTTTTCCAAAATTTTTGAAGGTCCGAAAAAATACAAAACTAAAAAAACATAATCACCCTTAAAATCCCTTTACTATCCCTTACCTCAAAAGAAAGCGATCTTTGGAATGTTTGGATATATGTATTTGAATCGAACTTGCACCGTATAGCAATACTCAAAGTATACTCAAAATACTCACAAGAATACGCTCGATAATATAGAGAGATAAAACTTCAGTTTCTGGTATGATTTTCAATTCTAACCTAAGCACCCTATTTATAGGAAAATGCTTAGAACACCAAAGCAGAAAATTAAATAAAATATTAATATATATTTATTAAATTCTTACGCACACTTTTTATCAACTGAATTCAGCATTCAACACAAGTATCCCACCTCACAAAACTTTTAAAAAACGTTTTTCTTATTTAACATAATTAAAACTTCAAAAATTAACTATTTCGGAGCTTCAGAACTTCAATAATTCATAATAAATAGCTCTTTTGTTAGAAAATTCGAATCTCGCGACTTTTTATAGGAAATTTAATTCTCTACAACTTTGCAGAAGAAAGTTTTTCCAAATTCCAAACAGAAATTGACCGAAATCCATAAACGGGCAATTTTATAGGCTATAATCAAATTTCAATCAAGAAATGGGGTCCACAGACACACAAAACATGTGTTAATCATTTAATGCCACAAAAATACTCTTCCTCCTCATATACTCACATATCGCACATTCATTATAAAAATATCACTGTTAATATATTATTAAAATAATATATTTAAATGAATTATTTTATCAGAAAAAGATAAAATATTAATTTTCAACAATTGTCACTTTAAAAATTTTCTCCATCTATATCCACATAAAATGAATATTTTCCTTATCATATTAATCAATAATTAATTATTCACAAATAATATTACAGAATCACAATAATGACAATCAGGCACTTCCCAGGAAAGAGGGGGCTTTCCAATAAAGATTTCTCCTTACTGGCGCGCAATTAGGTGACCAAACCTCTCCTTAGTATGTAACTTTCTAGACATTGCCAATAATATTTTCTAATAATATTATTAGGATAATATAAATTATTGCTTCGATAATGGAAAATATCGTGTAATGACAATTATTAAAACAACAAGAATATAAAATATCAACGCAAAGAATTATTGAATCAATAAAATATAATATTGAGCGGTAATTATTGTAACAATTATTGAGTAGTGCTTTCTTACGTAAGAATCAATAATTGGTGCAATACATAGGTATCTTCTTGTGTTTTAACCAAGAAGTATTTTAACAAAGATTAATCTGTGAATAACTACTGTGGTCATTTATAAACAACTTATATTTGTCGTTTTTCATCCAATCGCTTTTCAGTTATGGGGCCCACACAAGGTTGCGTCGTCAGATCTTGATATTCGACAAAAAGAATATTCCACGACCAAACGAATATTCTCAAAACAATAATATTTTATAACCACTTGCTTATTTTGAAAAAATTATATATATCACCCTTAACTTTAACTTTTATCAATTTAAGCATTTACTGAATAGTAATTATAAGAAAAATTGAATACTTTTATTTCATAAAATTCGGGACCTTACACAAATAGCCATTACCAAAACGACATAGTATAATAATAAATACTATTTATCAAAACTAAAATAAAATTTAAATAAATTTTGTCCAAAAAATTATATAAAAGGACCCAGACCTGCGAGCCGGTAGGTGACACGCGTTTGGGTTCAAATCAAGCTTTGGTTAGATTCTCTCTGTTCCACAAAAATGGAGTTCCTCTTGTGGCCAAAACTTAATAGCAATTTTAATGTATATAAACTTATTAATTCTTTAGTTCTGAACTGATGTGAGACTTGACTTCCCAAATGTATTTATTATCATTTATCATTTCTAAGGGTGATTTTTGGGAGTTAATATCTTATTCATTACTCCATGAATTTGAGTTTTGAAATATTTAATTTAATCTACTAATGTAGTAGAACACATTGATATGTGAAATTATTACTTAATGACACCCATATTAATTTAGGCTCAAATTCTAATGATTTAACTTTGTATTTTCTCCGTTTTTTAATTTTTTTTTTAAAGAGTAAAATTTGTTCATTTTTATGTTATTTATAAATTTTAAGAAAACATTAATAACTTAATTTTTTATATTATCCTTACATTAAATACTAATTAATTTTTCTTTAGTCAATTAGATTAAGTATTAATTACATTTTTTAATTTTATATTTTTTTTCCCTTAAAATGTCAATTAAAAGGAACTTATTATCATACTAAATTAACTCTTGATTTGATAGATCAAACACAAACTACTTCTGTGTATAGTATACTCCAAATGCGATCCACCAAGAATATAAATGAAGAAGAAGAAGTAATGTAGGTTTTCAAAATCTTAAGATCTAATCACAAACTCTCTTTTAAATTTATTTAGGTTTGAGAGAATAATATCAGTGTAGTTGAGAGTTAATCCTAATTTATAATAAGGTCTCTCAATATCAATATATAGACAAATAAAAAATAATAAAATATATATATTTAGAAAATTGATATTTTTACATAATTTTTTTATATAATGAAAGATAAAATGGATTCTACTTTCATTTTTAAAAAAATTATATAAAATATCAAAAATATATATTAAAATATCAAAAAATATATATAAAATAATATTCCTGAATATTTATTATGTTGACAAGTAAACACAAACTTATTTATCCTTCTCTTCATCTTCCCTTAAACCTATCTTTTATTTATAAAAAAGAAAAAAAAATGGGATGGGTTTTGTATGGGGTATGGGGTATGGGGTAAGGGGAGTACGAGGGGTACGGGAGGGGAGGAGGGGGGGTATAGAGCACGGCATGTAGGACAAGTGGAGTGGGAGAAATAAGAAAAAATAAGGAGGACAAAATTGTCAAAGAAAAACGCTTAACAAAATTACTCTACCTTGTCCGCCAGCCCGGATCTTTCGCAACCTTGTTTCAGACAAATTTTCTTTCATCAGAGCCAAAAGTCACAATCGCCTTATTTTAATAGTTTTAAACACGGAAAAATACACTGTAATCAATTTAGCTTAAAAACCCTTTTCCCTCCCTCCCTCTGATTTTACGCCGAATGGCAGATGAAACCGTTCCATCCTCCCATTATAACCCTCCACCTGCTCCCCATTCCCTAACTTTCTCTCTCTTAAACTCCAACTCCATTACAAGCAGTTTATTAGCTACTCCCATTTTCAGTTTCTCTCTGTAGCTCCTTCTCATATTTGCATGCGATGCTTTCAAACAGTATTTGAAGCTGTAAATCACTAATTTCTCTCTCTACACAAACTCACTTCATTTTCAGTTGATCAGCTTCTTTAAGCTCAGGTTTCATTGCTTCGATCCGTTAACAAATGGAGTGTTTTGCTAACGGAGGATGATTAATTGTTAGGTACATAAGCTTAGCTAGCTCCAGTTCCTTTTTTTTCCAATCAGGCCTAAAATGTGTTTGTTTTTGTGTTTAATTAGCTGATGAGCGAGAATCGAAGAAATTAAGAGATTAAGAAGAAGAATCAGAAAGGGAAAGCAAATCAAAAGTAGTAGTAATGGCTCCAGATAATAACTGGCTTTCGTTCTCTCTCTCTCCAATGGAAATGCTGAGTTCATCAACTTCACAGCCTCAGCACCAGCAGCAGCAGATTCTTCATTCATCTCCTGCTGATTCACAGCAATATTACTTTTTCGATAACTTCTATGCACCAAACGGTACTATTCATATACATATATAAACATGTATATGTGTGTGTGTATATATATATATACACGTATATACGTATTGTAGTAGTACTATTTATTTTTTGAAGAATCTCAGATGGTACGACTGAGCTCAAATCTGATTGTGAAAATGACCGACTCAAATATAGTGAGTTGTGTCAAAAAAAATCCCTGAGTTTCCGTTTGTTTGATGAGAAAAAAACAAAAGAGTGAAAGAAAAATGTGAGAAAGGACAATATAGTGCAACTATTAAGTCTTCTAGTATTAATTTCTGTTACGTTCAAATTCAAAAATCTCATGTAATGACCGAAGAATAGCTAAGCCTGAGTAACTGCAAATTTTGTTGTTTTTTGACACTAGTAATTATCAGAGATAACATTTCTTTTGCTTAGTAACCAAACAGTGTTTTTTGCTTTTTCATTTTCTCTCTCCAAAAGTTGGGGCTTGTGTTGTTATTAGCTAAGTTTATTTGATTATTGTGCAGCTGGTTGGCCAAATCCAAAGGTTGAAGTTATGTACGCGGAAGGAGGAAATCATCATCTTCATCATCACCAAGTGAAAGAATCATTAAATGATTCCTCCTCCATTTTCACGAGTTTCGAGACGAATCCACCACCGAAGCTGGAAGACTTCCTCGGCGGCGACACGACTTCGTCGTACGTTCACCGGTACTCTGATACCCAAACGGAGACGACTCAGGACTCGTCTTTGACTCACATCTATGACCACTCAGATCTCAAGACTATTGCTGCGCTCCAAGCCTTTTCAACTAACTCGGGCTCTGAAGTTGATGACTCGTCCTCTGTTGGACGCACACAGTTCGAGTTTGCGGGTCAGTCCATTGAGTCTGGAAACGAGTTGGTAGCTTACCAACAGTGCCCTAGTGGGGGTGTGTTGTCACTGGGGGTTAATAACCACAATAACAATAATAATAGTAACCAGAGTTCTGAGAATGCTATTGTCTCGGTGGATTCGGATAGTTGTAAGAAGATTGCTGATACTTTTGGCCAGAGAACCTCGATTTACAGAGGTGTTACTAGGTATTCTCTCTCTACTCTCTAATTTGTTATTTTACTGTGATTCATTGTTGGGAAAATAGATTAATTGTGAATTTAGCGGAGAGTATCAAACACCCAAAAATTAGTGATTTTTTAGTAAAATAACCAAGCAAGCTATAAATTTGGTACATCTGCTATTAATAATTAATGTGTTAATTAATTAAGTGGTTTTAGTTACTGTTTGATATTTATGAGAGAAAAAGGTTAAAGGTGGGATCTGTTGGTATGATGCAGACACAGATGGACGGGAAGATACGAAGCGCATCTATGGGATAACAGCTGTAGAAGAGAGGGTCAGGCTAGAAAAGGGCGTCAAGGTCTTATCTTTGTCTCTATCTATCCATCATATACATGCATACTATGCGTTGTGTTGTACTTGTGTATCACAGTAATTCTGTACATTTTATTTATATGCATATGAAAATTATGTTTGACTAAAAAGAAGGTTGCATGCATTGAGATTAAGGATAGTAATGGGGTCTCAGGTGGGCATTTTCTTTCTTTCAAATCAGGACTTTAATTAATTATTCATGATGATTGATTGACTGATGTTATATATAAATATATGTACATTTGTACTTCTTCTTTCTGTTCTTTCTTTTTTTACTTTCACTGATTTGATCAGAGTGGCCGCCATTTTGTTTACTTTGGGTAATGCTTTGTTGTTTTTTAACCTCTTATGCTTTGTACCCATGACTATTCTGTCCAGAAATAAATATGTTTGTCCGGAAGTTACTCTATATCCCTACCACCCTTATTTTCTGGTTATAGCAGCGTCTACATGGCCCTCCCAGGTGTATACATACATCAGCTAGTCTGAACACTAGTGTCTGAAACTCTGAATTTTATCAGGGATGGCTTTAACTTTTGCTTTTGCTTTCCTGGCCCAAAGTTCCTCAATAGGTTTGACCAAGTCACCCAGTTTAAATTTAAATGACTGCCTACCATTTTAGGTGGAAACAAATTTCATATTTGTATACAGTATGGGAATTAATGCTGTGCCCACTGTCCAGAAATATACCCAATATATAGGGCCATACAGGGTATCTTAGTGAAACCAGAAAAACAAATACTAATCAATATGTCTAGGCGGACATTGTTATTGGACATTTCCAAAAAAAAAATTGTTGGAATTCAAAAAATATATAGTATTTATTCCAACCGAAATTTTTACAAAATATATTATTGGAAATGTCAAATAACAATGTCCCTGTAGAAGGACTCGATACTAATATGCTATCTGACTATCTCCAACTCATAAGAGTAAAGATTAGTAGTAACATTGTTTCAAAAGACATATTTTGCAATTGCATTAGATCAATTGTAACATTATTGTTTAAAAAGGTTGAGGTCAACAAAGATCTAAGAAAGGAAAAACGTGGACCAAAGAATAGAAGTGACAGCTGAACACCTGTTAATTAAGATGTTTTAGTATAAGGTTCAATCTGAAGAAATAATTTTAAAGAAAAAGAACACAAGTTCAGATTTCAGATCAGGGAAGTTTTTTTACTAGTCATGAATTGGGAGGAATTTGGGGATTCGTCTTTCACTTTCAGCTTCTAAATTTGCAAATAAAGAATATATGTCATAGAACACTAACAAACATGAAAGATGGAGCATGATAAATAAACAGATATGCTAATAAGATTCACTAATAAAGAGTCACTGGTTTTTCTGTTCTGGTCACACCTATCACATGCATATTATGCACACATGCTTGCCCTTTTTGCTTTGCTTTGTTATGGAATATTTTGCTAGGTAGAAATCTTTGACTATCTAATTAGCAAATGTTTAACTTGATTTCCTGACTTTTGCATGGATTACGGAACTGGATCATGCCTTGTCACTCAAATTCTTTATGCCTGCAGTGTACTTGGGTAAGTACCTCTTCATTTACTTTTTCTTCTTTTCTTTTTACATCTTCTGGTTTTAATTCTCTGTAGATCTGTTTGAATAATGTATCTAAACTTGATTAAATTATAATTATTAGGCGGATATGATAAGGAAGATAAGGCAGCAAGAGCTTATGATTTGGCAGCTTTGAAATATTGGGGTCCCACTGCTACCACCAACTTTCCTGTAATCCTCCATCACACCATCCAGTTTTTTTATCATTTACTTTAGTGTTCCCCTATCTCTGCATGAAAAGTTGACGTCTAAATTAATTTATGCCTAAGCTACATGGTTTTCTCCTCTTTAGGTTTCAAACTATACCAAAGAACAGGAGGATATGAAGAATGTAACCAAGCAAGAATTTATTGCTTCGTTGAGAAGGTCTTCCTAGTTAACCAACCCTTTTCTTTGTATTCAAATCAATATTATTGTTGTGGAGACACTATGACAAGGTTGTAGAAAGAGTTTCTTACACAATTTCTCGCCACCTTTTCCAGGAAAAGTAGCGGTTTCTCCAGGGGAGCATCTATTTACAGGGGTGTAACAAGGTCTTAGCACTTCTTACTCAATGAGTAGTTGGGAAACCCCAGCATTAGTATGATTCGAATTTATTTTGTGCATTGTAATCTTTTATATTTAACTGTCGCAATGTTGTTCAGGCATCACCAACAAGGACGTTGGCAAGCAAGGATTGGTCGTGTTGCTGGGAATAAAGATCTCTATCTTGGAACTTTTGGTACATAATTATACACGAGTCCTTTGAATATTAATTGTTAATTAGACTACAGTTATTGTTTAGTATGAGAGTAACTAGAATTTTCAGTTCCTTAAATTGTAATTTCACTATGACAATTGATTGACTTGTCAGAAATTGATTTAAGGATTAATGGTGATGTGGGACGGGTATTACACATTTTTTGTATCAATAGTAACTTAACCCTATATATGGTGCAGCCACCGAGGAAGAAGCAGCCGAGGCATATGACATAGCAGCAATCAAGTTTAGGGGTGTGAATGCAGTAACCAATTTCGAGATGAACAGATATGACGTGGAAGCCATTGCTAAGAGTGCACTTCCCATTGGTGGGGCGGCAAAGCGCTTAAAGCTCTCACTTGAGGCAGAGCAGAAACCTTCCTTGAGCAATAACCAGATTCAGCAGAGCAGCAGCAACAGCAACAGCGGGAGTAGCATCAGTTTTGCTGCCATTCCACCGGTCTCTGCAATTCCCCACGGGGTGCCATTTGATTCCACAACTCCGTACCATCACCACAACCTCTTCCATCACCTCCAATCCAGCAATGCAGCAGGTAGTGTTGATACCTCTGGTTCCATGTCTCCGGGGACTTTATTGCCACCACCAGCCGAGTTTTTCCTCTGGCCTCACCAAACCTATTAACTTTTAACTTTCTCAACAAATACCATCCACCTAATGTTAACCTCTCAGCTCTTGTTTGTGGCATTTTAACTTAAGCTGACCCACCAAGCTTTAGCTTAGCTGTTGGAACTAGTTAGCAGGGCTGAGAGACGAGGTTCTTTAATTTGGCGGGTAGAGATTTAGTTCGTAGGGGGAAACAGGAAATTTGTGAAAAAGTATTACCTATAAGATAGGTTGATGAGATGTTGTAATGTGGGATGGGTTTTGGGGCGCACTCATCTTGTTGTGGAAAAGTTTTGGATTTCTCTAACGTTTGCTCGCTCTGTTTTGAGCGGCTGCTCCTATTATCAATTATCAGTTCAATTTCCTTGTTTGCAATTTTGCATTACTAGCACATGAAGTGACTAAAGTGCCATATGCTTTTCTTGAATCAGATGAGTAATAGTAGTAAGAAACCCAAGTTGTCAGCACACAACAAACTACGCAAGCTTCCAACAAAACAAATCCACTAGCCAACTAGTAAGAAAATTAGTACACGCCCAGCCCAGCAATCGGAGGCTACCATCCAATATATAAATTAGAAAATTAGATGATTTACAAGTTTTAAAATTAATTTAGTGTCCCATCCCAAATAATATCATCATCTTTATCAGTTGTACAATATGTTAATTAACCATGAGTTCCGACAATATATTTTATTTCAAGTATTAAATTGGCATTTGGTAGTAGTAATCAAAACACGTGGTTTTTCTTGATAAAACCATATGGATGATTGATTATAAGTGGAATTGCAAATATTAAAACAAGGCACATTTAGTACTACACAACAACAGGATTCTAATCCAACCTAACCTATAACCAAAAGGGTTCAGGAGCCCAAGTCTGCCAAGCCCTGACGAGCCTCTTCTAAACCAGGCTCAATCCTTAGGGCCGTATCAAACGCCATCTGGGCGTCCTGTCTCATCCCCTTCATCACAAAACACTGACCCAACAAGCAAAACGCCTTCGCATTATCTGAACTCAACCTCACCGCCTCCACCAGGTCCGCCACCGCCGAGTCCACCCGCCGCCTCCGATTCACCGCAATTTGCAGCTCGGCCCTCGTAAATAAAGCGTCACCACGCTCTTTAACCGACAGCGACCTCACCGCCGGCGGGGTCAGCGCCATATCGAGGCATTTGAGGGCGGAGGATTTGTGTCCCATGAGATCCAAAGCAAGGCCTTTGAGGATGAGGGTTGCGGCGTCTTTGGGTTCGATCGCCAGGGCCTTATCAGCCTCGCCGGCGGCGTCTTTAGCGAGGTTGTGAGAGGTGGTGCGGTTGTTGGTGGATCGGGATCGGGCCAGTAGGTGGGCCCCTTGGACGAAGTGGCGATGGGCTTGGGCGGTGTATCGGTTTTTGGAGCGGAGTTTGGTTAAGGCCGGTTTAGGGAATCTGTGGATGGCGTAGAATAAGGCTAGAGTTAATAAAAGGATGGCCAATTGTAGAACTATATCTGTAGTCATCTTTTTCTGAGTGCGTTGGTGAAGCTTTTGCTTACAGAGTGGTGTTGAAAGAGAAGTGGATTATTTATTTGGTAATTGTTTTAAATGCTAGAAGAAGAGGCCCAAGAATATTATACTGTGGGTTTGAAAATGAAAATAATGTGGAGACAGACCCAAAGATTGTACAGAAAATCATCTACCAACTTAGCTTCATGTTTAAAATGCAAAATAGTAAGTACCGTAGTACTAGTACAATAAAAAAAGAAGAAGAATAAATTATATAAAAATGGTATGTAAAATTTGTATTTTACACCATCCAATATGATTGATTTAATAGTTTTATAATATGGTAATTCAGGATCAGTTATATCATCGAGTATTAACACGCTGAACCTCTCGATCTGCGTGTAGATACTGTATTGATTAATTGATCAAAGTTAACTTTATATTAATCACTCCCTGTATTGATTAATTGATCAAAGTTAACTTTATATTAATCACTCCCGATAATTCATTTTAAATTCCTTGGTCAATTCACATGTTACTATTGAATGGTGTAAAACATTATTCTCAAATAATTTATTTTCTAAGAGTCCAGAACATAAACATAACGGTTGAACTTTTGTGAATCCTTTTTATGTTTTTGCCAAAAAAAGTAATGAATTGATGAAAGTTGTTTAATCTTATTTTAAACGTCTATTTTGTCAGTTAAATTTAAAGATAGTACAGAAAATCTACCAAGTTAGTTGAAGAAGTGAACCGTTTTTTTTATTTTTTAGCTAAATAAGTAACGAATTGATGAAACTTCTTTAAGCTTACTTTGAACTACTATTTTCTCGTTTTATTATTTCGGGATTAAGAATATATAGTGGAATAAATTATAAATCTAACCCTCCTATGTGTTATGTTTTTGTAAAAGTGTTCTTTAAATTTTTTTTCTTAGCACAAGTATCCCTCATAAATACATTAGTTGTACAAAATTGTTCCTCCATGATCTGGCTCTGGGCTAAAGCCTGGCGTCTAGAACTTTAAAGTAAAAATTTTGGCTTCTTAAATATTCTCTTTCTTTTATTACTTAAATAGAATATTTAAATATTAAAAGAAATAATCAATCTGTAATATTCTACATATACTGATTATTGTAATATTCTACATATTTAAAGCATATAATTTGTACAAAACAATTTAATTATTATGTACCTGGGGTCAGATTCAGTTTTTTGGATTTTTTTAATTGTTTGGGAGTAGTGTTAGACTCTTAATAAAGGAGACCCAATTTGGTAATTATTTTTTTGACTTAGTGATAATGTGATATCTAAATGATGCTTTGGAAATATTGAAATAGTCGGTTATTATATTTGATATTCTTTCGTATTGACGCTTCTTTTTGTTCGAGGAAAAAAAGTTATTTCTTTTTTTACGCCTGTCTTAATGTGAATTCACAAAAAGTTTCATTTTTTTTGTTGTCCGCTTTAATTCTTCAAAACTCGGTAGTACCGCCTCCTCCAACCCCCTTTGTTAATTAAAAACTGAATTTTATTAAATTAAATTTGACAGAAAATGCTAACATATTATTCATCCCTAAAGTAAGGTTATTATAATCATCATGTTAATTAGACCTATTTGAGATGTAAAAAATTGGGTTGCACAGACTGTACAATCATGTTTTTTACATGTATCCAAATGACACCTAAATTATTATTTTTTGTAAAAATTTCAGTTCTAATAAATTACATTAATTTTTTGGGAGTCGTAACAAAACAAAAAATTGGCCCGGTCGCATCCGCGGTCCCCCTAGCATTTTTGTTTAGAATGTTTTTTTTGTTCTTTTAAAGACTCGTATATTTCTTTTTTTCTAACCATACTACTCTGTAATAGCAAGTGTAGTTGTAGTGTATAAAATTATACTTTTTGTCCTATGCTCGAGGGGATTTGCTTAACCTATTAAAGGAAATACTGACATTCAAGTAAGCAATAGTAGCTATGTTCCAACTTCCAACTTCCAACTAGAGAAAGGGAGAAATATACAAGACTTTTCAAAGAGAAGCTGGATGAAATATTAGCATAGAAACAAAGAAATGTGCACTATGTTCTTATACATGTGAGTTCCATTAGAGCCACATTTTCTCCTTTGCATTAATTTGTGCCTCCATAATATAGAATAGAAGGCAACACTCTTTGCAGGAGAACAAAAAAGGGCTAATTGAAGAACTTCTATAAACATGGAGATCGATAGAGATCAAGAGACTTCCTTTTTCCGGTGCTAATAGAGATCTCATCTTCCGATTTAAGCTTGGGATTTGTACTATTCTAAACTACAACACACGATCGCAGAACTATTGTAACAACTCTGGTCAAATCTCGAGTTCAAATCGAATCATAACGTATTCAATCCACTAAATAAAAAATACCTGCTTACGTTATGATTTGATTCAATCTCAGGATTTGACCTGAATGTTACAGAGACCACCACCGACCAAAGAACTTGAAGCAAAACACGAGGAAATTATGCGTGTGGTTTTAATTAATTACTGCCTAACAAGTTCTTTATGGCGATCGAGGTCCTTGAGATAAGTTGTACAAGTATAATCTTGTATGTCACAAGCATCTACAAGAATTGTTCTCCCTGATCCCATCGACTTTTGTTTGGTCTCTACTGCACCACTCTCACCTCTCAAAATTTGAACAACCTACACAACCATATAGGTAGGCTCAACTTCATTATCAGTCTAATAATGTAGAGGTACAGATTACAAAGACAACAGAGGCAGAAGAGGAAGTAGAACATTGTAACAGGAAAATTACCCGGGTCATGTTTGGACGCATGTCGGGTAGATGATGAACGCATATCGAAGCTGCTAAAATGGCACGATTCATATCAACAATGTCATATTCATTGCCTAATCGAGGATCTGCCAGTTCCTTGATACTATTATTCTCCAGCAGAGGTTTTGCCTATATAATAATTAGGGACAAAGGGATGATCAGGAGTTGTCTTTTTGTGATTATTAGGCTAAAGTAGAAGCATTACAATTCTGGTACCTGTACTTGCATTACAGACTAAAGTTCTTGGATCTTTCTAAGGCAATTCTAGCTTTAATTTGGTATTTTGGAACACTAAAATTGAAGACAGACATGAAGAAAAGCAGTTAAAAAAGAAGAAGATTCAAACATACCCACATCACCAGGCTTTGTCGACAAGAATCAACTGCACGACGCCCTGTTATAAGCTCTAATAGAAGAACCCCAAATGCAAATACATCGGTCTTCTCATGAATAACTCCATGCATAAAATATTCTGGAGCCATGTATCTGATAGATACCAAATAAATTTTTTAAAAAAAAAACATGAACTTGCAAGGAAATTGAGGCATAAAACAAGTATAGTTGCAGCTCTTTTGATACCCGAAAGTTCCCTCAATAGGTGATACTACATGGTGAACCCATTTCTCTGGGAGCCATTTTGCTAGCCCAAAATCTGATATCTGAACATCACAAAGAATCTCATAAGCATATATATATATATATATATATATATATATATATATATATATATATATATATATATATACTTTTCCAGTACCAAAATTTCAACAATACTTTTTGTCACAACCTGAGGTTGATAATCGTCAGCTAATAGTATATTTGAGGCTGTGATGTCTCTATGTATAATCCGCCTCTGACAGTCGGAATGGAGATACTTCAAACCGTCAGCTACCCCAACAGCCACCTTGAACCTTATATTCCAATCCAGACAATCTGTTGAGCCTGAATTACAATTTCTCATCATTAATTAGTAGAAACCAATACCATACCATATATGTTCAATTGCTTTTTAATTAGTATATCAATTTAAGTTATATATATTGTGTTTAAGGAAATAAATACAGCACAGCAGAGCACCATGTAGTAAAGAAGCTAGGCTGCCATAAGGAGCGAATTGGAGGACAAGGTGTAAGCCACTTTCAGTGCCAAAGCCAATTAATTTAGCAGCATTGGGGTGATTGATATGAGCAATAATCCCAAGCTCACTCAAAAATTCCCCTACTCTATCCTCATCTTTCTTATTCTTCTTTGTTATCTTTTTCACCGCAACAACTTGACCATCTGGTAAGCACCCTTTGTACACTTCTGCGTGCCCCCCTTTACCGAGTAACTTATCTATCAAATTTACCAAGAAATTTTAAAAATAAAAATAATCAGTCCATGTCGACCAGGTTTGTATCCAATCAGAATAGTGCACATATTTAGGAAAATTTATTGCAGCACAATAATTGAATAGGCTTTTAAGTTTTGCAGACATGGTTTTATGATTCACATCCACTCATTTTAGGCCTGCCTCCTAAATTGAAAGAGCATTCTGTATAAGGATTGAGATATTGACAGAAGCAAAAGTTTTAAAACATTAATAATACTTGGGCATGAATTTCTTTCATTGTCTGTAGAGAGTAGACAAAAAGTGTACACTTGTTAATTATATACAATACTAAAACACAAACAGAATGAGCTTCAGGTTTGCGGTTAGACGTTCAAATCAGTCTCCCTAAAGTTTTCAATACAAGTTGCTGTGGTCAAAAAGTCAGGCCCCACCATCAGTTTTCCCTTTATTCAATCTTAGTTAGTGAAGAACTTGGTTTTTCCTTTGACTATTTGAGTGTGGGGTGGTTGAAAATTCACCCAAGTTCATGAAATTAATCAGGATAAATCTTGACATTTTCCTTTAAGTTACTTATCCTTTCTTTTCTCTATTTAGCTAACAAAATTTCTCATTGTTTCATTATACCCACAATAATACGCACATCATTTATTACCAAAAAAAAAACAGAGGAGCCAGAATACAAAAGGGTTCAAATTTCCTAAGCTTTTAAAAACAAAAGAGTAACTGTAAAAAAAACAGAGGAGAAGCTCAAAAGTTTATATTGTTGCCTCCACTTACCTGGGCTAAAACTTTTAGTGGCAGCCTCAAGCTCCTGATAGCTGAAGTTCCTCCAAGAAGGCTTTGGCGCCATCCATTCCCCACAATCAAATGAATCCTCAGAAACCTGATTCCACCCAAACTTCCACCTCAAACTCTTCTTTGACTGATCACAATAATTCAACAATGCAGTCGAAGTTAATCGCTTCACCGATTTCTTCCTAATATTCTCAAATATATTTTTCCACTGCACCGCAGCATTCATCACGTCTAATGTTGATGACAATGCTGATGAACAATTTTTATCATCCCCAGTTTTCTCCTCCGAAGATGAGCTGAAACTATTGCTTCTACTGCTGCTGCTATGGTCAGAATCTGAACCTGTAACAGGAGTCCCCAGTACGCCTCTTGGCGATGAATTTTCGTAGCTTTCATCCATTTTTTGGGGATCTTTTGAGGATTCTTCTGCATAGTTTACCAATTCTGTTTCTGGGTTTTCATGGGTTTCTTGTATAATTTTAAAATAGACAAGAAAAAAAATAAGTTTAACAATTAATTTTCTTTCAAATTTCAAAGCAAAATAAAACAAAACAAACCTTCCTGGGAGATTTCTATTGGATTTCAAATGTTTTTTATGCAAAACCTCTATACAAAACAAAAAGGGAGATTTCTACACTACATCTATTTACACTGCATCTATTTTTCCTCCCTATCCCTCATGAGTTGTGAGAGAAGAGAGATGGTGAGAGAAAATGAAAGAACGAGGGATTTGGGAAAAGAAAAGGTATATGTTTGGAGGTGGTTATTGTTTTGAAAGAAAAGAGCAGAGCAGAGCAAACCGATATCAGCTTTTGTGGTGATGGGTATGTGTTCTATATTTATACACATACAACACACAATATAATGCCCAAGGAAAGGGATTGGTTTAGTTTTTTTTACTTTTTTATGTGTATTCTTATAATTAGATTTTAAATTTAAGAAATTTTGAGGCAGTTGTTATAATTAAATTTTAAGAAATAATAAATTTTGAGGCAGAACATTTTTAGACATGGTTTTTTCAAACAGTTTATTATGATATTAAAATTTGGAAATTTATATTTTCCGAGCAAAAAATAAAGCTAGAGCAATAAGTTACTAAAATTGTCGTTAATTATCTTTGGCCTAAATTTTTGCAACTAAAGTTAACAATTGATTACCAAATAATGGTAAAAGTCTCTTCTTTTATTGTGTGTGGGAATTAAATCGTATTAAAATAGTTTCTCAAAAAAGCTTTACAACAAAAAAAATAATCTATACAAATGAACGTTAGCGAAAAGATTTTAATCAAATCGTTAAAGTTTGAAAAGGTTTATAAAATCGAATTTTGAGTTCGCGTTTAATTGCTTGATTAAAAAATATTTATAATATTTCTTTTAATTTTTTTTTTAACACGTTTGATGTTGTTCACTTAACATAAAGATATTTGATTACGTATTTATAATACATGATGATTTTTTTTTTACTATATATATTTGTGATAATGATACTTTATCAAGTGATGATGTTCGACTATATTTTTGACTTGATCATCTAACTCAAATCCGATCTCATAAAATGTGTGAACATTGATTCGATTGTGTTTTTTAAACATATTCGAGTTCAACTTATTGTGTTCGAGTTCAACAAAATTCAGATCAAATTAGATCAGATTGGATCGTTTGCAGCCCTTTTAATACGTATATGAATCTCAATATTTGTGAACAAAAAGAAGAAAAAATCGAAAGAAAACTAAATACTATTTATATATAAAAAAAGAAAATATCTAGATGCTTACTCCATCGAATTTTAAAAAAGAATCTCATTGAAAATATTCAACCTATTTTTCAAAGAGAGAATGTCTATATACCTACTCCATCAATTCTATGAAAAGAATTTCAAGAAATATTAACGATGCATTTTTATTTTATATTTAAATTTGAATATAGTAATAAAAAGACAATAATAAAATTAAGGGGATATTATTACCATAAGTGTATTTGACATATTCACATGATCTTCTCTAATATGAGAGTATGGTGCTCTCAAAAAAAATATAAGAGAGATGAATTTCACCTTCATATAAGAGAGATCATATAAAAATAAGAAGGTGATACTTTCTCATGCGTCTTTCTCACTATATGAATGTCGACTTACTATTATTGTGTGAGAGATTATGTGAAAAAAATTTATTTTAAAATATATTGTAATTTAAAAGAAAAAAAATTATGTGTAATATATAAATTGACTCCATTAAAATTTTAGTGTATGGGATCAAACTATTTTTTTTTTTTAACTTTTGTCAATCTCACATCACTCCTACAGTCCCACTCCTTTATATTTTCATCTCCATCTAATCAACTTTAAATAAACAGTAATCTAATTTATATTATTTATTAAAGTTATGTTTGTTTGTAAAGATTATAATTTCAAGACTATTAATTCTAGAATTATAATTCTAAGACTATTAAGTCATTTTATAATTTCTAGAATAATAATTCAAATCTAAATTAAAAACAAACAATATATTTGAGATTAATAGTTACTATATCCCAAGTATAATATTTACAAATAAATATATCTTTAAGATATTAAGACATGGACAAATTTGTTATTTGAATGGTATATTTATCCAAAACAATTGACTTGGGGGCGCTACTATGAACCTCAACTAAATTATTGATAATATTATAATATTTTAACCCCTCGTAATTAAATTCATGGTTTTATCACCGGGTACAATATTTTAACTTATATACGAGTAGTGAATGTTACATTTTGTAATTAGATGGAGATTTTTATTGGCGAGGAATTGACAGATGAAGTGATGAGTCTTTTACTCTATCCATCTCGGGATAAAAATTCTTCTACGTTTGTTTGGATTGAAATAAAAAAGATGTTGTGTTTCATTCTAACTAGAATGGAATGAATCATTCCACTTTTCATTCCATTCCTTCAATTCAAACATAACTATTTTAGGTAGCTTCAAGTTAAATGTCTATTTATCTTAATTTATTTTTATAATAATTTGTCCATAATACCTTTTGTATTAATTGTTATATTTTTATTCTCTATATCATTAATCATATATAAAAAATTATGTAATCAAATGAGAATAATTTAAATATAAATAATTTTATTAGTTTATCATTTTTATTAATATGCTAAAAAATCAACCATAACTTTTATCTTAAAATATACTCGCAACGTCGCCAGTTTTGCCGCGACTACCGCTAGTACTAGCAGAGGAATAAAAGAAGCAGCAGCAGCAATAACGAACCCAACTAAGTACTAACAGGCGTTATACTAGGATTGGTTCGAGGGCATTTTGGTACATAGATACGTTCGGTTCAATCATAGATTTTATGTTGACTTTTCAAGGTATAGTTAGATGAGAGTAGATGTTTTGCTCTTCAATTTTGACGTATTATTGTTAACTTTTCATTTTATATTTAGTTACACGTGTTTTTATTTAATTTTAAAGTTAATTGATATTAAGTAAAAGAAAAAAAATAAAAACGTAAAGAAAAAGTTAGATACAATTTTGCTGTGTGTGCTGACTATTGATGTTAACTTTTAGTTACACGATTAAATGCACAAAATAAACGCACTTATAAGATTATCATTGATTTTTAAAAGTTAATTTGACGCATTTTAAAAAAAATTAATTGTGGTATAGTTTGTATGTTGACAGTAGTTATATTTTAATGAATGAATGGATGTTGTTCATTTGACACTGCCAACAATACTAATTATACCACAATTAGTTTTGAAGAAAAAATAGTTTTTCAAAGGTGTTTAAGTCAGTAATTTTCAGAATCACTACATATGAAATAGAAATTGGTGAAAATAAATTATTAAAAATTAAATTTTATAATGAAAATAATTTATTAAAAATTATTAAACAATAAATTTTATAATGAATAATACGTTTTAGATAATTTAAAATATTTATTATTGTATTGATTAAAATTAAAGAAACTATTAATTTTGAATTTGAGATTGTGTTGACCAATCATCCTTATCATGGTGGAGCACAACACAAGCATATTTCATTGCCATTAACCAATCCTTTGGGCTTAATATGCATATTTTAAAGAGGCCATGGATGAAGAAGGATTGTTGCATTGTTATATCTAATAAATTTGAAAAACTGATATTTTGGGTGCAGATTTTTTCATGACATGATTTACATTGGGTGAGAAAATTTGGGCTGTAAATATCATTTCACTAAAATTTATACAAAGAGGTTTTTGTGGTTCAAGTCTCATAAAGGGGATGGATAATACATGCAATTGTTTTGGTGTGTTTTCTCTTCTCTCTTTTTATATTCCCCTCCCCCCACCCCACCCCACCCCACCCCACCCCTTCTTCTTTAGAGGGCTTCCTATAATATTTGCAAAATTTATTCACTATCAGTGTATCCCCAAACATATGAAATGAAAAAGCAAAGGAAATTGATGGTTAAGTAGTTGAACTAAACCTGTTAACTGCTTAATTTAAGAATATATATATATATATATATATATATATATATATATATATATATATATATATATATATATACTGTATGTAGCCAAAGCCAAAACCCATAACTCACCAACCTCACCATTATCAATGTCACTTCAGTTAGAGAAGTCAATTTAACTGAATTCTCCCTCTCAAAACTCCTTCAAGTCAAATGAAAATTAGACTCAATTAATTAATATATAGATTGATCAGAAGGGGTTTGCTAATACTCTTTCCATCCCTTTCTAATTGATGTTTTAGAAGAAAATGTAATTAATGGTTTGTTTGATTAATCAAAATAATTATAAAATTTCAGTATTATCCTTATAAACCAAGGGACCTACCCTATCTTAATCTTTTTAAATTGAGCTAATTAAGGCAATAATTTGAACAAAACAAATTTACTAATTAACATCTATTTCACTTTCTAATTCCTCACTGGATTTGGTACTCCAATTTCCACCAACCCTAGCTAGATATCTAGATACAGAGGGGGTAGAGGGTAGAGGGTAGAGGGGGGGGGGGAGGGGGAGGGGAGGGGGAGTTATTGGATAAAATGTGTAAATGTAATAAGATGATGGATTTATAATTAATAGTGGTAATTAATATATATCTAACAAAATACAATTGATTTGAATTTTTTGCTTATCTCAATAAATTATCTGGGCCTTTCAAAGTTTGGAAAAAATCTCACTGAATATATAGTCTATGGAGACATACGGAAAAACAACTATATATATATATATATATATATATATATATATATATATATATATGTGTGTGTGTGTGTGTGTGTGTGTGTGTGTGTGGGTTAGTTAAGGTTGCTCAAAATTAATTAAAGCATATATGCGTCAAAGATTTAGTGGTTTCAACTGATCATCTTCCATGAGATATAGTCATTAGTCACTAGTCAGCCAACATGACAAAAGAAACCATTTGAGTTATTGGAAATCCATTTTATACTACATGACAAAATCAAACACATTTCAATATTTTTATATATATGATCAAAGTCAAGAGCCCACTGGCCCAACCAATGTAATAATAACTTGTGGGTTCGATATTGAAGATATGGCCCAACAACATATTATCAATGTCCAAAAAAGTACAACGAAAAATAGGAACAATTACATATTATAGTACATTTTTAAAAGTAATTACAAAAATTATACATTCATAAAATAATTACAAAAAATATGACACTTCATCATATATATTTACAATACTAATACAATTAAGAATCCTTAAATTAAGGGATTAATATTAATGGGCTGACATAGCAAATTAGTTTTCATCTTCCTTCGGTCTCTCTCTCTACGCCCTTACTATTTCTCTCTCTTCTCCCTTACTACTTCTCTCTCTCCTCTCGAAGCCACTCGTCGTCGTCCTCTTCTTCGGCCATGGCCCATAACAATAACACCATAGTCTCTCAACTCTGACAGAAAATTGAATACGTGACTTTCAGGCTATGTTTTCAGGCTAATACGTGATTTTCTCTCTCCAACTCCCTCACAACTGAAAGGATTCTGGTTTCTCTCTAAGGTATGCTGCTAATTTCTGTTAATTCTCATTCTACTAATTAATTGTCAATATGATCATATATATACGTTATGTTTCTAACAGAATGGGATATTGATTGTTTGGATTTGTGTTGTTTTTATGTTTTGTATAGAATGGTTGATACAAGGAAGAAGGATGGAAAGAGGAAAAGAATCACAGAGGGTGATTCTATTAAGGACTTGAAGAAATTTGTTTGGGTTTGTGCAGTTGGATTTTGATTTTGATGTTCCTGTAGTTAAGACAGAAGCTCAAGTTCATAGCCAGAAGATATTTTCAACCCAAATTTTTTTAAAGGTTTGCTAATTTAAATTTTGTTATTGTTACTATCATATAACTGTTTGGTTACTTCTGCATTATGTTTTGGTTACTGTTAGCTTGTGATTCGGATACCATTTTTGTTACCTTGATTTGGTATTTTGGTTACTTTTTATGTTGTTATGGTTACCATGTATTTGCTTAGTATACATGGTTGACTAAACTGGTTTTGGTGTACATGTTGTTTATGTATTGGTTACCATTAAAACATATTTTGGTTACTATCATATAAATATTTGGTTACTTCTTTAGTATGTTTTTGGTTATTGTTAATTTCTGATTTGGATTCTATTTTTGTTTCCTTGAGTTGGGATTTTGGTTACTGTTTTTTGTTGTTCTGGTTACCATGTATTTGTTTAGTATATATGGGTTGACTAAACTGTGTTTGGTCTATATGTTGTTTATGTATTGGTTACCATTAATATATGTTTTGGTTACTAATATATAACTGTTTGGTTACTTCATTAGTATATTTTTTGTTGTTGTTGGCTTATGATTTGGATACCATTTTTTTTCCTCAATTGGGATTTTGGTTACTTTTATATGTTGTTTTGGTTCCAATGTATTTACTTAGTATACATTGGTTGACTAAACTGGGTTTGGTAGACATGTTGTTTATGTGTTAGTTACCATTAAAACATGGTTTGGTTACTATCATATAACTGTTTGGTTACTTCTTTAGTATATTTTTTGGTATACATGTTTTTATTTTGGTGACCTTTAAATTATGTTTTGGTTAATATTATATATAACTATTTGTTTATCGTGATAAAATGGTCTCTGTATTTACATGTTGTTTATATTTTGGTCACCATTAGATTATATAATATAACTTTTTCGTTCTTCGCTTTATTATGATATGGTTAATGTTATATTATGATATGATAACAATTATTGTTATGCGATCAATGTGGGATGTTGGTTATTTGTTATAATGCTGTTTGGCTATTTGTGTAATTGTTATATTATGTTTTGGTTAGTATGCTTTTATTTGTTGGTCACTACGTAACTGTTTATGTTTATAAATATTGTTTATATCTGGTTACTAATGACTGTGTAAATCTGATTTTGTTTATTTGCAGTTATGGGATCTTTACTATGAGGAATGCAATAGAAAATTCACTGGAAAAGTTATATATTGGTGTGACATGGAAGTCTCCAGCATTATTACCAAGAAATTGAACCCAAGTCAGTTGGAGAAGTTTAAGGTATCATTAGTTTGTGGATGTTTTATTTTTGTAAATAATAAACCTAAGTCATAATAAATCATGTATTTGCTTAGTATACATTGATGTATTATTTTTGTAAATTCCTTCAAATATATTCTACAAGGGTTATGCTCTTTTAGAAAATTCATTGAAAAAGTTATGGTTAAATGTACATGTGAGAGTATACATGTGTTGCCTAAACTTGGTTGGACATACAGGTTGTTTCTGTTTTGGTTACCATTAATAAAACAAGTTCTGGTTACTTTCATATAACTATTTGGTTACTTCTTTATTATGTTTTGGTTACTGTTACTTAAGGTTTGGCTATTATTATTGTGTCCTCAATGTGGGATTTCATGTGACGCCCCCAAAATAGGTATACATCACCCATTCTAAGTTGTCAATACATGGTACAGAAATAACTACAACTTTATTATTACAACAGTAAAACTGTGAGTTTGAATACAAATATTATCTTCTAGACAATATCTATACTCAAATAAATCCTCATCACATTTATTGATACATTATTTTACAAAAATGGTGAGGACTACTAAACAACTCTCTCTAGAACCTTCATTCCATACCCCGACTCGCATTTCGCTTATATTCTCGCCTCCCGAGAAGAAAAAATGGAACAAAAAGGAAAAGGGTGAGCTCAACTAGCCTAGTAAAGAATATTATGACTAAGATAATATACAACAAATTATCGTTAGTCTTCAACAGGGAAAAATCTAATAGAATACAATAGACAACAAGTTTTAAATCAATATTCGCAGTGGAAATAATAATTCATTAGAAGAGTTAAGTAGAGAATGCAAACTACTATCTTCTATGTATGAATTTAAAAGTTCATCGCTCATCTTTTATCCTCAGTAACATCAATCAATATATATCCGAATCAAATATTCATCTTTGCACTACTGTGCCAAAGATATTCATCGATTGGTCATGTTCATCTAAACACTGCTCATCTTTGCACTACGGCCAAAGATATTCATCGAAATCATTCATCTTTGCACTCTGTGCCAAAGATATTCAATAATATCATCATTTAAGATCGAGGATGATGAAAAATATTTTTAAAGAAACGAATCCAAAGAAACAAAATGACAAGGATTAAGGATTAAGGATTCGTGATTTGTTTTATCCATGTCCAAAAATACCTCAAAATAATCATAGTGGTGTAAAATTCAAGAATGATCAAAACATGGATACAATCAAAGCTAGTATCCACAATAGATATTTTAGATTTAAAAGGAAAATTTTCATTTTTCGATGAATAGTAAATTCGTGAATAGTGTCAGATACGTGAATAAGGCCAGTATACGTGAATAGTAACTCTGACACCAAAAGTTCTAAATTTGATAAAACTTCAGATCAATATTTCAGCATAATGATATTGAAGAAATAATATCATTACGAAAAAAAAATATCCCTTACCTCGAAAGATCAGTACTTCTAGCTAAAACACCGGATATAGGCTATGACTTGAACTTGCACCGTATAGCAATACTCAAAATACTCACAAGAATACGCTCAATAATATAGAGAGAGAAAACTTCAGTTTTTGGTGTAATTTTCAATTCTAACCTAAGCACCCTATTTATAGGAAAATGCTTAAAATACCAAAGCAGAAAATTTAATAAAATATAAATATTTATATATATCAAAATTCCTACGCCACTCTTGAAATCTGATTTCAGCTCAATAAGCACATGCCACCTTCTAGAAAAAGTAAGAAAAAACGTTTTTCTAATTTAAAATAATTTAAACTTCCAAAATCAATTATTTTGAACTTTGAACTTCAATAATTCACAATAAATAGCTCTTTTGTCGTAAAATTCAAACTCGCAACTTTTTATAGGAAATTCAATTCTCTACAACTTTCTGTAAGAAAGTTTTTCCAAATTCCAAACAAAAATTGACTGAAATCCAAAAAGCAGGCGATTTTACTGTGCTATAATCAAATTTCACCAAGAAATGGGGTCCACCGACACACATAAACATGCTTTAAATATTTTGGTAACAAAATACTCCTCCTCCACATATACTCATATATCCCACATTCATCGTAAAAACATTATCATTATTATATTATTAAAATATAATAATATATTTAAACGAATTATTTTATCGAAAAAAGATAAAATTTTAATTTTCAACAATTGTCACATTAAAAATTTTCTCCATCTATATCAACATAAAATCAATATTTTTCTCATCATATGAATCAATAATTAATTATTCATAAATAATATTCTGTAATCACAATATCGACAACTGAGGCCTTCAGGAAAGAGGGGCTTTCCAATAAAAATTTCTCTCATCGGGCGCCGTAGCGTAATTAGGTGACCAAACCTCTCCTTAGATGTAACTTTCTAGACATTGCCAATAATGTTATCTAATAACATTATTCGAGATAATATGAATTATTGCTTCGATAATGAAAAATACTGTGTAATGACAATTATTGAAACAACAACAATATAAAATATCAACGCAGCAATTATTAAATCAATAAAATAAAATACTGAACAGTAATTACTGTAACCATTATTGAGTAGTGTCTTCTTACGTAAGAATCAATAATTGGTGCAATACCGTGTGCTACTGTGTGTTAACCACCGAGTATTTTAACAGTATTAACGGTAACAACTACGCCGTTATTTTTAAACAACTTATATTTGTCATTTTCTTCATCCAATCGCTTTCCGTTATGGGGCCCACACAAGGCTGCGCCGTCGTACGAATATTCCCCGACAGTAAGAATATTCCACGACCAAACGAATATTCCCCGACAAAAATAAATATTTTATAACCACCTGCTTATTTAAAATATTTGCGCATTTTACCCATAACTAACCACATTAATCAAATCAACCCTTATTAATTAAAAAAATAATAGAGGAAAATAAATTTCATTTATTAATTATTTGGGGTCTTACAACCTCCCCTTCTTATGAAATTTCGTCCTCGAAATTCGACGACGACGATACTGTGTGTTTCAAAAGATGAGGATACCTCGCTTTCATTTCCGCTTTCTAATTCCTGTGTCATTTCCTCTATAGTATGATTCCTCCACAAAACTTTAACTTGTGGTACGACCTTTCTTGCGTAGGGACATGCTCCTTCCTATCCAAGATCTTGACAGGTACCTCCTCACATGCGTTAAGTCTCTTCACTATCTCGTCCTGGTTCTAACTCTATAACGTGGTTCGGGTCTTTCACATATTTACTGAAGTATGAGATATGTGAAACACATTATGAACACGAGACATACTCGAGAGGTAACGCGAGTCTATAGGAGCTACATTTCCTACTCGATCAAGAATTTGAAATGGACCAATAAATCGTGGATTGAGCTTTCCTCTCTTCCCGAATCTTGTAACTCCCTTCCACGGGCAACACGCTTATGAGATACATGATCCCCAATATTAAATTCTACGTCCTTTCGATGAAGATCCGCATAACTCTTTTGTCGATCTTGTGCCGTTTGTATACGTTGTCGAATCATTTGGATCTTTTCCGTAGTCATACATACCAACTCGGGTCCCAACAATGTTGCTTCACCCACCTCGTCCCAACATACTGGAGAGCGACACTTTCGTCCATATAATGCTTCAAAGGGGGCCATACCAATGCTTGCCTGATAACTGTTGTTGTAGGAGAATTCCACCAATGGTAAATACTTATCCCAACTCCCTTTGAAGTCTAGGACACAAAGTCTTAATAGATCTTCAAGAGTTTGAATAGTCCTCCTTGATTGTCCGTCCGTTTGAGGATGGTATGCCGAACAGAATCGTAAATCCGTGCCCATAGCTTTTTGCAAGCTAACCCAAAATCTTGAAGTGAATCTTGGGTCACGATCCGAAACTATGGATACTGGCATGCCATGCAATCTCACAATCTCATCTACGTTCATACGAGCAAGACGTTCAAGGGAATAAGTCTCCCGTATCAGCAAGAAATGAGCAGACTTGGTTAATCTATCAACAATAACCCAAATAGCATTGATGCCTTGAGAAACCGTAGGAAGACTTGAGAAACCGTAGGAAGACCCGTAACGAAATCCATGGTAATGTGTTCCTACTTCCATTTCGGAATATCAAGTGGTTGCAATCGGACCCTTAGGTACTAGATGCTCGCCTTTACACGCCGACAAGTTAAACACATCGAGATAAACTTTGCAATCTCTCTCTTCATATTGTTCCACCAAAATGTATGTCAAGATCATGATACATTTTAGTACTTCCGTGATGGATTGCAAATGGTGTATTGTGTGCCTCCATCATAATCTTCAGACTTCAAATCGAGTCGTTAGGAACACAGAAGTCGGAGTGGACTCAAGTATTCTTTCTTCATCTATTCTCGCTTCGAAATAACACCTTCTTGTACTTTCTTCTTCATACGCATCGCTCCGGCCCAGAGCTTGAAGCAACCTTAACTTTTTCTATTAAAGTTGGCTCTACGCGTATACTTGACATCATCGTACTCATTCCTGCATATGATCTTCTACTCAACGCGTCAGCTACCACGTTCACTTTTTCAGGATGGTATTGAATAGTGTGGTCGTAATCTTTCAACAACTCGAGCCAACGTCGTTGCCGCATGTTGAGTTCCTTTTGCGTGAAGAAATATTTGAGGCTTTTATGGTCTGAATATATCTCCATTTTCTCCCCATATAGATAGTGCCTCCATATCTTTAGCGCGAAAACAACTACTGCCAACTCTAGATCATGAGTAGGATAATTCATCTCATACTCTTTGAGTTGTCGCGAGGCATAGGCTATGACTTTCCCACGTTGCATGAGAACACATCCTAACCCTTTGCCTGAAGCATCGCTGTAGATAACAAATCCATCCGTACTAGATGGTATTGTTAGAACAGGTGCCGAAATAAGTCTCCTCTTAAGCTCTTGGAAACTCTTTTCGCATTCTTCGCTCCAAACTAATTTTGTATCCTTCCGAAGTTATTTGGGTTAATGGAGTAGCGATTCGAGAAAACCCTTCCACGAATCTCCGATAATAACCAAACTAAGCCTAAAAAGCTACGATTTTACCACCGACTTGATTGCTCCCAACTTTGTATTGCTTCAATCTTTCACGGATCAACAGATACTCCATGTTTCGACACCACGTGCCCAAGGAATGCTACTTCCTCGCCGTAACTCTCGATTTCTTCAACTTGGCATAAAGCTTGTTTTCACAAAGCCTTTGGAGTACCAAACTTTAAATGGTGCTCATGATCTTCACGACTTTTGGAATATATGAGGATGTCATCAATAAAGATAACAACGAATCGATCCAAATATTCCTTGAATACTCGGTTCATCATATCCATGAAAGCCGCAGGAGCATTAGTCAATCCGAAAGACATTACTAAGAATTCATAATGCCCGCATCGAAGTTTCAAGGCAATCTTTGGAATATCCTCGATTCTAATCTTCAAATGATGATATCCGTAAGCGAAGATCGATCTTGAAAAAAATTGTGCTCTTTTGCAATTGGTCAAACAGTCATCAATACGAGTTAGAGGATACCTATTCTTGATGGTGACATGGATCAATTCTCGATAGTCAATACAAAAGTCGCATACTCCCGTCTTTCTTCTTTACGAATAAAACAGGAGCACCCCAAGGAGATGTACTAGACCGAATGAAACCGATGTCCAACAATTCTCGTAGTTGGACCTTTAACTCTGAAGTTCAATAGAGCCATTCGATATGGGGTTTTAGAAATGGGCTTTGTACGGGTTCAAGATCAATAAAGAATTCAACTTCACGTTACGGGGGTAGAGCGGAAGTTCTTCAGAAATACGCCGGGAAAGTCAATAACAACAAGAATATTATTCAAATTTGATGTGTCTTTATTCAAATCCATAACATGGGCTAAGAAAGCTTGACATCCGCTTTTTCAATAAACGAATAGCTTTATGATTAGATATGAGCGGTGATTGATTTTAATGGTTTAGTTAATTGAATTCGTACAACAGGTTGGTTTGGAATATGAAAACTAACAACCTTACGAAAATAATCAATTTTGGCATGATGAGTAGTTAACCAATCAATCCCTAAAATCACATCAAAGGCAAGTATCTTTAAAGAGATAAGGTCAACAAGTAAGGTGATGGTGCCAACTTGAATCAAACAAGATTTATAAACAGTGGATGTGATGAAAGTTTCTCCTAACGGATTTTCCACAGATAGGTCAAAGTCTAATTTCTCCGAGTCAAGTTTAAACGTTGAGCACAAGCGGAGAGAGATAAATGAATGGGTAGCACCGGTGATCAAGTAAGGTATAAACTTCGCAAGAATTTATAAATAGCTTACCCGTGATCACCTCGTTGGGTTCATCGATTTTGACCAAGTCACAACAAACGCTTCTTCTAAGAACCGTTGACTTTTGACTTTTCGGGGACGTCTTTTGAGTCACCATCCCCACCGAACTAGTTTCGCCACTGCATAATCTCGGCGATATGTCCTTCCTTTCCATAATTATAGCATACCTTGAGCAGGTTGTGGGCGGTTTGGTGATATGTCCCTCTTTCCGCATTTATAGCATATGACCGGTGGTCGTTTCTCCTCCCTTAGAACCGATTCTTCTTTGGCATTGCATCGTCTTCACACGGTCGTTGTTAAATCTCTCTCTTTTAAAATCTCCTCCGACTCACTTCTTTTTTATTTTCATGGCCATGATTACCACAGAGTGGTTACCATTTTTTTGTCCGTCTTTTTTCTTTCTCCGTTGGTTATCGTTGTTTTGTTGATCGCTATCTCCGGTGATGATCCTCGATTGTGGTCCCTCGGTTGACCGTACTCGTTATCTCGCTCTAATAATTGAGCCACATTTACAACATCCTAACGAATAGAGAAAATTTATGAGGAAATGAGATATTGTCATATACGTCGGGTTTCAAACCCTCGTAAACATCCCAGCGTCATACGCCTCATTCTCCACCAAATGAGGTGCAAACTGGATAACTCGCAAACTTTGCCTCGTCTTGAGACAACGTGGACGCCCCAAAATAGGTATACATCACCCATTCTCGAGTTGTCAATACATGGTATGTAAATAACTACAACTTTATTATTACAACATATAAAGCGTGAGTTTAAATACGAGATATTGCCATCTAGACAATTTCCACACGCAAATAAATCCCCATCATAATTATTGATACATTATTTTACAAAATGGTGAGGACTACTAAACAACTCTCTCTCTAGAACCTTCATTCCATACCCCACTAAGTACTTCGCTACATTCTCGCCTCTCCCGAGAAGAAAAATGGAACAACAAGGAAAAGGGTGAGCTCAACTAGCCCGAAGAAGGATATTATGACTAAGATAATGTACAACAAATTATCGTTAGTCTTCAACAGAAAAATCTAATAGAATACAATAGACAACAAGTTTTTAAATTAATATTCATAGAATGAAATAATAATTCATTAGAAGAGTTAAGTAGAGAATGCAAACTACTATCTTCTATGTATGAATTTAAAAGTTCATCGCCTATCTTTTATCCCCGTAATATCAATCAATATATATCTCGAATCAAATATTCATCTTTGCACTCTGAGCCAAAGATATTCATCATTGGTCATGTTTCATCTAAACACTGCTCATCTTTGCACTACGGCCAAAGATATTCATCGAAATCATTCATCATTTTTGCACTACAGCCAAAGATATTCAATAATATCATCATTTAAGACCGAGGATGATGAAAAATATTTTAAAGAAAACGAATCCAATTGAAATAAAATGACAAGGATTAAGGATTAAGGATTCGTACTTTGTTTTATCCATGTCTAAAAATACCTCAAAAATAATCATAGTGGTGTAAAATTCAAGAATGATCAAAACATGGATACAATCAATGCTAGTATCCACAATAGATATTTTGGGACGAAAAGGAAAATTTTTATTTTTCGATGAATAGTGTTGTATTCGTGAATAGTACCGTATACGTGAATAGTGTCGTATACGTGAGTAGTAACTCCAACACCAAAATTTCCAAATTTGATAAAAACTTCAGATCAATATTTCAGCATAATGATATTGAAGAAATAATATCATTACGAGAAAAAAAAAATATCCCTTACCTCGAAAGATCGATTCTTCTAAATTTCAAAAAACCTGGATATAAAGCTATAACTTGAACTTGCATCAGTATGTAATACTCAAAATACTCACAAGAATACGCATTTCGATAATAGAGAGAGAAAACTTGGGATTTACGGTGTGATTTTCAATTCTAACCTAAGCACCCTATTTATAGAAAAATGCTTAGAACACCAAAACATAAAATTTAATATAATATTATTATTATTTGTTAAAATTCTATACGCCCACTTTTGGAGATCTGATTTCAGTAATCAATAACACATGCTAGACCCACTTAACACACCAAAAACGTTTTTCTTGAAAAAAATAATTAAAACTTCCAAAAATCAATTATTTCGGAGCTTCGGAACTTCAATAATTCATAATAAATAGCCCTTTAATCTGAAAATTCTAATCTCGCGACTTTTTATAGGAAATTCAACTCTCTACAACTTTGCAGAAGAAAGTTTTTCCAAATTCCAAACAGAAATTGACCGAAATCCACAAACAGGCGATTTTATAGGCTATAATCAAATTTCAGTCAAGAAATGGGGTCCACCGACATGTTTAACATGTTTTAAACATTTATTACAACAAAAATACTCTTCCTCCTCGTATACTCATATATCCCACATTCGTTGTAAAAATATCACCATTATTATATTATTAAAATATAATAATATATTTAAATGAATTATTTTATCAGAAAAAGATAAAATTTCAATTTTCAACAATTGTCACATTAAAAATTTTCTCCATCTATATCCACATAAAATCAATATTTTTCTCATCATATAAATCAATAATTAATTATTCACAAATAATATTACTGAGAATCACAATCTTCGCAACTGTGTAGTTCCCAGAAAGAGGGGCTTTCAATAAGAATTTCTCTTCTTTGGCATGCAATTAGGTGACCAAACCTCTCCTTAGATGTAACTTTCTAGACATTGCCAATAATGTTATCTAATAATATTATTCAGATAATATGAATTATTGCTTCGATAATGAAAAATATCGTATAATGACAATTATCAAACAACAAAGAATATAAAATATCAACGCAGCAATTATTAAATCAATAAAATAAAATCTTGAAATAGAATTATCGTAACCATTATTGAGTAGTGCCTTTCTACGTAAGAATCAATAATTGGTGCAATACCTGGTGTCTTCATCGTGTTTTAAACCATTAAGTATTTTAACAAAGATTAACGGTAATAACTACGTAGTTATTTTTAAACAACTTATATTTGTCATTTCTTCATCCAATCGCTTTTTTAAGTTATGGGGCCCACACATGGTTTTGTCAGTCGCATTTAATATTCCGACAAAGATCTGAATATTCCACGACCAAATGAATATTCCCCGACAACAATGAATATTTTATAACTATTTGCTTATTTTGAAATATTTGCGTATTTTACCCATAACTATCCACATTAATCAAATCAACCCTTACTATTTCAAAATAATAAATAGAAAATTAAATTTCATTAATAATAAGTTGGGGTCTTACAACCTCTCCCTCCTTATGAAATTTCGTCCTCGAAATTGACGACGTGCATTCAGTGTTTCGAAAAGGTGAGGATACCTCGCTTTCATTTCCGTTTCCAATTCCCGTGTCATTTCCTCTATAGCATGATTCCTCCACAAAACTTTAACTTGTGGTATGACCTTTCTTGGCGTAGGACATGCTCCTTCCTATCCAAGATCTTGACAGGTACCTCCTCATATGTTAAGTCTTCGGCTATTTCGTCCGGTTCTAACTCTATAACGTGGTTTGGGTCTTTCACATATTTACGAAGTACAGATATGTGAAACACATTATGAACACGAGACATACTCGGAGGTAACGCGAGTCTATAGGCTACATTTTCTACTCGATCAAGAATTTGAAATGGACCAATAAATCGTGGATTGAGCTTTCCTCTCTTCCCAAATCTTGTAACTCCCTTCCATGGAGCAACTTCGCAACAATACATGATCCCTATACTAAATTCCACGTCCTTTCGATGAAGATCCACATAACTCTTTTGTCGATCTTGTGCCGTTTTGTATACGTTGTCGAATCATTTGAATCTTTTCGGTGAGTATATACGTCTCTAACTTTCGGGTCCCAAACAATGTTGCTTCACCCATCTCATCCCAACATATTGGAGAGCGACACTTTCGTCCATATAATGCTTTAAATGGAGCCACACCTATACTTGCTCGATAATTTGTTGTTGTAGGAGAATTTCACCAATGGTAAATACTTATCCCAACCGCCTTGAAATCTAGGACACGAGTCTTAATAAATCTTCAAGAGTTTGAATAGTCCTTTTCGATTGTCCGTCGTTTGAGGATGGTATCTTACCGAAGCCGAATCGTAAATCCGTGCCCATAGCTTTTTGCAAGCTAACCCAAAATCTTGGGTCACGATCTGAAACTATGGATACTGAGGCATGCCATGCAACCTCACAATCTCATTCACGTACATACTAAAGAAGACGTTCAAAGGAATAAGTCTCCGTGATCGGCAAGAAATGAAGCGGAGACTTGGTTAATCTATCAACAATAACCCAAATAGCATTGATGCCTTGAGAAACCGTAGGAAGACCCAGTAACAAAATCTATGGTAATGTGTTCCCACTTCCATTTCGGAATCTCAAGTGGTTGCAACGGACCCTTAGGTACTAGATGCTCGCCTTTACACGTTGGCAAGTTAAACACATTGAGATAAACTTTGCAATCTCTCTCTTCATATTGTTCCACCAAAATGTATGTCGAAGATTACGATACATTTGGTACTTCGAGATGGATTGCAAATGGTGTATTGTGTGCCTCCATCATAATCTTGTACTTTAAATCGAGTCGTTAGGAACACAAAGTTCAGAGTGGACTCAAGTATTCCTTCTTCATCAATTCTCGCTTAGGAATAGCTCCTTCTTGTACTTTCTTCTTCATACGCATCGTACTCAAGATTGGGTGGCTTGAAAGCAACCATAACTTTTTCTATTAAAGTTGGCTCTGTCGCAGATACTTGACATCATCGCACTAGTTCCTCGTGATATGATCTTTCTACTCAACGCGTCACTACCACGTTCGCTTTTCCGGATGGTATTGAATAGTGTAGTCGTAATCTTTCAACAACTCAAGCCAACGTCGTTGTCGCATGTTGAGTTCCTTTTGCGTGAAGAAATATTTGAGGCTTTTATGGTCCGAATATATCTCCACTTTCTCCCCATATATAGATAGTGCCTCCATATCTTTTTAAGAAAACGATCGGCAGCTTGCTAACTCTAGATCATGAGTAGGATAATTCCTCTCATATTCTTTAAGTTGTCGCGAGGCATAAGGCTATGACTTTCCCACGTTGCATGAGAACACATCCTAACCCTTTGCGAAGCATCATCGTCAGATAACAAATCCATCCGCACCGGATGGTATTGTTAGAACAGTCTTAGAAATGAGTCTCCTCTTGAGCTCTTGAAACTCTTCTCGCATTCTTCACTCCAAACGAATTTTGTATCCTTCCGTGTTGCATTTGGGTTAATGGAGTAGCGATTCGAGAAAACCCTTCCACGAATCTCCGATAATAACCAAACTAAGCCCAAAAAGCTACGTGACTTGATTCATCGGCTTTGGTTGCTCCCAACTTTGTATTGCTTCAATCTTTGCCGGATCAACAGATACTCCATGTTTCGACACCACGTGCCCAAGGAATGCTACTTCCTCAAGCCAGAACTCGTATTTCTTCAACTTGGCATAAAGCTTGTTTTCACAAAGCCTTTGGAGTACCAGCTTTAAATGGTGCTCATGATCTTCACGACTTTTGGAATATATGAGGATGTCATCAATAAAGATAACAACGAACTGATCCAAATATTCCTTGAATACTCGGTTCATCATATCCATGAAAGCCGCAGGAGCATTAGTCAATCCGAAAGACATTACTAAGAATTCATAATGCCCGCCCAGAAGTTACGAAGGCAATCTTTGGAATATCCTCGATTCTAATCTTCATTGATGATATCGTAAGCTAAGATCGATCTTTGAAAAGAATTGTGCTCCTTGCAATTGGTCAAACAGTCATCAATACGAGGTAGAGGATACCTATTCTTGATGGTGACATGGATCGATTCTCGATAGTCAATAAAGTCGCATACTCCCGTCTTTCTTCTTTCTGAATAAAAGCAGAGCACCCCGAGGAGATGTACTAGGGCGAATGAAACCGATGTCCAACAATTCTCGTAGTTGGACCTTTAACTCTGAAGTTCAATAGAGCCATTTGATATGGGGTTTTAGAAATGGGCTTTGTACCGGGTTCAAGATCAATAAAGAATTCAACTTCACGTTACGAGGGTAGATCGGGAAGTTCTTCAGAAATATCGTCGGGAAAGTCAATAACAACAGAATATTATTCAAATTTGAAGTGTCTTTATTCAAATCCATAACATGGGCTAAGAAAGCTTGACATCCGCTTTTCAATAAATGAATAGCTTTATGATTAGATATGACGGTGATTGATTTTAATGGTTTAGTTGCTTGAATTCGCATAACAAGGTTGGTTAGGAATATGAAAACTAACAACCTTACGAAAACAATCAATTTTGGCATGATGAGTAGTTAACCAATCAATCCCTAAAATCACATCAAAAGCAAGTATCTTTAAAGAGATAAGGTCAACGGGTAAGGTAATGGTGCCAACTTGAATCAAACAAGATTTATAAGCGAGTGGATATGATGAAAGTTTTCTCTAACGGAGTTTCCATGATAGGTCAAAGTCTAAATTCTCTCGAGTCAAGTTTAAAGCGTTGAGCACAAGTATGAGAGATAAATGAATGGGTAGCACCTAGGTATCAAGTAAGGTATAAACTTCGCAAGAATTTATAAATAGCTTACCCGTGATCACCTCGTTTGGGTTCCTCGCATTTTGACCGATCACAACAAATGCTCTTCCGGGAACCTTTGACTTTGATTTTTTTGGGACGATCTTTTGAGTCACCGTCCCCCATTGAACTAGGTTTCTCTACCGTATAATCTCAAGCGATATGTCCTTCATTTCCACAATTATAGCATACCTTGAATCTGTTGTGGGCGGTTTGGTGATATGTCCCTCTTTCCGCATTTATAGCATATGACCGGTGGTCGTTCTCCTCCCTTAGAACCGATTCTTTCTTGGAATTGTCGTCTTCACATTTTCGTTGTTAAATCTCTCTCTTTTAAAATCTCCTCACGACTCGCTTCTTCTATTTTCATGGCCATGATTACCACCGGAGTGGTTACCATTTTTGTCCGTCTTTTTCTTTCTCCATTTGGTTATCGTTGTTTTGTTATTTGTTATCTCTAAGATAATCCTCGATTGTGGTCCCTCGGTTGGACCGTACTTTCGTTATCTCGCTCTAATAATTGAGCCACATTTACAACATATCTGAATAGAGAGAAAATTTATGAGAAATGAGATCTTGACGTATCTTGGGGTTTCAAACCTCTAAGAAACATCCGCGTCATCACGTTCCTCAATTTCCACCAAATGAGGTCTGAAACTGGATAACTCGCAAACTTTGCCTCGTCATTGAGACACCGTCATGTTGTTTTGTTCTAATCGATGAACTCCACTTCCTTCATATAGCGAACACTTTCGGAAAGTATTTGTCATTAAATAGTTCTGAAACTTCTCCCGAGACATATGCCGAGTGCGGTGGATGGGGTACGCTTTCTGCGACTCTCTACCCGTGATACGCCTCGCCGCCACGGAACATAAAGGTGGCGAATGGAACTTTTTATTCCTCCGTGCATCCCAAGACATCGAATATCTTGGTAATTTGCTTGACCCATGTTTCCGCCGTGATCGGATCCGCTTTCCCTTAAATTCTCGTGGTCCAAACTCTTTGAAGCGCTTGCATTTGTGACAACCCGTGAATTGCTATCATTTCCTCCCGTATTTTGAACACGAGTCTCCTAAATCGATTTTGCATGAAGCTGCAAAAAGCTTCTAAACATCCCTAGTTCATCATCTCGCCGATTGGTGTTGTTCATTCAGGAGGAACATTGCCACTCTGTTGCACGTTCTCCTCGTTGGTGAGTATATAGCGTCTCCACGGTCTCATTTCCATTGTTAATATTCTCAATCGACATTCTCAAACATCGTCATAAAACAAGGGTTAATTAAGGAAATCAATATATCACATAATATCCCTATACACCGACCAACTAACAAATAACCTTAGGTAGGACACACACTAGAAGGATTTACTCTTCTCTCCCCCTCCTAGTTCTATTCCCGATCTCCATGGGAGATCATATCCTAAGCTCGATACCAATTGTGACGCCCCAAAATAGGTATACATCACCCATTACGAGTTGTCAATATATGGTGCAGAAACAACTACAACTTTATTATTACAACATATAAAGCGTGAGTTTAAATACGAGATATTGCCATCAGACAATATCCACACGCAAATAAATCCCCATCATAATTATTGATACATTATTTTACAAAAATGGTGAGGACTACTAAACAACTCTCTCTAGAACCTTCATTCTATACCGCGACTAGTACTCGCTACATTTTCGCCTCCTGAGAAGAAAAATGGAACAACAAGGAAAAGGGTGAGCTCAACTAGCCCAGTAAAGAATATTATAACTAAGATAATGTACAACAAATTATCGTTAGTCTTCAACAAGGAAAAATCTAATAGAATACAATAGACAACAAGTTTTTAAATCAATATTCGCAGCAGAAATAATAATTCATTAGAAGAGTTAAGTAGAGAATAGAAACTACTATCTTCTATGTATGAATTTAAAAGTTCATCGCCTATCTTTTATCCCTGTAATATCAATCAATATATATCTGGAATCAAATATTCATCTTTGCACTACAGGCCAAAGATATTCATCAGTTGGTCATGTTCATCTAAACACCTGTTCATCTTTGCACTACAGGCCAAAGATATTTATCAGAAATCATTCATCTTTGCACTACAGCCAAAGATATTCAATAATATCATCATTTAAGACCGAGGATGATGAAAATATTTTAAAGAAAGCGAATCCGGTGAAATAAAATGACAAGGATTAAGGATTAAGGATTCAGTACTTTTTGTTTTATCCATGTCTAAAAATACCTCAAAAATAATCATAGTGGTGTAAAATTCAAGAATGATCAAAACATGGATACAATCAAAGCTAGTATCCACAATAGATATTTTGGGACGAAAAGGAAAATTTTCATTTTTGATGAATAGTCTGTCAGTATTCGTGAATAAGACCGTATATGAATGAATAATGTCGTATCGTGAATAGTAACTCAACACCAAAATTTCCAAATTTGATAAAAACTTCAGATCAATATTTCAGCATAATGATATTGAAGAAATAATATCATTACGAGAAAAAAAAAATATCCCTTACCTCGAAAGATCAGTACTTCTAGCTGAAACACCGGATATAGGCTATAACTTGAACTTGCACCGTATAGCAATACTCAAAATATACTCAAAATACTCACAAGAATACGCTCGATAATATAGAGAGAGAAAACTTAAATTTCTGGTGTGATTTTTAATTCTAACCTAAGCACCCTACTTTTTTTTATTGTTTTGATCTTAATTACAAATTTTGATTAAACTCATAGTATATATTACTACAAAATTAAGTTTGACTTTACAGTTAAGTTCCTGGAGAAACTTGTGATTTAATATTTTTAGTACTACTGCTACATGAGTATAGTCGAGAGCAGATCATATGTCCTCAAATTCCTTGTCCCCCTCGTGTTCTCCTACTTAAACTTTGACATATGTTCTTTTATTTAATTTTAGAATTAATTAATATTAAGTAAGAGAGACTAAGTGTCAAAATTTAAGTGGAGGGACACAAAGGAACAGAAAAATTTATTTTAGAGGATCTGCTTTCAGTATAGCCAGCCAGGTATCTCTAATCACTAATCCTGTAGAAACAAACGTGTACTCTTCCTATATTGTTGTTGCACCGCATTGCATTGCATTAAATCACAAGTCTCTCTAAGGTATGCTGCTAATTTCTGTTAATTCTCATTCTACTAATTAATTGTCAATATGATCATATATATACGTTATGTTTCTAACAGAATGGGATATTGATTGTTTGGATTTGTGTTGTTTTTATGTTTTGTATAGAATGGTTGATCTGAGGAAGAAGGATGGAAGAGGAAAAGAATCACAGAGAGGTGATTCTATTAAGGACTTGAAGAAATTTGTTTGGGTTTTGTGCGGTTGGATTTTGATTTTGATGTTCTGTAGTTAAGAGCATGAAGCTCAAGTTCATAGCGTAAGATATTTTCAACCCAAATTTTTTAAAGGTTTGCTAATTTAAATTTTGTTATTATTCTTATCATATAATTTGTTTGGTTACTTCGCATTATGTTTTTGTTCTTTGTTAGCTTGTGATTGGGATACCATTTTTGTTACCTTGATTTGGTATTTTGGTTACTTTTTATGTTGTTATGGTTACCATGTATTTGCTTAGTATACATGGTTGATTAAACTGGTTTTTAATTGTACATGTTGTTTATGTATTGGTTACCATTAAAACATGTTTTAGTTCTTATCATATAAATATTTGGTTACTTCTTTAGTATGTTTTTGGTTATTGTTAATTTCTGATTTGGATTCTATTTTTGTTTCCTTGAGTTGGGATTTTGGTTCTTGTTTTTGTTGTTCCGGTTACCATGTATTTGTTTAGTATATATGGGTTGACTAAAACTGTGTTTGGTCTATATGTTGTTTATGTATTGGTTACCATTAATATATGTTTTGGTTACTAATATATAACTGTTTGGTTACTTCATTAGTATATTTTTTGTTGTTGTTGGCTTATGATTTGGATACCATTTTTTTTCCTCAATTGGGATTTTGGTTACTTTTATATGTTGTTTTGGTTCCAATGTATTTACTTAGTATACATTGGTTGACTAAATGGGTTTAGTGAACATGTTGTTTATGTGTTAGTTACCATTAAAACATGGTTTAGTTCTTATCATATAAATTTGTTTGGTTACTTCTTTAGTATATTTTTTGGTATACATGTTTTTATTTTGGTGACCTTTAAATTATGTTTTGGTTAATATTATATATAACTATTTGTTTACTGCATAAAATGGTCTGTACTACATGTTGTTTATATTTTGGTCACCATTAGATTATATAATATAACTTTTTGGTTACTGCTTTATTATGATATGGTTAATGTTATATTATGATATGATAACAATTATTGTGCAGTCAATGTGGGATGTTGGTTATTTGTTATAGTCTGTTTTGGCTACTGTGTAATTGTTATATTATGTTTTGGTTAGTATGCTTTTATTTGTTAGTCACTACGTAACTGTTTATGTTTATAAATATTGTTTATATCTGGTTACTAATGACTGTGTAAATCTGATTTTGTTTATTTGCAGTTATGGGATCTTTACTATGAGGAATGCAATAGAAAATTCACTGGAAAAGTTATATATTGGTGTGACATGGAAGTCTCCAGCATTATTACCAAGAAATTGAACCCAAGTCAGTTGGAGAAGTTTAAGGTATCATTAGTTTGTGGATGTTTTATTTTTGTAAATAATAAACCTAAGTCATAATAAATCATGTATTTGCTTAGTATACATTGATGTATTATTTTGTAAATTCCTTCAAATATATTCTACAAGGTTATGCTCTTTTAGAAAATTCATTGAAAAAGTTATGGTTAAATGTACATGTGAGAGTATACGTGTGTTGCCTAAACTTGGTTGGACATCTGAGGTTGTTTACATTTTGGTTACCATTAATAAAACAAGTTCTAGTTACTTTCATATAACTATTTGGTTACTTCTTTATTATGTTTTGGTTACTGTTACTTAAGGTTTGGCTATTATTATTGTGTCCTCAATGTGGGATTTCATGTGGCGCCCCAAAATAGGTATACATCACCCATTCTAAGTTGTCGATACATGGCGTGCGAAATAACTACAACTTTATTATTACAACATGAAAGCTGTGAGTTTGAATACAAATATTATCTTCTAGACAATATCTATACTCAAATAAATCCTCATCACATTTATTGATACATTATTTTACAAAAATGGTGAGGACTACTAAACAACTCTCTCTAGAACCTTCATTCCATACCCAGGCTAAATCGTACTCATTATATTCTACGCCTCACGAGAAGAAAAATGGAACAAAAAAGGAAAAGGGTGAGCTCAACTAGCCTAGTAAAGAATATTATGACTAAGATAATATACAACAAATTATCGTTAGTCTTCAACGAGGAAAAATCTAATAGAATACAATAGACAACAAGTTTTAAATCAATATTCGTAGTGAAATAATAATTCATTAGAAGAGTTAAGTAGAGAATGCAAACTACTATCTTCATGTATGAATTTAAAAGTTCATAAATCTATCTTTTATGTAAGACCCAAAATTTTTTAAATAAAAGGAATTTTCTTTATTTATTATTTTGAAATAGTAAGGGTTGATTTGATTAATGTGGATAGTTAAGGGTTAAATACATAAATATTTCAAAATAAGCAAGTGGTTATAAATTATTCATTATCATCGGGGAATATTCGTTTGGTCGTGGAATATTAAATGTCTTTGTCGGGGAATATTAAATGCAATGGCAGCAGTGACCGTGTGTGGGCCCATGCGGAAAGTGATTGGATGAAGAAAGCGACAAATATAAGTTGTTTTTAAATAATTGGCGTAGTTATTCCAATTAATCTTGTTGGAATACCCGGTGGTTAAAACACACTAAATCTGGCGTTGTTGAGCAGATGCTGCGCGGTATTGCACCAATTATTGATTCTTACGTGAAGGCCTTTACTCGATAATGGTTACGATAATTCTTATTCGATATTTTATTGAGTTAATAATTGCTGCGTTGATATTTTATATTCTTTGTTGTTTGATAATTGTCATTACGGTATTTTTCATTATCGAAGCAATAATTCATATTATCTGAATAATATTATTAGATAACATTATTGGCAATGTCTAGAAAGTTATGTCTAAGGAGAGGTTTTGGTCATCTAATTGCTGCCAAGATGAAGAAATTCTTATTGGAAAGCCCCCTCTTTCACAGGAAGCGCTGGTTGTCAATATTGTGATTACGTAATATTATTTGTGAATAATTAATTATTGATTTATATGATGAGGAAAATATTAATTTTATGTGGATATAGATGGAGAAAATTTTTAAAATGACAATTGTTGAAAATTAATATTTTATCTTTTACGATAAAATAATTCATTTAAATATATTATTTTAATAATATATTACTTGGTGATATTTTTTACAATGAATGTGGGATATATGAGTATATGAGGAGGAAGAGTATTTTGTGGCATTAAATGTTTAACACATGTTTTGTGTGTTGGTGGACACAATTATTGATAGAAATTTGATTATAAGCTTGTAAAATCACTTGGTTTGTGGATTTTGGTCAATTTCTATTTGGAATTTGGAAAAACTTTCTTCTGCAAAGTTGTAGAGAATTGAATTTCCTATAAAAATCGCGAGATTCGAATTTTCTGATGAAAGGCTATTTATTATGAATTATTGAAGTTAGAAGTTAAAATAATTAATTTTGGGAGTTTTAGTTAATTATTTTGAGAAAAACGTTTTTTGCAACTAAGTTGGCCTCACATGTGATTCAAATGGGCTAAAGAAAATGTGAAAAATATATTAATATTATATTCAATTTTACGCTTTGGTGTTCTAAGCATTTTCCTATAAATAGGGTCTTGGGTTAGAATTGAAAAACACAATTAAAGCTGAGTTTTTCTCTATTTCTCTCTCGATATATTGGCGTATTCTTGTGAGTATACTTTGAGTATTGTTAGGCGGTGCAAGTTCCTTGACTATATACAGGTATTCCAATTTGAAGTCTTAATCTTTCGAGGTAAGGGATATTATTTTTTTTTTGTAATGATATTATTTCTTTGATATCATTATCTTTGAAATGTTGATCTGAAGTTTTTATCAAATTTGGAACTTTTTCATGTCGGGGTTCTTATTCATGGGTTCTATTCATGAGTTACTATTCACGAGTTACTATTCATCATGATTCTTATTCACGAGTTCTTATTCACGAGTACTTATTAATGAAGCGTGAAGATGTTTTTGTGGAATTTCTATCTTTTGGTGTCGAGATTCTTATTCACTATCGACACTTTATTCACGATATCTGACACTATTCACGTATCTCGGCTTTATTCATAGAAAAATAAAATTTCTTCTTTTTGTCAAAATATCTATACGGATACTAGCTACGATTGTATCCATGTTTTGATCATTCTTGAATTTTACACCACTATGATTATTTTTGAGGTATTTTTGGGCGTGGATAAAACCAAGTACTGAATCCTTAATCCTTAATCCTTGTCATTTTGTTTCCTTTGGATTCGTTTCTTTTAAAAAATATTTTCATCATCCTCGGTCTTAAATGATGATATTATGGAATATCTTTGGCACTTTGTAGTGCAAAGATGAATGATTTCTTAAGAATATCTTTGGCTGTAGTGCAAAAGATGAATGATTTTCGAAGAATATCTTTGGCACGTATAGTCAAAGATGAGCAGTGTTTAAATGAACATGACCGGTGATGAATATCTTTGGCTGTAGTGCAAAGATGAATATTTGATTCGAGATGTATATTGATTGATGTTACGGGGATAAAAGATAGGCGATGAACTTTTAAATTCATACATAGAAGATAGTAGTTTGCATTCTCTACTTAACTCTTCTAATGAATTATTATTTCATTGCAGTATTGATTTAAAATTTGTTGTCTATTGTATTCTATTAGATTTTTCCTGTTGAAGACTAACGATAATTTGTTGTATATTATCTTAGTCATAATATTCTTTCTTGAGCTAGTTGAGCTCACCCTTTTCCTTTTGTTCCATTTTTCTCGGAGGCGAGAATATAGCGAGAAATGCAGTCGGGTATGGAATGAAGGTTTTAGAAAGGATTGCTTAGTAGTCCTCACCATTTTTGTAAAATAATGTATCAATAAAGGTGATGAGGATTTATTTGAGTATAGATATTATGCAGAAGATAATATTTGTATTCAAACTCACGATTTCTTGTTGTAATAATAAAGTTGTAGTTGTTTACATACCATGTATTGACAACTTCGAATAGGTGATGTATACTATTTTGGGGGCGTCATGGTTGGTATCGAGCTTAGGGATATGATCTCTGGCGGAGATCGGGGAATAGAACTAGGAGGAGAGGCGAGTAAATCCTTCGCTAGTGTGTCCTACTAAGCTTATTTGTTAGTTAGTCGATGATATATAGGGATATTATGTGATATATTGATTTCCTTAATTAACCACTTGTTTTATGGCGATGATTTGAGAATGTCGATTGAGAATATTAATGATGGAGTAAATGAGGCCCAGTGGAGATGCTGTGACTTACCAGCGAGGAGAAGCGTCTACAGCAAGTGGCAATGTACCTCTGTGAACAACACCATTGAAAGCGAGATGATGAGCGAGGGGATGTTTAGAAGTTTTTTGCGGTTCATGCAAAAAAATCGACGAGGAGACTCGTGTTCAAAATCTGAGGAGGAAATGATAGCAATTCACGGGTTGTCACACCAAGCGATTCAAAGAGTTGGGACCACGAATTGGGAAAGCGGATCCGATCATGGCGGAAACATGGGTCAAGCAAATTACCAAGATATTCGATGTCTTGGGATGCACGGAGAGAACGAAGGTTCCATTCGCCACCTTTATGTTAGTGGCGAGGCGGACTACTTGGTGGGAGTGCGTGAAGCGTACCCATCGGCCGCTTTTCGGCATGTCGTGGGAGACATTTCAGAAATTATTTAATGACAAATACTTTCACGAAAGTGTTCGTCGTATGAAGGAAGTGGAGTTCATGATTGGAACAAAACAACATGGCGATGTGTCTCGATGCGAGGCAAAGTTTGCGAGTTATCGAGTTTGCACCTCATTTGGTGGAGAATGAGGAGCGTATACGCGGATGTTTACGAGAGGTTTGAAACCCGACATCGTCGATATCTCATTTCTCATAAATTTTCTCTCTATTCAGATGTTGTCAGCGAGGCTCGATTGTTAGAAGCGAGATAACGAAATACGTTCAACGAGGGACCATAACCGAGGATCATCTTGAGAGATAGATCATCATCGAATAATGATAACTGCGGAGAAAAGCAGACAGACAGAAATGGTAACCACTCGGTGGTAATCATGGCCATGAAAAGCGAAGAAAGCGAGTCGGGAGGAGATTTTAAAAGAGGAGATTTAACAAAGACCATATGAAGGCGATAGTCTTGGCGTGAGAAGCGGGTTCTAGGGAGGAGAAGCGACCACCGGTCATATCTACAAATGCGGAAAAGAGGGACATATCGGTCAAAGCGCCTAGCAGTTCAAGGTATGCTTATAGTTGTGGAAAGGAAGGACATATCACTCGAGATTATGCTGATGAGCGAAACCTAGTTAATGTGGGGACGGTGACTCGAAAAAGATCGAGAAAAGTCAAAGTCAGCGATTAAAGGAAGGCGTTTGTTGTGATTTGGTCATAATCGAGGAACCCAAACGAGGTGATCACGGGTAAGCTATTTATGAATTCTTGCGAAGTTTATACCTTACTTGATATCGGTGCTACCCATTCATTTATCTCTCCTGCATGTGCTCAGCGTTTAAACTTGACTCAGGAGAAATTAGACTTTGACCTATCTGTGGAAACTCCGTTAGGAGAAACTTTCATCACATCCACCGTTTATAAATCTTGTTTGATTCAAGTTGGCACCATTACCTTACATTGACCTTATCTCTTTAAAGATACTTGCTTTTGATGTGATTTTAGGGATTGATTGGTTAACTACTCATCATGCCAAAATTGATTGTTTTTCGTAAGGTTGTTAGTTTTCATATTCCTAACCAACTTTGTTATGCAATTCAAACAACTAAACCATTAAAATCGATCATTTGTCATATCTAATCATAAAGCTATTCGTTTATTAAAAAGCGGATGTCAAGCTTTCTTAGCCCATGTTATGGATTTGAATAAAGACACATCAAATTTGAATAATATTCTGTTGTTATTGACTTTTACGGCGTATTTCAGAAGAACTTCGAAATTACCCCAGAGCGTGAAGTTGAATTCTTTATTGATCTTGAACACGGTACAAAGCCCATTTCTAAAACCCCATATCGAATGGCTCTATTGAACTTCGGGAGTTAAAGGTCCAACTACGAGGAATTGTTGGACATCGGTTTCATTCGCCCCTAGTACATCTCCTTGGGGTGCTCTGTTTTATTCGTAAAGAAGAAAAGGCGGAGTATGCGACGACTTTTATTGACTATCGGGAATTGAACCATGTCACCATCAAGAATAGGTATCCTCTACCTCGTATTGATGACTTGTTTGACCCGATTCTGAGGCACAATTCTTTTCAAAAATCGATCTTCGATTACGGATATCATCATTTGAAGATTAAAAGCGAGGATATTCAAAGCGCCTTGAGAACTTCGGTATGGGCATTATGAATTCTTAGTCGTGTCTTTCGGACTAACTAATGCTCCTGCGGCTTTCATGGATATGATGAACCGAGTATTCAAGGAATATTTGGATCGATTCATTGTTGTCTTTATTGATGACATCCTCATATATTCCAAAAGCCGTGAAGATCATGAGCACCATTTGAAGTTTGGTACTCAAAGGCTTCGTGAAAACCAACTATATGCCAAATTGAAGAAATGTGAGTTACGGCTTGAGGAAGTAGCATTCCTTGGGCGTGGTGTCGAAACATGGAGTATCTGTTGATCCGTGAAGATTGAAGCAATACAAAGTTGGGAACAATAGAAAGTCGGTGTTGAAATCACGTAGTTTTTGGGCTTAAATTTGGTTATTATCGGAGATTCGTGGAAGGGTTTTCTCGAATCGCTACTTCATTAACCGACTAACTTCGAAGGATACAAAATTCGTTTGGAGTGAAGAATGCGAGAAGAGTTTCCAAGAGCTTAAGAGGAGACTTATTTCGGCACTGTTCTAACAATACCATCTGGTTCGGATGGATTTGTTATCTCTAACGATGCTTGAGCAAAGGGTTAGGATGTGTTCTCATGCAGCGTGGGAAAGTCATAGCCTATGCCTCATGACAACTTAAAGAGTATGAGAGGAATTATCCTACTCATGATCTAGAGTTAGCGTGATCGTTTTCATGTTAAAGATATGGAGGCACTATCTATATGGGGAGAAAGTGGAGATATATTAGGACCATAAAGCCTTAAATATTTCTTCACTCAAAAAAGAACTAAACATGTCTGCGTGACGTTGGCTCGAACTATTGAAGACTACGACCACACTATTCAATACCATCACGGTAAAAGCGAGCGTGGTAGGCGGCGCGTTGAGTAGAAGATCATATGCGGAGGAGCAGAGTGCGATGATGTCAGTATATACGCATAGAGCCAACTTTAATAGAAAAAGTTAAGGTTGCTCGAGCCACCCAGGCCGGGGCGATCGCGTATGAAGAAGAAAGTACTGAGAAGGAGCTATTAGGAGCGAGAATTGATGAAGAAGGAATACTTGAGTCCACTCTAGACTTTGTGTTCTAACGACTACGATTTGAAGTACAAGATTATGATGGAGGCACACAATCGCCATTTGCAATCCATCCTGGAAGTACTAAAATGTATCGTGATCTTGACATACATTTTGGTGGAACAAATAAGAGAGAGATTGCAAAGTTTATCTCGATGTGTTTAACTTACCCAGCGTGTAAAGGCGGAGCATCTTGTACCTAAGGGTCCGTTGCAACCACTTGAGATTAGGAATGGAAGTGGGAACACATTACTATGGATTTCGTTACGGGTCTTCCTACGGTTTCTCAAGGCATCAATGCTATTTGGGTTATTGTTGATAGATTAACCAAGTACGCTCATTTCTTGCCGTCACGGAGACTTATTCCCTTGAGCGTCTTGCTAGTATATGCGTGAATGAGATTGTGAGGTTGCATGGCATGCACTGTATCCATAGTTTGGATCGTGACCCAAGATTCACTTCCAGATTTTGGGTTAGCTTGCAAAAAGCTATGGAGCGCAGTTTGCGATTTAGTTGGCATACATACCATCCCCAAGCAGACGGACAATCGAGAGGACTATTCAAACTCTTGAAGATCTATTAAGACTCGTGTCCTAGACTTCAAATGTAGTTGGGATAAGTATTTACCATTGGTGGAATTCTCCTACAACAACAGTTATCGAGCAAGTATAGGTATGGCTCCATTTGAAGCATTATATGGGCCGAAAATGTCGTTCTCCAATATGTTGGGATGAGGTGGGTGAAGCAACATTGTTGGGACCGAGTTGAAATACGTATGACTACCGAAAAGATCCAAATGATTCGACAAGCGTATACAAGCGGCACAATATCGACAAAAGAGTTATGCGGATCTTCATCGAAAGGGCGTGGAATTTAATGTGGGGATCATGTATTGTTGCTTGAGTTGCTCCGTGGAAGGGAGTTACAAGATTTGGGAAGAGAGGAAAGCTCGATCCACGATTTATTGGTCCATTTCAAATTCTTGGCCAGAGTAGGAAATGTAGCCTATAGACTTGCGTTACCTCAAAGTATGTCTCGTGTTCATAATGTGTTTCACATGCTCGTACTTCGTAAATATGTGAAAGACCGAACCACGTTATTGAGTTAGAAGCAGGACGAGATAGTAGAAGACTTAACGTATGAGGAGGTACTGTCAAGATCTTGGATAGGAAGGGAGCATCCTACTGCATGAAAGGTCATACCACAAGTTAAAGTTTTGTGGAGGAATCATCTTTATAGAGGAAATGACACGGGAGTTGGAAGCGGAAATGAAAGCGAGGTATCCTCACCTTTTCAAAACACTAGAATGCGTACATCAATTTAGAGGACGAAATTTCATAAGGAGGGAGGTTGTAAGACCAGAAATTTTTTAAATAAAAAGGAATTTCCTTTATTTATTATTTTGAAATAGTAAGGGTTGATTTGATTAATGTGGATAGTTAAGGGTTAAATACATAAATATTTCAAAATAAGCAAGTGGTTATAAAATATTCATTATCATCGGGGAATATTCGTTTGGTCGTGGAATATTAAATGATTTGTCGGAGAATATTAAATATGACGGTAGCCTTGACGTATGTGTGGGCCCCATAACGGAAAGTGATTGGATGAAGAAAATGACAAATATAAGTTATTTTTTAAATAGCAGGCGTAGTTATTCACAGATTATCTTGTTGGAATAATGGAATTGGTTAAAACACACTAATACGCGTTGTTGAGCGAAGTAGCATGCGGTATTGCACCAATTATTGATTCTTACGTGAAGGCACTACTCAATAATGGTTTCTGATAATTCTTTATTCGATTATTTTATTGAGTTAATAATTCTTTGCGTTGATATTTTATATTCTTTGTTGTTTTGATAATTGTCATTTACGATATTTTTCATTATCGAAGCAATAATTCATATTATCTGAATAATATTATTAGATAACATTATTGGCGATGTCTAAAAAGTTACATCTAAGGAAAGGTTTGGTCATCTAATTGCTTGGCGTGAGAAGAAATTCTTATTGAAAGCCCCTCTTTCACAGAGAGCGCACGGTTGTCAATATTGTGATTACGTAATATTATTTGTGAATAATTAATTATTGATTTATATGATGAGGAAAATATTAATTTTATGTGGATATAGATGGAGAAAATTTTTAAAATGACAATTGTTGAAAATTAATATTTTATCTTTTTACGATAAAATAATTCATTTAAATATATTATTTTAATAATATATTACTTGGTGATATTTTACAATGAATGTGGGATATATGAGTATATGAGGAGGAAGAGTATTTTTGTGGCATTAAATGTTTAACACATGTTTTGTGTGTTGGTGGACACAATTATTTAATAGAAATTTGATTATAGCTTGTAAAATCACCCGTTTGTGGATTTCGGTCAATTTCTATTTGGAATTTGGAAAACCTTTCTTCTGCAAAGTTGTAGAGAATTGAATTTCCTATAAAAAATCGCGAGATTGAATTTTCGATGAAAGGGCTATTTATTATGAATTATTGAAGTTAGTAGTTAAAATAATTAATTTTGGGAGTTTTAGTTAATTATTTTGAGAAAAACGTTTTTTGCAACTAAGTTGGCCTCACATGTGATTCAAATGGGCTGAGATCAGTTGTCTATGGTGGGCTAAAGAAAATGTGAAAAATATATTAATATTATATTCAATTTTACGCTTTGGTGTTCTAAGCATTTTCTATAAATAGGGTCTTGGGTTAGAATTGAAAAACACACCGTAAAGCTGAAGTTTCTCTCTATTTTCTCTCGATATATTGGCGTATTCTTGTGAGTATACTTTGAGTATTGTTAGGCGGTGCAAGTTCCTTGAAAGACTATACGGTATTCAAATTTAGAAGTCTTAATCTTTCGAGGTAAGGGATATTATTTTTTTGTAATGATATTATTTCTTCAATATCATTATCTTTGAAATGTTGATCTGAAGTTTTATCAAATTTGGAACTTTTTCATATCGGAGTTACTTATTCATGGGTTACTATTCATGAGTTCTTATTCACGAGTTCTTATTCATGAGTTCTTATTCACGAGTTCTTATTCACGAGTACTATTACGTGAAGCGTGAAGATGTTTTTGTGGAATTTCTATCTTTTGGTGTCGGAGTTACTATTCACCTATATCGACTTTATTCACGTATCTGACACTATTCACGTATCGGCACTATTCATAGAAAAATAAAATTTCTTCTTTTTGTCCAAAATATCTATTACGGATACTAGCTTTGATTGTATCCATGTTTTGATCATTCTTGAATTTTACACCACTATGATTATTTTTGAGGTATTTTTGGACGTGGATAAAACCAAGTACGAATCCTTAATCCTTAATCCTTGTCATTTTTTGTTTCCTTTGGATTCGTTTCTTTAAAAAATATTTTCATCATCCTCGGTCTTAAATGATGATATTATGGAATATCTTTGGCTTTGTAGTGCAAAGATGAATGATTTCTTAAGAATATCTTTGCTTTGTAGTGCAAAAGATGAATGATTCTGAAGAATATCTTTGGCTGTAGTGCAAAGATGAGCAGTGTTTAAATGAACATGATTAAGTGATGAATATCTTTGGCTGTAGTGCAAAGATGAATATTTGATTCGGATGTATATTGATTGATGTTACGGGGATAAAAGATGAGCGATGAACTTTTAAATTCATACATAGAAGATAGTAGTTTGCATTCTCTACTTAACTCTTCTAATGAATTATTATTTCCATTGCGAGTATTGATTTAAAATTTGTTGTCTATTGTATTACATTAGATTTTTCCTGTTGAAGACTAACGATAATTTGTTGTATATTATCTTAGTTATAATATTCATTCTTGAGCTAGTTGAGCTCACCCTTTTCCTTTTTGTTCCATTTTTCTCGGGGAGGCGAGAATATAGCGAGTACGAGTCGAGGGTATGGAATGAAGGTTTTAGAAAAGATTGTTTAGTAGTCCTCACCATTTTTGTAAAATAATGTATCGATAAAGGTGATGAGGATTTATTTGAGTATAGATATTATCAGAAGATAATATTTGTATTCAAACTCACAGCTTTTCTTGTTGTAATAATAAAGTTGTAGTTGTTTACGTACCAAGTATTGACAACTCGAATAGGTGATGTATACCTATTTTGGGGCGTCACATTTTATCCCTGTAACATCAATCAATATATATCGGAATCAAATATTCATCTTTGCACTCTGAGCCGAAGATATTCATCGATTGGTCATGTTCATCTAAACACTGTTCATCTTTGCACTACGGGCCAAAGATATTCATCGAAATCATTCATCTTTGCACTACTCTGGCCAAAGATATTCAATAATATCATCATTTAAGGCGAGGATGATGAAAATATTTTAAAAAAGCGAATCCAATTGAAACAAAATGACAAGGATTAAGGATTAAGGATTCGTATTTTGTTTTATCCATGTCCAAAAATACCTCAAAAAATAATCATAGTGGTGTAAAATTCAAGAATGATCAAAACATGGATACAATCAAAGCTAGTATCCACAATAGATATTTTAGATTTAAAAGGAAAATTTTCATTTTTCGATGAATAATAGAGTATTCGTGAATAATGTTGTCAGATATCGTGAATAATCGATATCGTGAATAGTAACTCCGACACCAAAAGTTCTAAATTTGATAAAACTTCGGATCAATATTTCAAAGATAATGATATTGAAGAAATAATATCATTACGAAAAAAAATATCCTTACCTCGAAAGATCGGTACTTTAGCTAAAACAGGATATAAAGGCTATGACTTGAACTTTGCAATCGTATAGCAATACTCAAAATACTCACAAGAATAAACTCAATAATATAGAGAGAAAACTTGGGTTTACGGTGTAATTTTTAATTCTAACCTAAGCACCCTATTTATAGGAAAATCTTTAAAAACACCAAAAGTAGAAAATTTAATAAAATATAAATATATATATATCAAAATTCCTACGCCACTCTTGAAATCTGATTTCATTTCAATAAGCACATGCCACCTTCTAGAAAAAGTAAGAAAAACGTTTTCTAATTTAAAATAATTTAAACTTCAAAAATTAATTATTTTGAACTTGAACTTCAATAATTCACAATAAATAGCTCTTTTATTAGGAAAATTGAAACTCGCAATTTTTTATAGGAAATTCAATTCTCTACAACTTTACAGAAGAAAGTTTTTCCAAATTCCAAACAAAAATTGACCAAAATCCAAAAGCAGGCGATTTTACGGTATAATCAAATTTCGGTCAAGAAATGGGGTCCGGCAGACACATAAAACATGCTTTAAATATTTTTGGTAACAAAATACTCCTCCTCCATATATACTCATATATCCCACATTCATCGTAAAAAAACATTATCATTATTATATTATTAAAATATAATAATATATTTAAATGAATTATTTTATCGTAAAAGATAAAATTTCAATTTTCAACAATTGTCACATTAAAAATTTTCTCCATCTATATCAACATAAAATCAATATTTTTCTCATCATATGAATCAATAATTAATTATTCATAAATAATATTACGAGAATCACAATATTGACAACCGAGCGTTCCAGGAAGAGGGGCTTTCGATAAAAATTTCTCCTTCTTGGGCGCGCAATTAGGTGACCAAACCTCTCCTTAGACAGAACTTTCTAGACATTGCCAATAATGTTATCTAATAACATTATTCGAGGATAATATGAATTATTGCTTCGATAATGAAAAATCTTGTGTAATGACAATTATTGAAACAACAACAATATAAAATATCAATATGACAATTATTAAATCAATAAAATAAAATCTTGAGCATTAATTACTATAACCATTATTGAGTAAGTGTCTTCTTTACGTAAGAATCAATAATTGGTGCAATACTGTAAGTATGCTTCTTGTGTGTTAACCATAAAGTATTTTAACGGTGATTAACGGTAACAACTAAACGTCGTTATTTTTAAACAACTTATATTTGTCATTTTCTTCATCCAATCGCTTTAGTTATGGGGCCCACACAAATTTGCGTACGTCGTATGAATATTCCCGAAAAGAAAAATATTCCACGACCAAACGAATATTCCACAAACAAAATAAATATTTTATAACCACCGCTTATTTAAAATATTTAGCATTTTACCCATAACTAACCACATTAATCAAATCAACCCTTATTAATTAAAAAAATAATAATAGGAAAATAAATTTCATTTATTAATTATTTGGGGTCTTACAACCTCCCCTTCTTATGAAATTTCGTCCTCGAAATTGACGTACGTACCTGGTGTTTCGAAAAGATGAGGATACCTCGCTTTCATTTCCGTTTCTAATTCCCAGGTTATTTCCTCTATAGTATGATTCCTCCACAAAACTTTAACTTGTGGTATGACCTTTCTTGGCGTAGGACATGCTCCTTCCTATCCAAGATCTTGACAGTACCTCCTCATACGTTAAGTCTTGACTATCTCATCCGGTTCTAACTTCTATAGCGTGGTTCGGGTCTTTCACATATTTACTGAAATGCGGATATGTGAAACACATTATGAACACGAGACATACTCGAGAGAGCTAGGTGAGTATATAGGCTACATTTCCTACTCGATCAAGAATTTGAAATGGACCAATAAATCGTGGATTGAGCTTTCCTCTTCCCGAATCTTGTAACTCCCTTCCATGGGGCAACACGCATGACAAAGACATGATCCCCGATATTAAATTCTACGTCCTTTCGATGAAGATCCGCATAACTCTTTTGTCGATCTTGTGCCGTTTGTATCGTTGTCGAATCATTTGGATCTTTTAAAAGTGATCATACATACCAACTCGGGTCCCAACAATGTTGCTTCACCCACCTCGTCCCAACATACCGGAGAAGCGACACTTTCGTCCATATAATGCTTCAAAGGGGCCATACCAATGCTTGCACGATAAGCTGTTGTTGTAGGAGAATTCCACCTGATGGTAAATACTTATCAACTCCCTTTGAAGTCACAGGACACAAAGTCTTAATAGATCTTCAAGAGTTTGAATAGTCCTCCTTGATTGTCCGTCTCAGTTTGAGGATGGTATGCCGAATCAATCGTAAATCCGTGCCCATAGCTTTTTGCAAGCTAACCCAAAATCTTGAAGTGAATCTTGGGTCACGATCCAAAACTATGGATCTTGGCATGCCATGCAATCTCACAATCTCATCTACGTTCATACTGAAAGCAAGACGTTCGAGGAATAAGTCTCCGTATCGCTAAAGAAATGAAGCGGACTTGGTTAATCTATCAACAATAACCCAAATAGCATTGATGCCTTGAGAAAGCCGTAGGAAGACCCATGTATCTAAATCCATGGTAATGTGTTCCTACTTCCATTTCGGAATATCAAGTGGTTGCTGACGGACCCTTAGGTACTAGATGCTCGCCTTTACGTTGACAAGTTAAACACATCGAGATAAACTTTGCAATCTCTCTCTTCATATTGTTCCACCAAAATGTATGTCGAAGATCACGATACATTTTAGTACTTCGGGATGGATTGCAAATGGTGTATTGTGTGCCTCCATCATAATCTTGTACTTCAAATCAGTCGTTAGGAACCTGAGTGCAGAGTGGACTCAAGTATTCTTTCTTCATCTATTCTCGCTCAAATAACACCTTCTTGTACTTTCTTCTTCTTCATACGCATCGGCTCAAGATTCGGTGGCTTGAAAGCAACCTTAACTTTTTCTATTAAAGTTGGCTCTATCGTATACTTGACATCATCGCACTCATTCCTCGCATATGATCTTCTACTCAATAAATTAAACACTACCACGTCGCTTTTACCGGGATGGTATTGAATAGTGTGGTCATAATCTTTCAACAACTCGAGCCAACGTCGTTGCCGCATGTTGAGTTCCTTTTGCGTGAAAAAATATTTGAGGCTTTTATGGTGCGAATATATCTCCATTTTCTCCCCATATAGATAGTGCCTCCATATCTTTAGTAGCGAAAACAACTCTACTTGACTCTAGATCATGAGTAGGATAATTCATCTCATACTCTTTGAGTTGTCGCGAGGCATAAGCTATGACTTTCCCACGTTGCATGAGAACACATCCTAACCCTTTGCTCGAAGCATCGGCAGAGATAACAAATCCATCCGTACTAGATGGTATTGTTAGAGCAGTGCGAAATAAGTCTCCTCTTATGCTCTTGGAAACTCTTCTCGCATTCTTCGCTCCAAACGAATTTTGTATCCTTCCGAGTTAGCTGGGTTAATGGAGTAGCGATTCGAGAAAACCCTTCCACGAATCTCCGATAATAACCAGTTAAGCCTAAAAAGCTACGTACTTCAGTCACCGACTTCGATTGCTCCCAACTTTGTATTGCTTCAATCTTCGCCGGATCAACAGATACTCCATGTTTCGACACCACGTGCCCAAGGAATGCTACTTCCTCAAGCCAGAACTCGTATTTCTTCAACTTGGCATAAAGCTTGTTTTCACAAAGCCTTTGGAGTACCAGCTTTAAATGGTGCTCATGATCTTCACGACTTTTGGAATATATGAGGATGTCATCAATAAAGATAACAACGAACTGATCCAAATATTCCTTGAATACTCGTTTCATCATATCCATGAAAGCCGCAGGAGCATTAGTCAATCCGAAAGACATTACTAAGAATTCATAATGCCCGTACCGAGTTCTGAAGGCAATCTTTGGAATATCCTCAGTTCTAATCTTCTGCTGATGATATCCAGAACGAAGATCGATCTTTGAAAAGAATTGTGCTCCTTGCAATTGGTCAAACAGGTCATCAATACGAGGTAGAGGATACCTATTCTTGATGGTGACATGGATCAATTCTCGATAGTCAATACAAAGTCGCATACTCCCGTCTTTCTTCTTTACGAATAAAGCAGGGAGCACCCCAAGGAGATGTCTTAGACGAATGAAACCGATGTCCAACAATTCTGTAGTTGGACCTTTAACTCCTGAAGTTCAATAGGAGCCATTCGATATGGGGTTTTAGAAATGGGCTTTGTGCCGGTTCAAGATCAATAAAGAATTCAACTTCACGTTCGGGGTGTAGCCGGAAGTTCTTCGTGAAATCGTCAGAAAGTCGATAACAACAAGAATATTATTCAAATTTGATGTGTCTTTATTCAAATCCATAACATGGGCTAAGAAAGCTTGACATCCGTTTTTCAATAAGCGAATAGCTTTATGATTAGATATAGCGATGATTGATTTTAATGGTTTAGTTAATTGAATTCGCATACAACGAGTTGGTTTGGAATATGAAAACTAACAACCTTACGAAAATAATCAATTTTGGCATGATGAGTAGTTAACCAATCAATCCCTAAAATCACATCAAAGGCAAGTATCTTTAAAGAGATAAGGTCAACAAGTAAGGTGATGGTGCCAACTTGAATCAAACAAGATTTATAAGCAAAGTGGATGTGATGAAAGTTTCTCCTAAGCGGATTTTCCATGAGATAGGTCAAAGTCTAATTTCTCCTCGAGTCAAGTTTAAGCGTTGAGCACAAGCGGGAGAGATAAATGAATGGGTATACCGGTATCAAGTAAGGTATAAACTTCGCAAGAATTTATAAATAGCTTACCCGTGATCACCTCGTTTGGGTTCATCGCATTTTGACCGATCGCACAACAAACGCTCTTCCAAGAACCGTTGACTTTGACTTTTTCCGGGATGATCTTTTGAGTCACCATCCATTGAACTAGTTTTGCTACCGCATAATCTCGGCGATATGTCCTTCCTTTTCATAATTATAGCATACCTTGAGCAGGTTGTAGGCGGTTTGGTGATATGTCCCTCATTTCCGCATTTATAGATATATAATGGGTGGTCGTTCTCCTCCCTTAGAACCGATTCTTCTTTGGTAATGTCGTCTTCACATGGTCGTTGTTAAATCTCCTCTTTTTAAAATCTCCTCCCCGACTCACTTCTTTTATTTTCATGGCCATGATTACCACGAGTGGTTACCATTTTTGTCCATCTTTTCTTTCTCATGAAGTTATCGTTGTTTTTGTTGATCGCTTATCTCCGGTATGATCCACGATTGTGGTCCTCGGTTGACCGTACTCGTTATCTCGCTCTAATAATTGAGCCCTATTTACAACATCTGAATAGAGAGAAAATTTATGAGGAAATGAGATATTGTCGTATGTCGGGTTTCAAACCTCTCGAAACATCCGTAATCATACGTTCCTCATTCTCCACCAAATGAGATGCAAACACGGATAACTCGCAAACTTTGCCTCGTCTTGAGACACCGTGGCGCCCCAAAATAGGTATACATCACCCATTTACGAGTTGTCAATACATGGTGCGAAATAACTACAACTTTATTATTACAACATATAAAGCGTGAGTTTAAATACGAGATATTGCCATCTAGACAATTTCCACACGCAAATAAATCCCCATCATAATTATTGATACATTATTTTACAAAAATGGTGAGGACTACTAAACAACTCTCTCTAGAACCTTCATTCCATACCCCGAGCTAGTATTCGCTACATTCTCGCCTCACGAGAAGAAAAATGGAACAACAAGGAAAAGGGTGAGCTCAACTAGCCCGATAAAGGATATTATGACTAAGATAATGTACAACAAATTATCGTTAGTCTTCAACGAGGAAAAATCTAATAGAATACAATAGACAACAAGTTTTTCAATCAATATTCGCAGTGAAAATAATAATTCATTAGAAGAGTTAAGTAGAGAATGCAAACTACTATCTTACATGTATGAATTTAAAAGTTCATCGCCTATCTTTTATCCCCGTAATATCAATCGATATATATACGGAATCAAATATTCATCTTTGCACTCTGAGCCAAAGATATTCATCGATTGGTCAGTGTTCATCTAAACACTGTTCATCTTTTGCACTACGGCCAAAGATATTCATCGAAATCATTCATCTTTGCACTCTGGGCCAAAGATATTCAATAATATCATCATTTAAGCGAGGATGATGAAAATATTTTAAAAAAGCGAATCCGGTGAAATAAAATGACAAGGATTAAGGATTAAGGATTCGTACTTTGTTTTATCCATGTCTAAAAATACCTCAAAAATAATCATAGTGGTGTAAAATTCAAGAATGATCAAAACATGGATACAATCAAAGCTAGTATCCACAATAGATATTTTGGGACGAAAAGGAAAATTTTTATTTTTCGATGAATAGTGTCGTATTCGTGAATAGTACCGTATACGTGAATAGTGTCGTATACGTGAATAGTAACTCCAACACCAAAATTTCCAAATTTGATAAAAACTTCAGATCAATATTTCAGCATAATGATATTGAAGAAATAATATCATTACGAGAAAAAAAAATATCCCTTACCTCGAAAGATCAGTTCTTCTAGCTGAAACACCGGATATAGGCTATAACTTGAACTTGCACCGTATAGCAATACTCAAAATACTCACAAGAATACGCTCGATAATATAGAGAGAGAAAACTTCAGTTTCTGGTGTGATTTTCAATTCTAACCTAAGCACCCTATTTATAGAAAAATGCTTAGAACACCAAAACATAAAATTTAATATAATATTATTATTATTTGTTAAAATTCTATACGCCCACTTTTGGAGATCTGATTTCAGTAATCAATAACACATGCTAGACCCACTTAACACACCAAAAACGTTTTTCTTGAAAAAAATAATCAAAACTTCCAAAAAATCAATTATTTCGGAGCTTCGGAACTTCAATAATTCATAATAAATAGCCCTTTAATATGAAAATTCTAATCTCATGACTTTTTATAGGAAATTCAACTCTCTACAACTTTGCGGAAGAAAGTTTTCCAAATTCCAAAAGCGAAATTGACCGAAATCCACAAACAAAGCGATTTTATAAAGCTATAATCAAATTTCGGTCGAGAAATGGGGTCCACCAAGACATGTTTAACATGTTTTAAACATTTATTACAACAAAAATACTCTTCCTCCTCGTATACTCATATATCCCACATTCGATTTGTAAAAATATCACCATTATTATATTATTAAAATATAATAATATATTTAAATGAATTATTTTATCGGAAAAGATAAAATTTCAATTTTCAACAATTGTCACATTAAAAATTTTCTCCATCTATATCCACATAAAATTAATATTTTTCTCATCATATAAATCAATAATTAATTATTCACAAATAATATTACTGAGAATCACGCGAGATTGCAACTGAAGTAGTTCGGAAGAGGGGCTTTCCAATAAGAATTTCTCTCACTTCTGGCAAGTGCAATTAGGTGACCAAACCTCTCTTAGATGAGAACTTTCTAGACATTGCCAATAATGTTATCTAATAATATTATTTAGGATAATATGAATTATTGCTTCGATAATGAAAAATCTTGTGTATAATGACAATTATTGAAACAATGACAATATAAAATATCAACATGACAATTATTAAATCAATAAAATAAAATCTTGAGCGTAATTATCGTAACCATTATTGAGTAGTGCCTTCTTACGTAAGAATCAATAATGGCGCAATCTGTGTGTCTTCTTGTGTTTTAACCAAGAGTATTTTAACAAGATACTTGGTAATAACTTCTGTAGTTATTTTTAAACAACTTATATTTGTCATTTTCTTCATCCAATCGCTTTTACGTTATGGGGCCCACACATGGTTATGGCTTGCGGCAAATGCGAATATTCCCACAAACAGTCTGAATATTCCACGACCAAACGAATATTCCCAAACAACAATGAATATTTTATAACTATTTGCTTATTTTGAAATATTTGCGTATTTTACCCATAACTATCCACATTAATCAAATCAACCCTTACTATTTCAAAATAATAAATAGAAAATTAAATTTCATTAATAATAAGTTGGGGTCTTACAACCTCCCTCCTTATGAAATTTCGTCCTCGAAATTGACGATACGATACAGTGGTGTTTGAAAAGGTGAGGATACCTCGCTTTCATTTCCGTTTCAATTCCAGTCATTTCCTCTATAGCATGATTCCTCCACAAAACTTTAACTTGTGGTATGACCTTTCTTGGCGTGGGGACATGCTCCTTCCTATCCAAGATCTTGTGGTACCTCCTCATATGTTAAGTCTTGACTATTTCGTCCGGTTCTAACTCTATAACGTGGTTTGGGTCTTTCACATATTTACTGAAATATGGGATATGTGAAACACATTATGAACACGAGACATACTCGGAGGTAACGCGAGTACATAGGCTACATTTTCTACTCGGTCGAGAATTTGAAATGGACCGATAAATCGTGGATTGAGCTTTTCCTCTCTTCCCAAATCTTGTAACTCCCTTCCATGGAGCAACTTCGCAACAATACATGATCCCCCATACTAAATTCCCGTCCTTTCGATGAAGATCCACATAACTCTTTTGTCGATCTTGTGCCGTTTGTATCGTTGTCGAATCATTTGAATCTTTTCGGTAGATCATACGTCTTAACTTTCGGGTCCCAAACAATGTTGCTTCACCCATCTCATCCCAACATATTGGAGAAGCGACACTTTCGTCCATATAATGCTTTAAATGGAGCCACACCTATACTTGCTCGATAAGCTGTTGTTGTAGGAGAATTTCACCGATGGTAAATACTTATCCCAAGCGCCCTTGAAATCTAGGACACGAGTCTTAATAAATCTTCAAGAGTTTGAATAGTCCTTTTCGATTGTCCGTCCGTTTGAGGATGGTATCTTCAATCAATAAATAAATCCGTGCCCATAGCTTTTTGCAAGCTAACCCAAAATCTTTGGGTCACGATCCGAAACTATGGATCTGAGGCATGCCGTGCAACCTCACAATCTCATTCACGCACATCTTAGCAAGGCGTTCGAGGAATAAGTCTCCGTGTCGGCAAGAAATGAGCGAGACTTGGTTAATCTATCAACAATAACCCAAATAGCATTGATGCCTTGAAAGCCGTAGGAAGACCCGTAACAAAATCCATGGTAATGTGTTCCCACTTCCATTCGGAATCTCAAGTGGTTGCAGCGGACCCTTAGGTACTAGATGCTCCGCCTTTACACGTTTGGCAAGTTAAACACATTGAGATAAACTTTGCAATCTCTCTCTTCGTATTGTTCCACCAAAATGTATGTGAAGATTACGATACATTTTGGTACTTCGAGATGGATTGCAAATGGTGTATTGTGTGCCTCCATCATAATCTTGTACTTTAAATCAGTCGTTAGGAACACAAAGTCTAGAGTGGACTCAAGTATTCCTTCTTCATCAATTCTCGCTTAGGAATAGCTCCTTCTTGTACTTTTTCTTCTTCATACGCATCATTTCCGAAGTCGGTGGCTTGAAGCAACCTTAACTTTTTCTATTAAAGTTGGCTCTGTCGTATACTTGACATCATCGCACTAGTTCCCGCATATGATCTTCTACTCAATCGCGTAAATCTACCACGTTCGCTTTTCGAGGATGGTATTGAATAGTGTAGTCGTAATCTTTCAACAACTCAAGCCAACGTCGTTGTCGCGTGTTGAGTTCTTTTGCGTGAAGAAATATTTGAGGCTTTTATGGTGCGAATATATCTCCACTTTCTCCCTATATAGATAGTGCCTCCATATCTTTAGCTAGCGAAAACGCATTGCTTGCTGACTCTAGATCATGAGTAGGATAATTCCTCTCATATTCTTTAAGTTGTCGCGAGGCATAGGCTATGACTTTCCACGTTGCATGAGAACACATCCTAACCCTTTGCACGAAGCATCATTGTAGATAACAAATCCATCCGTACGGATGGTATTGTTAGAACAGTCTTAGAAATGAGTCTCTCTTGAGCTCTTGGAAACTCTTCTCGCATTCTTCACTCCAAACGAATTTTGTATCCTTCCGTGTTAGCATTTGGGTTAATGGAGTAGCGATTCGAGAAAACCCTTCCACGAATCTCCGATAATAACCAATTTAAGCCCAAAAGCTACGTACTTGATTCTGAGCTTGGTTGCTCCAACTTTGTATTGCTTCAATCTTGGCCGGATCAGCAGATACTCCATGTTTGACACCACGTGCCCAAGGAATGCTACTTCCTCAAGCGAACTTCGTATTTCTTCAACTTGGCATAAAGCTTGTTTTCACAAAGCCTTTGGAGTACCAGCTTTAAATGGTGCTCATGATCTTCACGACTTTTGGAATATATGAGGATGTCATCAATAAAGATAACAACGAACTGATCCAAATATTCCTTGAATACTCGGTTCATCATATCCATGAAAGCCGCAGGAGCATTAGTCAATCGAAAGACATTACTAAGAATTCATAATGCCCGTCTGCAGGAGTTCAAGGCAATCTTTGGAATATCCTCGATTCTAATCTTTGGTGATGATATCGAGCGAAGATCGATCTTTGAAAAGAATTGTGCTCCTTGCAATTGGTCAAACAGGTCATCAATACGAGGTAGAGGATACCTATTCTTGATGGTGACATGGATCAATTCTCGATAGTCAATACAAAGTCGCATACTCCCGTCTTTCTTCTTACTGAATAAAGCAGGAGCACCCCGAGGAGATGTCTTTGGGGCAGAATGAAGCCGATGTCCAACAATTTCTGTAGTTGGACCTTTAACTCTGAAGTTCAATAGGAGCCATTCGATATGGGGTTTTAGAAATGGGCTTTGTACCGGGTTCAAGATCAATAAAGAATTCAACTTCACGTTACGAGGGGTAGGCAGGGAAGTTCTTCAGAAATCGTCGGGAAAGTCGATAACAACAGGGAATATTATTCAAATTTGAAGTGTCTTTATTCAAATCCATAACATGGGCTAAGAAAGCTTGACATCCGTTTTTCAATAAATGAATAGCTTTATGATTAGATAGCGGTGATTGATTTTAATGGTTTAGTTGCTTGAATTAAATACAACGAGGTTGGTTAGGAATATGAAAACTAACAACCTTACGAAAACAATCAATTTTGGCATGATGAGTAGTTAACCAATCAATCCCTAAAATCACATTAAAAGCAAGTTTCTTTAAAGAGATAAGGTCAGCGGGTAAGGTGATGGTGCCAACTTGAATCAAACAAGATTTATAAGCGAGTGGATATGATGAAAGTTTCTCTAGCGGAGTTTCCACGAGATAGGTCAAAGTCTAATTTCTCCGGAGTCAAGTTTAAGCGTTGAGCACAAGTATGAGAGATAAATGAATGGGTATGCCGTGTATCAAGTAAGGTATAAACTTCGCAAGAATTTATAAATAGCTTACCGTGATCACCTCGTTTGGGTTCTCGCATTTTGACCGGTCACAACAAATGCTCTTCCAGGAACCTTTGACTTTGACTTTTTTTTGGGGACGATCTTTTGAGTCACCGTCCCCCATTGAACTAGGTTTCGCTCTACTGTACAATCTCGGCGATATGTCCTTCATTTCCATAATTATAGCATACCTTGAGCTGTTGTGGGCGGTTTGGTGATATGTCCCTCTTTCCGCATTTATAGCATATATGGGGTGGTCGTTCTCCTCCCTTAGAACCGATTCTTTTTAATTGTCGTCTTCACATTTTCGTTGTTAAATCTCCTCTTTTAAAATCTCCTCTCGACTCGCTTCTTCTATTTTCATGGCCATGATTACCACCGAGTGGTTACCATTTTTGTCGTCTTTTTCTTTCTCATTTGGTTATCGTTGTTTTGTTGATCGCTATCTCCCAGTATAATCACGATTGTGGTCCCTCGGTTGACCGTACTCGTTATCTCATTTCTAATAATTGAGCCCTTTTACAACAACATCCGAATAGAGAGAAAATTTATGAGAAATGAGATCTTGGCGTATCTCTGGGGTTTCAAACCTCTAAGAAACATCCAGCGTCATCGTTCCTCAATCTCCACCAAATGAGGTGCAAACTGGATAACTAACTCAAACTTTGCCTCGTCTTGAGACACCGTCATGTTGTTTTGTTCTAATCGATGAACTCCACTTCCTTCATATAGCGAACACTTTCGGAAAGTATTTGTCATTAAATAGTTTCTGAAACTTCTCCCCAAGACATCTTTGAGTCTTGAAATTTGGATGGAGTGCGCTTCTGAGACTCTACCGATGATACCGCCTCGCCATATGAACATAAAGGTGGCGAATGGAACCTTTGTTCTCCGTGCATCCCAAGACATCGAATATCTTGGTAATTTGCTTGACCCGTGTTTCGTATGATCGGATCGGCTTTCCCTTAAATTACGGTGGTCCTGACTCTTTGAAGCTCGCTTGCATTTGTGACAACCCGTGAATTCTTATCATTTCCTCTCGTATTTTGAACACGAGTCTCCTCAAATGCGATTTTGCATGAAGCTGAAAAAGCTTCTAAACATCCCCTAGTTCATCATCTGCTTTCGATTGGTGTTGTTCACGGGAGGAACATTGCCCGACTGTTACACGTTCTCCTCGTTGGTGAGTATAGGCGTCTCCACGGTCTCATTTCCATTGTTAATATTCTCGGTCGACATTCTCAAATCTTGTCATAAAAACAAGGGTTAATTAAGGAAATCAATATATCACATAATATCCCTATATCTCGACCAACTAACAAATAAGCTTAGGTAGGACACACTAGCGAAGGATTTACTCTTCTCTCTCCCCTCTAGTTCTATTCCCGATCTCGCGGAGATCATATCCCTAAGCTCGATACCAACTGTGGCGCCCCAAAATAGGTATACATCACCCATTACGAGTTGTCAATACATAGTGCGAAACAACTACAACTTTATTATTACAACATATAAAGCGTGAGTTTAAATACAGATATTGCCATTCAGACAATATCCACACGCAAATAAATCCCTCATCATAATTATTGATACATTATTTTACAAAATGGTGAGGACTACTAAACAACTCTCTCTAGAACCTTCATTCTATACCGCGACTAGTACTCATTTACATTTTCTAGCCTCACGAGAAGAAAAATGGAACAAAAAGGAAAAGGGTGAGCTCAACTAGCCCGGTAAAGAATATTATAACTAAGATAATATACAACAAATTATCGTTAGTCTTGACAGGGAAAAATCTAATAGAATCTGATAGACAACAAGTTTTTAAATCAATATTCGCAGTGAAATAATAATTCATTAGAAGAGTTAAGTAGAGAATAGAAACTACTATCTTACATGTATGAATTTAAAAGTTCATCGTCTATCTTTTATCCTGTAATATCAATCAATATATATACGGAATCAAATATTCATCTTTGCACTACTGAGGCCAAAGATATTCATCGATTAAGTCGTGTTAAATCTAAACACTGTTCATCTTTGCACTCTGGGCCAAAGATATTTATCGAAATCATTCATCTTTTGCACTACTGGGCAAAGATATTCAATAATATCATCATTTAAGGCGAGGATGATGAAAAATATTTTTAAAAAAGCGAATCCGGTGAAATAAAATGATGAGGATTAAGGATTAAGGATTAGTACTTTGTTTTATCCATGTCTAAAAATACCTCAAAAATAATCATAGTGGTGTAAAATTGAGAATGATCAAAACATGGATCAATCAAAGCTAGTATCCACAATAGATATTTTGGGACGAAAAGGAAAATTTTCATTTTTTGATGAATAGTCTTTAGTATCGTGAATATTAAGTGAATGAATAATATGCAAAGATATCGTGAATAATAGTGAATAGTATCGTGAATGAAAGTAACTGAAACACCAAAATTTCCAAATTTGATAAAAACTTCTAAATTTGATAAATATTCAAAGATAATGATATTGAAGAAATAATATCATTTTGAAAAAAAAATATCCACTTACCTCGAAAGATCGGTCTTACAAATTTGAAACACAGGATATAAAGCTATGACTTTGAACTTGCATAGTATAGCAATACTCAAAATATACTCAAAATACTCATAAGAATACGCTCGATAATATAGAGAGAGAAAACTTAAATTTACGGTGTGATTTTCAATTCTAACCTAAGCACCTATTTATAGGAAAATCTTAGAACACAAAAGCAGAAAATTTAATATAATATTATTATTATTTGTTAAAATTCTATATGCCCACTTTTGGAGATCTGATTCAACAATCAATAACACATTCTAGACCCACTTAACACACAAAACGTTTTTTTCTAAAAAAAATAATTAAAACTTCAAAAATCGATTATTTGAACTTGAACTTGATAATTCATAATAAATAGCCCTTTTATCAGAAAATTCGAATCTCACATCTTTTTATAGGAAATTCAATTCTCTACAACTTTGCGGAAGAAACGTTTTCCAAATTCCAAGCAGAAATTAATAGAAATCCACAAGCAAAGCGATTTTCTGTTTATAATCAAATTTCGGTCGAGAAATGGGGTCCATGACATGTTTAACATGTTTTAAACATTTATTACAACAAAATACTCTTCCTCCTCGTATACTCATATATCCCACATTCGTTGTAAAAATATCACCATTATTATATTATTAAAATATAATAATATATTTAAATGAATTATTTTATCGAGAAAAAGATAAAATTTCAATTTTCAACAATTGTCACATTAATAATTTTCTCCATCTATATCCACATAAAATCAATATTTTCCTCATCATATAAATCAATAATTAATTATTCACAAATAATATTCTGAGAATCCTGATATTGGTGACCGAGTAGTTCTCAGGAAAAGGGGCTTTCGATAAAAATTTCTCACTTCTTGGCGTATGATTAGGTGACCAAACCTCTCCTTAGGCGAACTTTCTAGACATTGCCAATAATGTTATCTAATAATATTATTAGAGATAATATGAATTATTACTTCGATAATGAAAAATCTGTGTAATGACAATTATTAAAACAACAACAATATAAAATATCAACGACAATTATTAAATCGATAAAATAAAATCTTTGAGCAGTAATTCTTGTAACCATTATTGAGAGTAGTGCCTTCTTACGTAAGAATCAATAATTGGCGCAACACAGGTAATCTTTTTGTGTTTTAACCAGAGAATTTTAACGATATTAGCAGTAATAACTTCTGTAGATTATTTTTAATCAACTTATATTTGTCGTTTTCTTCATCCAATCGCTTTTTAGTTATGGGGCCCACACATGCATTTTGTGTTGGTAAATAAATGAATATTCCCTGAAGCGGTATGAATATTCCACGACCAAACGAATATTCTCAAACAACAATGAATATTTTATAACCACTTGCTTATTTTGAAATATTTGCGTATTTTACCCATAACTATCCACATTAATCAAATCAACCCTTACTATTTCAAAATAATAAATAGAAAATTAAATTTCATTAATAATAAGTTGGGGTCTTGATCCACAGCCATGTATTGTTTTATATTAATCGATGAACTTCACTTCCTTCATATATAGACTTGAACACTTTCGGAAAAGTATTTGTCATTAAATATTTTTAAACGTCTCCCAAGACATGTTGAGTGCGCGAAATTTGGATGTATGCGCTTGAGACTCCCACCATTAATACGCCCACGGAACATAAAGGTGGTGAATGGAACCTTCATTCTTCGCATCCCGAGACATCGAATATCTTGGTAATTTGCTTGACCCAGTAGAGTTCCGCCTAGTGATCGGATAATGGCTTTCCCTTAAATTCTGGTGGTCCCGACTCTTGAAAGGCCAGCTTTTTGTGTTGTGAGACCCAGATTTTATTAATAAAGATTTAAATTTTGTGAAATAATTTTTTAATATTATGGTGTGAATTTGAGATAATATTATAGTTGTGGGTAGTATTTATAAATTTTGCAAAGTATCAAGTGGTTTATATTATATTAGATTGGTGGGGAATATTAGGTTTAGCGGGGAATATTAAATACAACAGCTCAATCATTGGTGGACCCCTAATGAAATTATTGTCGGATTGAAAGCGACAAAAATATTTTATTGAAATAACGGCGGAAGTTTTACAGTAGTTGATCTTTGTTGAACTACTCGGTAGTAAAAATACGATGTCGTGTGGTTGCGTAGTAGTTGCGGTATTGATTATGATGATCTTATGTGAGAAGTCACTCGGTTTGATTCCATTATTGTCGATTAATAATATGAATTATTATAGCGATAATGACGTTTTGTTTTATTAGTATTATTAGCGTAATAAAAGCGAAACATCTTTTATATAAAATAGAATACTTTATTAAAGTTATTACATAAATAGAATATATTATATTTTATTATGCATAGTGTTGCGTAGTGTTTTGCATAGTGTTTTGCATAGTATTGCATAGTGTTTGCATAGTAAAATGTTTTTATATAAATAGAATATATTATATTTTATTTAAAAGATTTTTCTTTAAATATGGATAGTCAGATTAAAGTAAATCAATACGGGATAGTTCATGGATTAATTCTTATGCATTCCATTTTTCTATAAATAGAAGCTCGTTCCTTCATTATTTTTCTTACGAATTCATTGAAACTACAGAGAGAAATTATAGAGAGAAGCTATATAGAGAAAATTATAGAAAGAAGAAGAGTATACAACTTCTTCACTACTTTATATTAGGTTCTTTTTACGGTGAGGGGTGTTATTCTTTCTTCTTGAAGAGAACTTACATTATTCCATTCATTTATTATTACATTGGAATAACTTTTGTAAAAGTGGCATACCCTATACATAACTTTTGTATCTGTGGCGTACCTATACTTGGTGAAATCCTTATGTTATTCCATTGCTTATTATTACATTGGAATAACTTTTGTATCTGTGAGTTTACCCTATACTTGGTGACATTCTTCTATTATTACATTTGGAACATCACATGCATGTGTTTTACAGGACTGGTTAAAATCTTTATTATTACATTGGAACATCACATGCGTGTGTTTTACGGGACTGGTTAAAATCTTTATTATTACTGTTGGAATATCTATCATGTGTGTTTTACAGGATGCAGTTCCATCTTTATTATTACATTGGAACATCAGCCGATTGTGAATTTCACGACTGGTTAGATTATTATTATTATGTTGGAATAACACATCATCACAATACCGCATGCGTGGTGATTTCTTTTGTTATTCCATTCTTTATTATACCCGGTTGGTTAAAACTTTGACTTTATACTCCATGAAATTAGTAGAATATCCTTGATATTTGCGTTTCATCGATATCTTTTCATGGAAATATTCTTACGATCATTCTTGAATTTTACTCTCTCTAAAGCTTGATATCATGTTGACAATTTGGGCGTTAATAATTCATGGATTAAATAATTCTTGAACTTGTTTTATTGAATTATTATGTCATTGTCATCATCCTCATGTTATATATATTTATCTTTGGCTTACGTGCGTAGATGAACTTAGTATGATTATGACCGAGGATCATTCGGTATAATCATGACTTGATATAAATGATGTGACAAAAGTCCTCGATTGGCTTTGTAATGCGATGATGGATAGTTTTTGGTATGATTATGACGAGGGGTGATTCGGTATAGTCATGACCATTGATAATTTGATGAAAATCCTTGGCCAGTAGATGCGGGGATGATTAGATGTGGTGGTTTATTTATTAAAATTTGAGTCTCGGTGATAAAAATTGATGAAAACCTTTTAAAACCTAAAAGATAGTAGACTTTATTCTCTCTTGACTCTTTTAATGGATTGCTTATTCATTGCGATTAAGCTGGTTGTCTATTGTATTTTATCGGTTTAACTTTGTTTGAAGGCTAATGATAATTTATTACGCATTATCTTAGTCGTAATATTTCTTCTTTGGGCTAGTTGAGCTCACCCTTTCTTTTCTTTTATTCTCTTGAGGAAATGAGAACATATTTGAGACGAGTCGGGAGCGAAGTAATGGTCGAGAGGATAGCATTAGTAGTCCTCACTATTACGTGAAATAGTGTGATAATAGTTGTAATGAGGACTCCTTTTGAGTTTGTATAATATCTAGTAGACAATATTTGTATTCAAACTCATAGTTTATGTAAGTATTGTACAGCAGTTATATTAGTAAGTTGTATTTGAATTTATGTACCATGTAAGTGGCGACCCAAGATGGGTGGCGTATACCTAATTTTGGGGCGTCGCGGTTGGTATCGAGCTTAGGGATATGATCCTGGCTAAGATGTGAGATAAGAACTAGGAGGGAGAGGCGGAAATTCCTTCGTTAGTATGACCTACTAAGTTTATTTGGTATTTAATTGGTGGTCTAGTATAGGGATAATATTTGATATATTAATTAACCCTTGTGTTGTGGCGGTGTTTGGAAATGGCAAATTGAAAATATTCACAATGGTGAATGAATAATGACCGTTGTGACACCTTTAATCACTAATAAGGTTAATGCGATTAATGGGACGAGGAACAAATTAGAGATATCACGTAGTGAATGAAGAACTAATTGTTGCACGAGCTAGATTGTTGATGAGGTAGCGGTGAAAGTGAGGAAGAAGAGGAAGAAGAGGAAGAAGAGAGAACACGAGGAGAATTGGTTAGAAGAAATTTATGATCAAAACTTAGAATTACAAAATCGTGTTCGTGAGCTAGAAAACGAGGTTGAAGAAGCAGCAAACGATTCGTGGAACAAAGGGATCTGACAATGAAAATTGGGTTACCCGATATGTGATCTTTCGAACAAAATCACGCGCTTTGGCGGGGGGTGTAAGATATTAAAGTTGGAATCGAGAATTTAAAATCAAAAAAGATAAAAGAAGAAACAATCGAGCGAAGGAGAATAGGCGATCATGGGTAAAATTTTACTGTAGCGTTGATAGTGTAGAAAAAGGCGTCCAGATCGATAAAGCCAAAATAGATGAAATGGACTTTGCTTTTTGGAATGATTGGAGAACCCGACATCGAATTCGGAATTACCACAATGCATAGCGGTCAACCCGAATTCGATATGGATCGGAGAATAATGATTCAAATAATGGATCGGGAATGTGAAGAAGCACTTAAGGGTGGAATGTACCTATAGTAAAAGTGAACTTCGGTAATTTAAGCGAGGCGTTTATCGAGAAACCGAGCGAAGTTATTACGGGTAAGTTAATTATAAATTCTTGCGAAGTCTATACTTTATTCAATACAAGTTCTACCCATTCTTTTATTTCACCTAGTTGTGTTCAAGCGTTTAAATTTGACTCAGAAGAAGTTAAACTTTGACTTATTGGTTGAAACTTAGTCATTAGAGAACCTTCGTTACCTCAGCTTTATTTTTAAATCTTGTTGATTCAAATAAACATTTTCACGTTACTGTCGATCTTATCTCTTTTGAAAATACTTGCCTTTGATGTGATTTTAGGAATCGATTGGTTAGCTAATCATCATGCTTTTCGTAAGGTTGTTAGCTTTTATATTCATAACCTTGACTGTTATCTGAATTCAAAGTAACCAAACCCTAAAGTTAATCATTTGTTATATCAAGCCATAAGAAAAGAGCTCCGAACCTTTCGTTGTTGACTTCCTTGTGTGGAATGCAGAAGCGGACTTTACTGTGGCGACATCGTGAATGAAGATGGCAAGTTTATAGGTATCATTGTGAGGTCTTTATCTAGGTTAAGGGATAGAAGTCACAGTTGGTATCAATGTGACGTCTTATCAAGTCTTGGATAAAATGTGATTTTGAATGATATTTCTATCATTAATAAATTTCTTGGCGTATTCTTGAAGATTTCCTAGCCTACCCTAGGCGTGAAATCGAATTTTGTATTGACCCGATCTGAAAACCCATTTCTTAAACCCTTAAATATTTCTTCAACTAAATAAGCAGTTTCGTGGTTTATGATGAAAGTCATAATAAAAGCATTGGAATAATGAAAATCATGGGTATATGAAGTATTAGTAAGTTTTATGATGAGTTATGTTGGTTTAGTATGTAAAAACATGAAAGTTTCTTAGAAATCACAAAGAGTTGAAAATCAGATTTTAGTGAAAAACGTAACATGAAATTAAATTGACCATATCTCCTATTATATTTTGAATTTTTGAATGTGGTCAAGTCCTAGAGTTAGATCTATGAGTTACCTAACTAATCCAAGTGGAATTACTGGAAAAGGTGTTGTAGATTTTTGTGTGGACTGATTTTAGCAAAGGAGTGCAAAGCTGCAAAAATCGAAAAAGCTTCTGCCATGATTTTAGAGAGGCTGTTTCGGCCACTTAAATTATGAGAAAAATTCTGGCCTTTTGGGACATGAAAGTATATGGTATAAAGTACCTCCTGTCCAAAAATGAGCTCATTCTGACTTAAAATGAGCAAGTTATGACTATTTCAATATTTAGGTTTTTCAGAAAAAAAGCGCTATACTTAGGAGTTCTATAACTCCGATGACCATGAAATTTAAACTGGAAGCTCACGTTAACATGTGTAAGGTCCTGCCAAGATTTGGGAATTTTGGAGTTAAACTTGAGGTAGCTAATTTCTTAAGGAATTAAGTGGAAATTGATTTTTAAAAATAGTAAATAAATTTTAAAATTCGAGAAAAATATATTTTCATTATGGGACTATATTATGCTAAATCCCAGAAAAGAAATATTTTTGGGGCTGATTTGGTATTTTTCATGAAAATAGTTTAATTCTGAACATATGAGTTAAATATGTTATGTGAAGTAACAAAGTTGAAAATAGGATTTTATGGCTAGAGAATCTATATATAGAGTAGTATATGCATATTTTTGATGAGGATTTGATAATTGGTGATGATATCTTATGAGTATGACATTTTGAATGATTAAATGCATTATATGGTAAAGTGTAAACAATTAAGATAAATTGTTTATAAATTTAAGAAGTGATTAAAATATTGTTATAATATTAATGTTATTAGATTATGAGATTATTAAATGATTGATAACATGGGGATATTCTTGAATCTGGATAAATTATATTATAAATGTTTAATATTTATCCTTTATCTCATTTGATTGATTCTTTATATCATTATCCTCGTATTTTATATTATGTTGAAAGTAAATACGTGGCTTTGTAGTGCGTAGATGGACTTGGTATGATTATGACCACGGATTATTCGGTATAATCATAGCAGTAAATGAATATACAATTATCTTTGGTAGTAGTGCATGGATATTTTGTGGTCGTGATCTTAATGAATATCCTTGGCTTTGGTAGTAGTGCGGGGATGATTCGATGATGTGGATTAATTATTGGTGAGTCTATTCAATGAATGAAATATTAATTCATGGATGTGTTCAAAGTCATACGTAATTACGTGCATAGATGGACTTGGTATGATTATGAATACCACGATTATCTTTGGTAGTTGTTGGTATAATCATAGTAGTAATTGAAAACACAATTATCTTGGTAGTTGTGCATGGATAATTTATGGATAATCTTGGATATCTTTGTGTGCATGGATAATTTATTAGTCTTAATCTTAATGAATATCCTTGGCACGTAGTGCGGGGGGATGATTCGATGATGTGGATTAATTATTGGTGAGTCTCAATGAATGAAATATTAATTCATGGATGCGTTGGTAAAAGTAAATCGTCTTTGGCTTACGTGCATAGATGGACTTGGTATGATTATGACCGAGGATTATTCGGTATAATCATAATTAGTAATTGAAAACACGAATATCCTTGGCGGTGGTGCATGGATAATTCGTGGTCGTGATATCTTATTAAAATTGCGTCTTAGCATTATTGGTTTTCTGAGTTGTATATCTTTTGCTTTGTAGTGTGAAGATGAATTGTTAATGAATAGCTTTGGCGGATTTCAAAGATGAATTTAATATTTTTAAGCGATAAAAGGTATTCAAGGTATCCTCATCTCTTTATCATACCAGTCGTACCCTAATTTAGAAATGAAATTCCATAAGGAGGAGATTGTGAGACCCCAGATTTTATTAATAAAGATTTAAATTTTGGTGAAATAATTTTTTAATATTATGGTGTGAATTTGAGATAATATTATAGTTGTGGGTAGTATTTATAAATTTTGCAAAGTATCACAGTGGTTATATTATATTCGATTGATTGGTGGGGAATATTCGGTTTAGCGGGGAATATTAAATACAATGGCTCAATCATTGGTGGACCCACAATAGAATTATTATCGGATTGAAAGCGACACAAAATATTTTATTGAAATAACGGCGGAAGTTTTCTGGTTGATCTTGTTGAACTACTTTCGGTAGTAAAAATGCGATGTCGTGTGGTTGCGTAGTAGCGCTTGCGGTATTGATTATTGATCTTTATGTGAGAAGTCACTCGGTTTGATTCCATTATTGTCGATTAATAATATGAATTATTATATAGCGATAATGGCGTTTTATTTTATTAGTATTATTAACGTAATAAAAGCGAAACATCTTTATATAAAATAGAATACTTTATTAAAGTTATTACATAAATAGAATATATTATATTTTATTATGCATAGTGTTGCATAGTGTTTTGCGTAGTGTTTTGCATAGTATTGCATAGTGTTTGCATAGTAAAATGTTTTTATATAAATAGAATATATTATATTTTATTTAAAAGATTTTTCTTTAAATATGGATAGTCAGATTAAAGTAAATCAATACGGATAGTTCATGGATTAATTCTTATGCATTCCATTTTCTATAAATAGAAGCTCATTCCTTCATTATTTTCTTACGAATTCATTGAAACTAGAGAGAGAAATTATAGAGAGAAGCTATATAGAGAAAATTATAGAAAGAAGAAAAGTATTACGCTACTTCTTTACTTACATATTCAGTTCTTTTACGGTGAGGGGTGTTATTCTTTCTTCTTGAAGAGAACTTACATTATTCCATTCATTATTATTACATTGGAATAACTTTTGTAAAAGTGGCATACCTATACATAACTTTGTATCTGTGGCGTACCCTATACTTGGTGAAATCCTTATGTTATTCCATTGCTTATTATTACATTGGAATAACTTTGTATCTGTGGTTTACCTATACTTGGTGACATTCTTATTATTATTACATTTGGAACATCACATGCATGTGTTTTACAGGACTGGTTAAAATCTTTATTATTACATTGGAACATCACATGCATGTGTTTTACAGGACTGGAGTTAAAATCTTTATTATTCATTGGAATATCTATACGTGTGTTTTACACCGGATGCAGTTCCATCTTTATTATTACATTGGAACATCCACATCGGTGTGAATTTCACGACTGGTTAGATTATTATTATTATGTTGGAATAACACATACATCTGAATCGCATGCGTGGTGATTTCTTTTGTTATTCCATTCTTTATTATACCCGGTTGGTTAAAACTTTGACTTTATACTCCATGAAATTAGTAGAATATCCTTGATATTTGCGTTTCATCGATATCTTTTCATGGAAATATTCTTACGATCATTCTTGAATTTTACTCTCTGAAAGCGATATCATGTTGACAATTTGGGCGTTAATAATTCATGGATTAAATAATTCTTGAACTTGTTTTATTGAATTATTATGTCATTGTCATCATCCTCGTGTTATATTATGTTATCTTTTGGCTTACGTGCATAGATGAACTTAGTATGATTATGACCGAGGATCATTCGGTATAATCATGACTTGATATAAATGATGTGACAAAAGTCCTCGGTGGCTTTTGTAATGCGGTGATGGATAATTTTTGGTATGATTATGACCGGGGTGATTCGGTATAGTCATGACCATTGATAATTTGATGAAAATCCTTGGCCAAGTAATGCGGGGATGATTAGATGTGGTGGTTTATTTATTAAAGTGAGTCTCGGTGATAAAAATTGATGAAAACCTTTTAAAACCTAAAAGATAGTAGACTTTATTCTCTCTTGACTCTTTTAATGGATTGCTTATTCATTTATGATTAAGCTGGTTGTCTATTGTATTTTATCGGTTTAACAACTTTGTTGAAGGCTAATGATAATTTATTACGCATTATCTTAGTCATAATATTTCTTCTTGGGCTAGTTGAGCTCACCCTTTCTTTCCTTTATTCTCTTGAGGAAATGAGAACATAATTTGAGACGAGTCGGGGAGCGAAGTAATGGTCGAGAGGATAGCATTAGTAGTCCTCACTAATACGTGAAATAGTGTGATAATAGTTGTAATGAGGACTCCTTTTGAGTTTGTATAATATCTAGTAGACAATATTTGTATTCAAACTCATAGTTTTGTCGTATATTACCTACAGTGAGTTATATTAGTAAGTTGTATTTGAATTTATGTACCATGTGGCGACTCAAGATGGGTGGACGTATACCTAAAGGGGGGTGGCGTATGTTTTCAAATGAATTGCTATCATTTCCTCCTCACGTATTTTGAACACCGTCTCTCTCCAAATGCGATTTGCATGAGCTACGCAAAAAGCTTCTAAACATCCCCTCGTTCATCATACGCTTTCGGTGGTGTTGTTCACGGGAGGAACATTGTTCACTTTGCATATTCTCCTCGTTGGTAGTATCTAAAGCGTCTCCATGGTCTCATTTCCCGCATTAATATTCTCATTCGACATTCTCAAATCACCGTCATAAAACAAGGGTAAATTAAGGAATCAATATATCACATAATATCCCTATATATCTTGACCAACTAACAAATAAGCTAAGCTTAGTAGGACATACTAGCGAAGGATTTACTCTCTCCCTCCTAGTTATATTCATTCCCGATCTCACTTGGGAGATCATATCCTAAGCTTCGATACCAAATTGTGGCGCCCCCAAAATAGGTATACATCACCCATTCGAGTTGTCAATACATGGATGCGAAACAACTATAACTTTATTATTACAACAATAAAAGCTGTGAGTTTGAATACAAATATTATCTTACAGAGCAACAATATCTATACTCAAATAAATCCTCATCACATTTATTGATACATTATTTTACAAAATGGTGAGGACTACTAAACAACTCTCTAGAACCTTCATTCCATACAGGCACAACTGCATACATTTATATTCTCGCCTCACGAGAAGAAAAATGGAACAAAAAGAAAAGGGTGAGCTCAACTAGCCCGATAAATAATATTATGACTAAGATAATATACAACAAATTATCATTAGTCTTCACGAGGAAAAATCTAATAGAATCTGATAGACAACAAGTTTTAAATCAATATTCATGATTGGAAATAATAATTCATTAGAAGAGTTAAGTAGAGAATGCAAACTACTATCTTACATGTATGAATTTAAAAGTTCATCATCTATCTTTTATCCTGTAACATCAATCGATATATATACGGAATCAAATATTCATCTTCGCACTACGGCCAAAGATATTCATCGATTAGTCGTGTTCATCTAAACACTGTTCATCTTTTGCACTCACGGGCCAAAGATATTTATCGATATCATTCATCTTTTCACTACTGGGCCTAAGATATTCAATAATATCATCATTTAAGGCGAGGATGATGAAAAAATATTTTAAAAAAGCGAATCCGGTGAAACAAAATGACAAGGATTAAGGATTAAGGATTAGTACTTTGTTATATCCATGTCCAAAAATACCTCAAAAATAATCATAGTGGTGTAAAATTCAAGAATGATCAAAACATGGATATAATCAAAGCTAGTATCCACAATAGATATTTTAGACGAAAAGGAAAATTTTCATTTTTCGATGAATAGTGCCGTAATCGTGAATAGTACCGTATACGTGAATAGTGCCGTATACGTGAATAGTAACTCAGACACCAAAAGTTCCAAATTTGATAAAAACTTTAGACCAATATTTCAAACATAATGATATTGAAGAAATAATATCATTCTGAAAAAAAATAATATCACTTACCTCGAAAGATCGGTCTTAAATTTGAAAACAGGATATAGGTATGACTTGAACTTGCAGTATAGCAATACTCTAAATATACTCAAAATACTCACAAGAATACGCTCGATAATATAGAGAGAAAACTTGATTTACGGTGTAATTTTCAATTCTAACCTAAGCACCCTATTTATAGGAAAATCTTTAGAACACCAAAAGTGAAAATTTAATAAAATATAAATATATATATATATCAAAATTCCTATGCCTCTCTTGAAATCTGATTTCAGCTCAATAAGCACATGCCACCTTTTAGAAAAAGTAAGAAAAAACGTTTTTCTAATTTAAAATAATTTAAACTTCCAAAATCAATTATTTGAACTTGAAACTTTGATAATTCACAATAAATAGCCATTTTTGTCGGAAAATTCAAAACTACTTGACTTTTTTATAGGAAATTCAATTCTCTAAAACTTTACGAGAAGAAAGTTTTCCAAATTCCAAATAGAAATTGAATTGAAATCCACAAGCGGGTGATTTTATGGTATAATCAAATTTCGGTCGAGAAATGGGGTCCGCAGACACATAAAACATGCTTTAAATATTTTGGTAACAAAAATACTCCTCCTCTCACATATACTCATATATCCACATTCATCGTAAAAACATCATCATTATTATATTATTAAAATATAATAATATATTTAAATAATTATTTTATCGAAAAAAGATAAAATTTCAATTTTCAACAATTGTCACATTAAAAATTTTCTCCATCTATATCCACATAAAATCAATATTTTCCTCATCATATGAATCAATAATTAATTATTCACAAATAATATTCTGAGAATCATGATATTGACAACGAGGCGGTTCAGGGAAGAGGGCTTTCGATAAAATTTCTCTCTTCTTGTAGTATGATTAGGTGACCAAACCTCTCCTTAAGCGAGAACTTTCTAGACATTGCCAATAATGTTATCTAATAATATTATTAGGATAATATGAATTATTGTTTCGATAATGAAAAATCTTATGTAATGACAATTATTGAAACAACAACAATATAAAATATCAGCCTTGCAATTATTAAATCGATAAAATAAAATCTTTGAGCGATAATTCACGTAACCATTATTGAGTAGTGCCTTCTTACGTAAGAATCGATAATGGTGGTGCAATGTCAGTATCTTCTTGTGTGTTAACCACCGCAAAAGTATTTTAACGAAAGATTAGCTTGATAACAACTACTGTAGTTATTTTTAAACAACTTATATTTGTCATTTTCTTCATCCGATCGCTTTTCAGTTATGGGGCCCACACAAAATTTGCTTGGCAGTAAATGCGAATATTCCCAAAGCGGTAAGAATATTCCACGACCAAATGAATATTCCTAAAAAAAATATTTTATAACCACCTGCTTATTTAAAATATTTGCGCATTTTACCCATAACTAACCACATTAATCAAATCAACCCTTACTAATTAAAAATAATAATAGATAAAAATAAATTTTATTTATTAATTATTTGGGGTCTTACATTTCAGATACTTTTATTTTTTATTCTGGTTAATATGTAATTGTTTAGTATACATGGATTGTCTAAATTGGGTTTCATTACATGATGTTTTTACATTTTGGTTATCATTAAAACTGCTTCTAGAATTCTTATCATATAATTATGTGATTCTTGTTTTATTATGTTACATTATGGTTACTGTTATTAGTAAACCAGATAGTTACAAGCATGTATCAGGACAAACATCAATTGTTAAATGTACATGTGTGAGTGTACTATTTATCTACAAGCTTGTTAGTAACCAGATAATTATCATAGATATAGTTACAAGCTTATTAGTAACCAAATAATTATAAGCTTGTATCAAGACTGCTATAAAGTGTTAAATGTATATGTTTTATTTATACCATGTCATCATGACAGAATAAGAAACTCCAATTAAGAGTTTTCATTTATATATATGATGGTCACTTATAGATCTCATATTAAAATAAAAATAGTTTAAGAGAGTGCGGTTGGTAACCAAAAACTGCGTATATAAGGGTAACCATTTTAGTTTTTGTTAGTAACCAAATAATTAAAAACTTATATCGAGAACAATTATCAAGTGCTTAATGTACATTATGAGGGTTCCCATTTATCTAGGTGATGGATACTTTTAAATTACGTAGTTATAAAAGTTATTTGGAAATGGTCCGTGCCGGTTGGTAACTAAATATGAATATAGAGGTAACCATTTTATTTTATATGGGTAACCAAATTTACATAAAAATATTTGGAAGCAGTTACCAATTGTTGATGTATATGTTTACTTTATATTGATAACTCATAATGGAATAAAAATTAAAATATTAATCAACATCAATTTTGAATTCTTGTACACCATCAAAATGTTACCAACCATGTGGTTAATGGTTACTAACAGTAAACAATTATATATTCCTGTAAATAATTAAATTTGTTGTATTGTTTACTGTCAGTCTCCATTGTATAACAACTGAATAAACATTGTAAAGTAACCAAATCAATATTAGACAGTAACCAAATTATATAATCTTAGTAACCAGAATATAAACCACATTTTTACATGCAATTTTGAAGGCCTAAATGATGGAATTTGACCAAAAAGCCCTGCAGTTCACCAGTAAAGCTTGTGACTTTGGATCGTTGACCCGTTTCCAATGAAATTAGGCTCCGAAAATGCCCAAATTAGACACTCCAAACTTGACAGAGATTGTCAAATTGTCACTGCAACCAAATAAACATTATTCTGTAACCAATTAAATAGTATACAACAACCAATACATATAATCAGATTAATAGTTGTATGAAGGTAACCAATGTAGTCAATAAGTAACCACCAATATAAAAGAAACAATTATAAAACTTAATAACATTATAGAGTAACCAAATAAACACCTTACAGTATCTAAAAAAATATTATACAGTAACCAAGATATATGTAATTAGTAGCCAATATTATAAAAAATATTTTTACATTCATTTTACAACCAAAACAATCAGTAATGACTTTGTTACAAATTAAAGACTAACAGGTGTATGAAGGTAACCAATATAGTTAATCAGTAACCATCAATATAAAAAAATCAGTATAAAACACAGTAATATTATGTAGTAACCATGGTAATATTACACAGTAAACATGTGAGACCCCAGATTTTATCAATAAAGATTTAAATTTTGTCGAAATAATTTTTAATATTATGGTGTGAATTTAAGATAATATTATAGTTGTGGGTAGTATTTATAAATTTTGCAAAGTATGCAAGTGATTATATTATATTCGATTGGTGGGGAATATTGGGTTTAGCGGGGAATATTCATACAACTACTCAATCATCGGTGGACCCCATAATGTAATTATTGTCGGATTGAGAAAGCGACAAAATATTTTATTGAAATAACGGCCGGTAGTTTTACCGTTGATATTGTTGAACTACTCGGTAGTAAAAAGTACAATAATACGTGTGGTTGCATAGTAGTTATTACCTGTATTGATTATTGATGCTTATGTGAGAAGTCACTCGGTTTGATTCCATTATTGTCGATTAATAATATGAATTATTATAGCGATAATGACGTTTTGTTTTATTCAGATTATTAACGTAATAAAAAAGCGAAACATCTTTTATATAAAACAATATACTTTATTAAAGTTGTTCTATAAATAGAATATATTATATTTTATTATGAATAGTGTTGCATAGTGTTTTGCATAGTGTTTTTGCATAGTGTTTGCATAGTAAAATGTTTTATATAAATAGAATATATGATATTTTATTTAAAAGATTTTACTTTAAATATGGGATGTTAGATTAAAGTAAATCAATCTGGACCGTTAATGGATTAATTACTATGCATTCTATTTTCCTATAAATAGAAGCTCATTCCTTCATTATTTTCTTACGAATTCACTTTGAAACTCTAGAGAGAAATTATAGAGAAGCTATAGAGAGAAAATCTATAGAGAAAGAAGAAGAGTATTGATACAGTACTTCACTACTTTGATATCTAGTGTTTTTTACGGTGAAGGGTATTATTATTTGTTGTACAATTCGTAAGTGTGTTATTCTTTCTTGTTCATGAAGAGAACTTACGTTATTCCATTCATTATTATTCGTTGGAATAACTTTTGTAAAAGTGGTATACCCTATACATAACTTTGTATATGCCAGATACCCTATACTTGGTGAAATCCTTATGTTATTTCATTCTTATTTATTACATTGGAATAACTTTGTATCTGCGGAATCCCTATACTTGGTGATCTTCTTCGTTATTCCATTCTTTATTATTCTGTTGGAATATCACATGCTCGTGTGTTTTACAGAACACAGTTCCATTGTTTATTATTCCGCATTTATTATTACATTTGGAATATCACATGCATGTGTTTTACAAGGAACCGGTTCCATTGTTTATTATTCAGCATTTATTATTCTATTGGATCATCCTGTCGGTGTGAATTTCACCTGACCTGGTTCCGTTATTATTATTCTGTTGGAATAACTTTCATGCGCGGCACCGCATGTATGGTGATTTCTTTTGTTATTCCATTCTTTATTATACCCAGTTGGTTAAAACATTGACTTCTATACTCCATGAAATTAGTAGAATATCCATGATATTTGCATTTCATCCAGTATCTTTTCATGGAAATATTCTTCTGATCATTCTTGAATTTTACTCTACAAAACAGTATCTTGTTGACAATTTGGACGTTATTAATTCCTGGATAAAATAATTCTTGAACTTGTTTTATTGAATTATTATGTCATTGTCATCATCCTCATGATATATTATGTTATCTTTGGCTTACGTGCATAGATGAACTTAGTATGATTATGACGAGGATCATTCGGTATAATCATGGCTTGTTATAAATGATGTGATAAAAGTCCTCGATTATTCGTAATGCAAATGATGGATAGTTTTTGGTATGATTATGACCGAGGGGTGATTCGGTATAGTCATGACCATTGATAATTTAATGAAAATCCTTCCTAGAGTGTGGTATGGGGATGATTAGATATTGTGGTTTATTCATTAAACCGAGTCTTAGTGATAAAATTTATGAAAACCTTTTAAAACCTAAAAGATAGTAGATTTTATTTTCTACTTGACTCTTTTAATGGATCGTATGTTCATTCGCTGCAGTTAAACTAGTTGTCTATTGTATTTTATCGGTTTAACATCGTTGAAGGCTAATGATAATTTATTCGCATTATCTTAGTCATAATATTTCTTCTTGGGCTAGTTGAGCTCACCCTTTCTTTTCACCGTTCTCTTCAGGAAATGAGAACATAAATTTGGAACGCAGTCGGGGAGCGAGGAGTAATGGTCCGAGAGGATAGCATTAGTAGTCCTCACTTTATTACGTGAAATAGTGTGATAATAGTTGTAATGAGGACTCCTTTTGAGTTTGTATAATATCTAGTAGACAATATTTGTATTCAAACTCACAGTTTATGTCGTATTGTACACGACAATTATATTAGTAAGTTGTATTTGAATTTATGTACCATGTAAGTGGCGACCCAAGATGGGTGACGTATACCTAATTTTGGGGGCGTCACAAAACAAGTCAAAATTATATACATATTAGACAGTAACCAACATATATTTACTTAGTATCCATAACATAAAACATATTTGACATGCATTTTAGACCAAAAACAAACAATATAAAAAACATCAATATGTACTTAAAGATCCAACAGTTGCAGGAAGGTAACCAATGTATTTAATAAATAACCATCAATATAAAAAATATCAGTAGAATATACATTTAAAGTATACAGCAACCAAATAAACATTATTCAGTAACCAAATCAATAATAAACAGTAACCAATTTATATGTTATTAGTAACCAGAATATAAAACATATTTTTACATTCATTTTGCAATCAAAAATACAAAGATACTTTCATCGTGTGACCAATCAAAGAGCGAAAAACTTAAGAAAGGTAACGAATATACGAGTATATAGTAACCACGGGGTAACCAAATAAACATTAATTTAAAGTATACAGCAACCAAATAAATATTATACAGTAATCAAATCAATAATAAATAGTAACCAATTTATATGTACTTAGTTACCAGAATATAAAACATATTTTTACATGCATTTTGCAATCAAAACAGTCAGTATACTGACTTTGTGACCAATTAAAGAGCGAAAAACTTAAGAAAGGTAACCAATATACGAGTATATAGTAACCACGGGGTAACCAAATAAACATTTAAAGTATACAGCAACCAAATAAACATTATACAGTAACCAAATCAATAATAAATAGTAACCAATTTATATGTATTTAGTAACCAGAATATAAAATGTAACAACCCCAAAATAGGTCCATTCCATCCAACCCATTCGAGTCGCCAAATACATGGTATGAGAAAATAACTACAACTTTATTACAACAATTGTCGCAAAAATACAACAACACATATGTTGTGAGTTTGGATACAAATATATACCAACCGTAACTCTGGACATCAACTTTAGATAAGACGTCACAAATGACACCTTACATAAAGGTATAGTCAAAAGCTGTTTTAGAAATTAGAATCTTTGGGAAGTGCTCAAGGAAACCTTCGTACATGGGAGGCCATGCTTACAGGTTATGGTAGATATCATATGGCCACGTAATTATCCTTGGTTGACCAATAGACCCCAAAGAAAAGCGAGAAGATTACTATCATATTCTTCCCAATGGTGAGTCTTCTCTTGACATATCATTATCTCCATTTGTCTCTAATTGGGTATTATACTCCAAATAAACACCAAGATTATATAGGTAGTCTTTGGTAAATATACTCAAAGAAATGGATGAGTACAACCACATGTCTTATGATGACACGAGGTTGTATGTCATTAGACATCTTGTATGATAGTGGCAAAACACCCTTCCAAGTTAAATTCACCTCACCCTCAACATCTATAGACAATTATTCTATTCACTCGCTTATCCTCGCTTCGACCCAAACTACACTTTTATTACACGAAAGGAATTGTGAAGAAAAAAGGGAAGCACAACTAACTTCGATAAAGAATATCATGACTAAAAATAATTAAATTATCAATAGCCTTCATCAATAATAAATCGGGAGATTTAGAACATATGATAGATGATAAAATTTCAACCATAGTTGCAAATGAATGAACAATCCATTAGAAGAGTCAAATAGACCATAAAATCTATTATCTTCCATGTTAAAAGTCCACCAACAATGTTTTATCCTCGTAACATTAATCAACAATTTCATCCACAATCACGTGTATAACTTCATAATCGTAATTGTAGTTCTAAATTCCTTTCCTCATCCGGAGACAAAGTTAATTTTCATCACCCGAAACATCAAAGATCATGGTTATACCAAATCACAGCAGTTCTGTTCATAATCATATCGATAAATTCATCTTTGCACTACGGGCCAAAGATATTCATCAATAGTTCATCTTTGCACTACTGGCCAAAGATATTCAACAACATGTCATCTTTGCACTGCAGGCGAAAGATATTCATCAGTTGGTCATGTTCATCTAAACACCTGTTCATCTTCGCACTCATGGCCAAAGATATTCATCGAAATCATTCATCTCATCTTTACTCTGAGGCCAAAGATATTCGGTTATATCATCATTTAGGATCGAGGATGATGAAAAATATTTTAAGAAAAGCGAATCCGGTGAAACAAAATAATAAATATTAAGGATTCGTACTTCAACTATTCCATGTCCAAAAATACCTCATAAATAATCATAGTGGAGTAAAATTCAAGAATGATCAAAACATGGATACAATCAAAGCTAGTATCCATAATAGATATTTTGGACGAAAAACGAAAATTTAATTTTCGTGAATAGTGTCGTATACGTGAATAGTGCCGTATATCGTGAATCAGAAGACCCCAAATTATTAATAAATGAAATTTATTTTCCTCTATTTATTATTTTGAAATAGTAAGGGTTGATTTGATTAATGTGGATAGTTATGGGTAAAATACATGCAAATATTTCGAATAAGCAAGTGGTTATAAAATATTCATTATCGTTTTGGGGAATATTCGTTTTTGGTCGTGGAATAATCGTGACTGCTTTGGGAATATTAAATGCTGATTGTAGCGATCTTTGTGGGCCCCATAAGCGGAAAGCGATTAGATGAAGAAAACGACAAATATAAGTTGTTTATAAATAACGGCGGCGTAGTTATTCAATAATTATCTTTGTTGGAATACCCGATGGATGGTTAAAACACACTCTGGCGTTGTTGAACAAGAAGATATTGCAGTATTGCACCAATTATTGATTCTTACGTAAGAAGGCACTACTCAATAATTGTTACGATGTAATTCTTATTCGATTATTTTATTTTATTGATTCAATAATTGTTGCATTGATATTTTATATTACCGTTGTTTCAATAAATTGTCATTACGGTATTTTCCATTATCAAGCAATAATTCATATTATCTGAATAATATTATTAGAAAACATTATTGGCAATGTCTAGAAAGTTCATCTAAGGAGAGGTTTGGTCACCTAATTGCGGCGCCAAGAAGGAGAAATCTTTATTCGAAAGCCCCTTTCCTGGGGAGGCGGCACGGTTGCCAATCTTGTGATTCTGTAATATTATTTGTGAATAATTAATTATTGATTTATATGATGAGGAAAATATTGATTTTATGTGGATATAGATGGAGAAAATTTTAAAATGACAATTGTTGAAAATTAATATTTTATCTTTTTACGATAAAATAATTCATTTAAATATATTATTTTAATAATATATTAACGGTGATATTTTTCTAATGATTGTGGGATATATGAGTATATGAGGAGGAAGAATATTTTTGTGGCATTAAATGTTTAACACATATTTTGTGTGTTGGTGGACACAATTATTGACCGAAATTTGATTATAGCCTATAAAATCGCCCGTTTATGGATTTTGGTCAATTTCTATTTGGAATTTGAAAAAACTTTCTTTTGCAAAGTTGTAGAGAATTGAATTTTCTATAAAAACTCGCGAGATTAGAATTTTCTGATAAAAGGGCTATTTATTATGAATTATTGAAGTTCTGAAGTTCCGAAATAATTGATTTTTGAAAGTTTTAATTATTTTTATTTACAAAAACGTGTTTTTCATTTTGTTTCCCTCATTTAACATGTGATAGGGGCTGAGTTCAGATGGTGAAAGCATGCGTATGAAGTTTTGGAAAAATATAATAATATTTAATAAATTTTCTACTTTTTGTGTTCTAAAGCATTTTCCTATAAATAGGGTGCTTAGGTTAGAATTGAAAATCACAATTTAAAAGTTTTTCTCTCTATATTATCGGCGTATTCTTGTGAGTATTTTGAGTATACTTTGAGTATTGCTATACTGCAAGTTCAAGTCATAGCCTATATCCTATAGAAATTGTCTTTCGAGGTAAGGGATGTTATTTTATTCGAAAATGATATTATTTCTTCAATATCATTATCTTTGAAATATTGGTTGGAACTTTTATCAAATTTGGAACTTTTTCATGTCGGGGTTACTATTCATAAGTTACTATTCATGAGTTACTATTCACGAGTTACTATTCAGCGAGTTATTATTCACGAAGTTACTACTATTCATTTAGTATTATTCACGAAGCATGATGATGTTTTTTTGTGAAATTTTTATCTTTTGGTGTTTGAGTTACTATTCACGATACGGCACTATTCACGATATCTGAGACTATTCACGAATCTGGCCTATTCAATAGAAAAATAAAATTTCTTCTTTTTTGTCAAAATATCTACTATGGATACTAGCTTTGATTGTATCCATGTTTTGATCATTCTTGAATTTTACTCCACTCACGATTACTTATGAAGTATTTTTGAACTTGGATTGTTTAAAATATGAATCCTTAATATTTGTTCTTTTGTTTCTTTGGATTCGTTTTCTTTAAAATATTTTCATCATCCTCGGTCCTAAATGATGATATTCTTGAATATCTTTGGCTCCGTAGTGCAAAAGATGAATGATTTTTTGATGAATATCTTTGGCCCAGTAGTAAAAGATGAGCAGATGTTGAGATGAACATGACCTCTTCGATTAATAACTTTGCTTTGTAGTGCAAAGATGAGCAGTGTTTAGATGAACATGACCTAATCGATGAATATCTTTGGCCCAGTAGTGCAAAGATGAATATTTGATATCGATATATATATTGATTGATGTTACTGAGGATAAAATGTAAGACCAAAATTTTTAAATAAAAGGAATTTCCTTTATTTATTATTTTGAAATAGTAAGGGTTGATTTGATTAATGTGGATAGTTAAGGGTTAAATACATAAATATTTCAAAATAAGCAAGTGGTTATAAAATATTCATTGTTGTGGGGAATATTCGTTTGGTCGTGGAATATTCGATGCATTGTCGGGGAATATTAAATGACTGACAGTAGCGACCATTAATGGCCCCATAACGGAAAGCGATTGGATGAAGAAAGCGACAAATATAAGTTGGTTAAAATATAACGGCGTAGTTATTCAAGTTAAGATCGTTGGAATACCCGGTGGTTAAAATACTGATGTCTGGCATTGGTTGGTTACAAAGAAGCACTACGGTATTGCAAAGATTGTTGAATTATTGATCCTTACGTAAAGAAGGCCTTTACTCAATAATTTTCACGGTGAATTCTTTATTCAATATTTTATTTTATTGATTGATAATTGCTGCGTTGATATATTTTATATTATTGTTGTTCAATAATTGTCACTTTGCACAAATATTTCCCATTATCGGATCAATAATTCATATTATTTGAATAATATTATTAGATAGCATTATTGGCAATGTCTAGAAAGTTACATCGAGGAGAGGTTTGGTCACCTAATTGCTGGCGCCAAGAAGGAGAAATCCTTATCGGAAAGCCCCTCTTTCACAGGAACTACACTGGTTGTCATAATTGTGATTACGTAATATTATTTGTGAATAATTAATTATTGATTCATATGATAAAGAAATATTTATTTTATGTGGATATAAATGATGGATTTATTTATGTGGTTATAAATGAAGAAATTATTGTTGAGGTGTTTTATCAAGATTTTATCAGTTCGAGGTATTAAAAATTAAATCGTGGGTTTTGAGATATATTCATGGGGTTATAATTTTTAATCCGACCAGTTGGATTAATGGTAATTTTTGGGTATATGTTATACATACATAAGTTGAGTATATGTCCAAAAATTTTGAACCGTTAAAAATGCACGAATGATTTGTTATGAATTTTAAGAGGTGTCTACGATTAGGAAATTAGGGTTATATTTGATTTTGGTGGAAAATTCTAGAATTGAGTGGGCCCCACTTGTGGTTAGTGAAGAAATGTGCTGAATTTTATTTCAAATGTGGTGGTGGCAATAGTAGCGAGTAAAGCCATCGTGGTAGTGAGTCAAGTCTGCGCTTGGTGGGCTAATATTTTCCTATAAATAGAGGGCTAAGTTAGAATTGAAAATCACACCATAAACAAAGTTTTTCTCTTTCTCTCTATATTATTGAGCGTATTTTGTGAGTATTTAGATACTTTGAAAGTTCTTTATTAAGATACAAGTTTCATTCAAAGATCACTTGACCTTTCCTTAGAAATCTCGATTCTTTGAGGTAAGGGATATTATTTTTTCAGAATGATATTATTTCTTCAATATCATTATCTTTGAAATGTTGATCTGAAGTTTTTATCAAATTTGGAACTTTTTCATGTCGGGGTTACTATTCATGAGTTCTTATTCACGAGTTACTATTCATGAGTTACTATTCACGAAAGTTACTTATTCACGAAAGTACTATTCATGTAAGCGTGAAAATGTTTTTTTGTGGAATTTCTATCTTTTGGTGTTTGAGAGTTACTTATTCACGATGATAAGACTATTCACGATATCTGCACTATTCATAGAAAAATAAAATTTCTTCTTTTCGTCCAAAATATCTATTCTGGATACTAGCTTTGATTGTATCCATGTTTTGATCATTCTTGAATTTTACACCACTATGATTATTTTTGAGGTATTGTTGGACATGGATAAAACAAAGTACGAATCATTAATCCTTAATCCTTGTCATTTTGTTTCTTTGGATTCGTTTCTTTAAAATATTTTTCATCATCCTCGGTCTTAAATGATGATATTATTGAATATCTTTGGCACAGTAGTGCAAAGATGAATGATTTCTGAAGAATATCTTTGGCCTGTAGTGCAAAGATGAACAGGTGTTTAAATGAACATGACCAACTGATGAATATCTTTGGCCTGTAGTGCAAAGATGAACAGGTGTTGAGATGAACATGACCGACTGATGAATATCTTTGGCCTGTAGTGCAAAGATGAATGTTTGATTTGAGATGAATATTGATTGATGTTACGAGGATAAAATATTGATGATGGACCGTTAAATTCATAGATTATAGTAGATTTCATTCTCTACGTAACTCTTCTATGAATTATTATTTCATTGCGAATATTGATCTGAAACTTGTTGTCTATTGTATTCTATTAAATTTTTCCATGTTGAAGACTAACGATAATTTGTTGTATATTATCTTAGTCATAATATTCTTTACTGAGCTAGTTGAGCTCACCCTTTTCCTTTTTGTTCCATTCTTCTCGGGAGGCGAGAATATAAGCGAGTACAGTGGGGTATGGAATGAAGGTTTTGAAAGGATTGTTTAGTAGTCCTCACCATTTTTGTAAAATAATGTATCAATAAATGTGATGAGGATTTATTTGAGTATAAATATTATCAGAAGATAATATTTGTATTTAAACTCACAGCTTTCTTGTTGTAATAATAAAGTTGTAGATGTTTACGCACGTGTATTGACAACTCAGAATGGGTGATGTATACCTATTTTGGGGGCGTCACATAAAATATCGACGATGGACTTTTAAATTCATATATAGAAGATAGTAGTTTGCATTCTCTACTTAACTCTTCTAATGAATTATTATTTCCGCTGCGAAGATAGATTTAAAACTGGTTGTCTATTTTATTCTATTAGATTTTTCCCTGTTGGAGACTAACGATAATTTGTTGTATATTATCTTAGTCATAATATTTTTTACTGGGCTAGTTGAGCTCACCCTTTTCCTTGTTGTTCTATTTTTCTTCTCAGGAGGCGAGAATGTAGCGAAAGTCTTAGTCGGGGTATGGAATGAAGGTTCTAGAGAGTTGTTTAGTAGTCCTCACCATTTTTATAAAATAATGTATCAATAATTGTGATGGGGATTTATTCATGTGTGGATATTGTCAGAAGATAATAATTGTATTTAAACTCACAAAGATATATGTAAGACCCCGAAATTTTTAAATAAAAGGAATTTCCTTTATTTATTATTTTGAAATAGTAAGGTTGATTTGATTAATGTGGATAGTTAAAGGTTAAATACTGCAAATATTTCAAAATAAGCAAGTGGTTATAAAATATTCATTATCGTCGGGGAATATTCGTTTGGTCGTGGAATATTAAATCTGCTTGGGAATATTATTACTAGCGACAGCGTACCATGTGTGGGCCCCATAACTGAAAGCGATTGGATGAAGAAAAGCGACAAATATAAGTTGTTTTTAAATAGCAGTAGTTATTCTCAAGTATTATCTTGTTGGAATACCCCGGTGGTTAAAACACACTAATACGCGTTGTTGAGCAACAGACTGCAGTATTGCACCAATTATTGATTCTTACGTAAGAAGGCACTACTCAATAATGGTTACGATGTAATTCTTTATTCGATATTTTATTTTATTGATTCAATAATTGTTGCGTTGATATTTTATATTCATTGTTGTTTCAATAATTGTCATTACGCACGTATTTTTCATTATCGAAGCAATAATTCATATTATCCGAATAATATTATTAGATAACATTATTGGCAATGTCTAGAAAGTTACGTCTAAGGAGAGGTTTGGTCACCTAATTGCGGCGCCATGAAGAAGAAATTCTTATTGGAAAGCCCCTCTTTCACAGGGCTGCTGGTTGTCAATATTGTGATTACGTAATATTATTTGTGAATAATTAATTATTGATTTATATGATGAGGAAAATATTGATTTTATGTGGATATAGATGGAGAAAATTTTTAAAATGACAATTGTTGAAAATTAATATTTTATCTTTTTACGATAAAATAATTCATTTAAATATATTATTTTAATAATATATTAACGGTGATATTTTTACAATGAATGTGGGATATATGAGTATCGAGGAGGAAGAGTATTTTTTGTTGCAATAAATGTTTAAAACATGTTAAACATGTTGGTGGACCCCATTTATTATTTGAAATTTGATTATAGCTTGTAAAATCGTCTGGTTTGTGGATTTCGGTCGATTTTCATTTGGAATTTGGAAAAATTTCTTCTGCAAAGTTGTAGAGAATTGAATTTCCTATAAAAACTCATGAGATTCGAATTTTCTGATGAAAGGGATATTTATTATGAATTATTGAAGTTCTGAAGTTTTGAAATAATTAATTTTTGGAAGTTTTAATTGTTTTATTTAAGAAAAACGTTTTTTGCAATCCCACATGTGATACAAATGTGCTGAATTCAGTTGGTCTAAGGTGGGCTTGAATTTGTTTAATTATATTATTATTTTATTAAATTTTACTTTTTGGTGTTACAAGCATTTTTCTATAAATAGGGTCTTGGGTTAGAATTGAAAATCACACTTCAAAAGCTGAAGTTTTTCTCTCTATATTATCGGCGTATTCTTGTGAGTATTTTGAGTATACTTTGAGTATTGCTAGGCGGTGCAAGTTCCTTCAAAGACTATACGTTATTCTAGCTAGAAAATCTTGATCTTTCGAGGTAAGGGATGTTATTTTCTTCTCAAATGATATTATTTCTTCAATATCATTATCTTTGAAATATTGGTTGGAACTTTTTATCAAATTTGGAACTTTTTCATGTGTAAGGTTACTATTCATGAGTTCTTATTCACGAGTTACTTATTCATGAGTTACTTATTCACGAAGATTCTTATTCACGAGTTCTTATTCACGAGTATTATTCATGAAGCGTGAAGATGTTTTTTGTGGAATTTCTATCTTTTGGTGTTTGAGATTCTTATTCACATATCTGACTATTCACGATATCTGGTTATTCATAGAAAAATAAAATTTCTTCTTTTCGTCAAAACATCTATTACGGATACTAAGCTACGATTGTATCCATGTTTTGATCATTATTGAATTTTACACCACTATGATTATTTTTGAGGTATTTTTGGACGTGGATAAAACCAAGTACGAATCCTTAATCCTTAATCCTTGTCATTTTGTTTCCTTTGGATTCGTTTCTTTAAAAAAAATATTTTTCATCATCCTCGGTCTTAAATGATGATATTATGGAATATCTTTGGCACTGTAGTGCAAGATGAATGATTTCTTAAGAATATCTTTGGCTGTAGTGCAAAGATGAATGATTTGAAGAATATCTTTGGCCCGTAGTAGCAAAGATGAAGATGAGCAGTGTTTAAATGAACATGACTAATCGATGAATATCTTTGGGCCGTAGTGCAAAGATGAATATTTGATTCGAGATGTATATTGATTGATGTTACGAGGGATAAAAGATAGGCGATGAACTTTTAAATTCATACATAGAAGATAGTAGTTTGCATTCTCTACTTAACTCTTCTAATGAATTATTATTTCATTGCGAATATTGATTTAAAATTTGTTGTCTATTGTATTCTATTAGATTTTTCCCTGTTGAAGACTAACGATAATTTGTTGTATATTATCTTAGTCATAATATTCTTTCTTGAGCTAGTTGAGCTCACCCTTTTCCTTTTGTTCCATTTTTCTCGGGGAGGCGAGAATATAGCGAGTCTGCAGTGGGGTATGGAATGAAGGTTTTAGAAAGGATTGTTTAGTAGTCCTCACCATTTTTATAAAATAATGTATCAATAAATGTGATGAGGATTTATTTGAGTATAGATATTATCAGAAGATAATATTTGTATTCAAACTCACAGATTTCTTGTTGTAATAATAAAGTTGTAGTTGTTTCGTACTACCGTGTATTGACAACTCGGAATGGGTGATGTATACCTATTTTGGGGGCGTCGAGTTGGTATCGAGCTTAGGGATATGATCTCTGGCGGAGATCGGGGAATAGAACTAGAGGAGAGAGGCGAGTAAATCCTTCGCTAGTGTGTCCTACCTAAGCTTATTTGTTAGTTAAGTCGAGTATATAGGGATATTATGTGATATATTGATTTTCTTAATTAACCCTTGTTTTATGGCGGTATTTGAGAATGTCGATTGAGAATATTAACAATGGAAATGAGACCGTGGAGATGCTGTACTCACCAACGAGGAGAAGCGCAACAGTTTGGCAATGTTCCTCCGTGAACAACACCATGAAAGCGAGATGATGAGCGAGGGATGTTTAGAAGTTTTTGCGATTCATGCAAAATCGCAACGAGGAAACTTCGTGTTCAAAATCTGAGGAGGAAATGATAGCAATTCACGGGTTGTAAAATACAAGCGATTCAAAGAGTTGGGACCACGAATTTAAGGGAAAGCCAGATCCGATCATGGCGGAAACATGGGTGAAAAAAATTACCAAGATATTCGATGTCTTGGGATGCACGGAGAACGAAGGTTCCATTCGCCACCTTTATGTTAAAGTGGCGAGGCAAACTCTCTGGTGGGAATGCGTGAAGCGTACCCATCCGGTACCGCACTCGGCATGTCTTGAGAGCGTTTGAAGCTATTTAATGACAAATACTTTCACGAAAGTGGTCGCGTATATGAAGGAAGTGGAGTTCATCGATTGGAACAAAACAACATGGCGGTGTCTCGAAGACGAGGCAAAGTTTGCGAGTTATCGAGTTTGCACCTCATTTGGTGGAGAATGAGGAGCGTATGACGAGCGGATGTTTCTTAGAGGTTTGAAACCCAAGATACGTCGAGTATCTCATTTCTCATAAATTTTCTCTTTATTTAGATGTTGTAAGCAGGGCTCAATTATTAGAAGCGAGATAACGAGTACGGTCAACTTGAGGACCACAACCGAGGATCGTATCGTAGAGATAGCGATCAGCAGAATAATGATAACTGCGGAGAAAGAAGCAGAGACGGACGAAATGGTAACCACTCTGGTGGTAATCATAGCCATGAAAATAGAAGAAGCGAGTCGGGAGGAGATTTTAAAAGAGGAGATTTAACAACGACCGTATGTGAAGATAGCGGTCTTTAAAAGAATCGGTTCTAAGGGAGGAGAACCACCACCCGGTCGTCGCTATAAATGCGGAAAGAGGGACATATCACCCAAACTGTCCCACAACGATTCAAGGTATGCTATAATTATGGAAAGGAAGGACATATCGCTCGAGATTATGCAGTGAGCGAAACCTAGTTCAGTGGGGGACGGTGACTCAAAAGATCATCCCGTAAAAGTCAAAGTCAACGATTCGGAAGAAAGCGTTTGTTGTGGATGGTCATAATGCTCGAGGAACTCAAACGAGGTGATCACGGGTAAGTTTATTTATAAATTCTTGCGAAGTTTATACCTTACTTGATACCGGTGCTACCCATTCATTTATCTCACCTGCTTGTGCTCAACGTTTAAACTTGACTCCGGAGAAATTAGACTTTGACCTATCTGTGGAAACTCGTTAGGAGAAACTTTCATCACATCCATTCGTTTATAAATCTTGTTTGATTCAAGTTGGCACCATTACCTTTGTTGACCTTATCTCTTTAAAGATACTTGCTTTTGATGTGATTTTAGGGATTGATTGGTTAACTACTCATCATGCCAAAATTGATTGTTTTCGTAAGGTTGTTAGTTTTCATATTCCTAACCAACTTTGTATGTATTTAATTCAAGCAACTAAACCATTAAAATCGATCATCATCATATCTAATCATAAAGCTATTCGTTTATTAAAAAGCGGATGTCAAGCTTTCTTAGCCCATGTTATGGATTTGAATAAAGACACGTCAAATTTGAATAATATTCTGTTGTTATTGACTTTCTGACGTATATTTCGAAGAACTTCCTGGCCACCCCGTAAGCGTGAAGTTGAATTCTTTATTGATCTTGAACCTGGTAAAGCCCATTTCTAAAACCCCATATTGAATGGCTCCTTTTGAACTTGAGGAGTTAAAGGTCCAACTACTGAGGAATTGTTGGACATCGGTTTCATTAAATCCCTAGTACATCTCCTTGGGGTGCTCTGTTTTTTTGTAAAGAAGAAAGAGGCGGAGTATGCGACTTTTGTATTGATTATCGGGATTTGAACCATGTCACCATCAAGAATAGGTATCCTCTACCTCGTATTGATGACTTGTTTGACCCGATTGCAAGGGCACAATTCTTTTCAAAAATCGATCTTCGTTACGGATATCATCAATTTGAAGATTAGGCGAGGATATTCAAAGCGCCTTCGAACTTCGGTATGGGCATTATGAATTCTTAGTCATGTCTTTCGGACTAAATAATGCTCCTATGGCTTTCATGGATATGATGAACCGAGTATTGAGGAATATTTGGATCAATTCGTTGTTGTCTTTATTGATGACATCCTCATATATTCCAAAAATAGTGAAGATCATGAGCACCATTTGAAATTTGGTACTCAAAGGCTTCGTGAAAACCAACTATATGCCAAATTGAAGAAATGCGAGTTACGGCGAGGAAGTAGCATTCCTTGGGCGCGATGGTGTCGAAACATGGAGTATCTGTTGATCCGTGAAGATTGAAAGCAATCTGAAGTTAGGAGCAGCAAAGTCGGTGATCAAGTCACGTAGCTTTTGGGCTTTATTTGGTTATTATCGGAGATTTGTGGAAGGGTTTTCTCGAATCGCTACTCCATTAACTCAACTAACTCGAAAAGATACAAAATTCGTTTGGGAGCGAAGAACGAGAAAAGTTTCCAAGAGCTTAAGAGGAGACTTATTTTGGCACTGTTACAACAATACCATCTGGTTGGGATGGATTTGTTATCTACAAATGATGCTTTAGGCAAAAGGGTTAGGATGTGTTCTCATGCAACGTTGGAAAGTCATAGCCTATGCCTCATGACAACTTAAAGAGTATGAGAGGAATTATCCTACTCATGATCTAGAGTTAGCGTGATCGTTTCAGCGCTAAAAATATGGAGGCACTATCTATATGGGGAGAAAGTGGAGATATATTCGGACCATAAAAGCCTTAAATATTTCTTCACTCAAAAGAACTCAACATGCTGGCAATGACGTTGGCTCGAGCTATTGAAAGACTACGACCACACTATTCAATACCATCACGGTAAAGCGAACGTGGTGGTGGCGCATTGAGTAGAAGATCATATCGCGAGGAACGAGTGCGATGATGTCAAGTATCGCATAGAGCCAACTTTAATAGAAAAAGTTAAGGTTGCTCAAGCCACCCAGGCCGGAGTTGATGCGTATGAAGAAGAAAGTACAAGAAGGAGCTATTCCGAGCGAGAATTGATGAAGAAGGAATACTTGAGTCCACTCTAGACTTTGTGTTCCTAACGACTCGATTTGAAGTACAAGATTATGATGGAGGCACACAATACGCCATTTGCAATCCATCCTGGAAGTACTAAAATGTATCGTGATCTTGACATACATACATTTGGTGGAACAATATAAAGAGAGAGATTGCAAAGTTTATCTCGATGTGTTTAACTTACCCGGCGTGTAAAGGCGAGCATCTTGTACCTAAGGGTCCGTTGCAACCACTTGAGATTAGGAATGGAGGTGGGAACACATTACTATGGATTTCGTTACGGGTCTTCCTACGGTTTCTCAAGGCATCAATGCTATTTGGGTTATTGTTGATAGATTAACCAAGTCTCTTTCATTTCTTGCCGATCACGGAGACTTATTCCTTGAACGTCTTGCTAGTATGTACGTGAATGAGATTGTGAGGTTGCATGGCATGCTGTATCCATAGTTTGGATCGTGACCCAAGATTCACTTCAAGATTTTGGGTTAGCTTGCAAAAAGCTATGGGCGCGGAGTTTGCGATTTAGTTCGGCATACCATCCCCAAACGGACGGACAATCAGAGAGGACTATTCAAACTCTTGAAGATTTATTAAGACTCTATGTCCTAGACTTCAAGGGTAGTTGGGATAAGTATTTACCATTGGTGGAATTCTCCTACAACAACAGTTATCAGGCAAGTATAGGTGTGGCTCCATTTGAAGCATTATATGGACGAAAATGTCGTTCTCAATATGTTGGGATGAGGTGGGTGAAGAACATTGTTGGGACCCGAGTTAATACGATATGACTCACCGAAAAGATCCAAATGATTCGACAACGTATACAAAGCGGCACAAGATCGACAAAAGAGTTATGCGGATCTTCATTGAAAGGACGTGGAATTTAATGTAGGGGATCGTGTATTATTGCGAGTTGCTCCATGGAAGGGAGTTACAAGATTTGGGAAGAGAGGAAAGCTCAATCCACGATTTATTGGTCCATTTCAAATTCTTGACCGAGTAGGAAATGTAGCCTATAGACTTGCGTTACCTCCAAGTATGTCTCGTGTTCATAATGTGTTTCACATATCTCGTGCTTCGTAAATATGTGAAAGACCGAACCATGTTATTGAGTTAGAAACCAGGACGAGATAGTAGAAGACTTAACGTATGAGGAGGTACTGTCAAGATCTTGGATAGGAAGGAGCATGTCCTACGCCTTGAAAGGTCATACCACAAGTTAAAGTTTTGTGGAGGAATCATGCTTTATAGAGGAAATGACACAGGGAATTGGAAAGCGGAAATGAAAGCGAGGTATCCTCACCTTTTCGAAACACACAGTATCGTACGTCAATTTCGAGGGACGAAATTTCATAAGGAGGGAGGTTGTAAGACCAGAAATTTTTAAATAAAAGGAATTTCCTTTATTTATTATTTTGAAATAGTAAGGGTTGATTTGATTAATGTGGATAGTTAAGGGTTAAATACATAAATATTTCAAAATAAGCAAGTGGTTATAAAATATTCATTATCGTCGGGAATATTCGTTTTAGTCGTGGAATATTCAGATCTTTGTCGAGAATATTAAATGCTGACAGTAGCATGACCATGTGTGAGCCCCATAACGAAAAAGCGATTGGATGAAGAAAGCGACAAATATAAGTTGTTTTTAAATAACTGGCGTAGTTATTCTTTATTATCATTGTTGGAATACCCGGTGGTTAAAAACACACTAATGTCTGGCGTTGTTGAGCAGACATTGCAGTATTGCACCAATTATTGATTCTTACGTAAGAAGGCACTACTCAATAATGGTTCTGATAATTCTTTATTCGGTATTTTATTTTATTGATTCAATAATTTTGCGTTGATATTTTATATTCATTGTTGTTTGATAATTGTCATTACACGTATTTTTCATTATCGAAGCAATAATTCATATTATCCGAATAATATTATTAGATAACATTATTGGCAATGTCTAGAAAGTTACATCTAAGGAGAGGTTTGGTCACCTAATTGCGCGCTACCCAAGAAGAAGAAATTCTTATTGGAAAGCCCCTCTTTCTGAGGAAAGGCGCACGGTTGTCAATATTGTGATTACGTAATATTATTTGTGAATAATTAATTATTGATTTATATGATGAGGAAAATATTGATTTTATGTGAATATAGATGGAAAAATTTTTAAAATGACAATTGTTGAAAATTAATATTTTATCTTTTACGATAAAATAATTCATTTAAATATATTATTTTAATAATATATTAACGGTGATATTTTTACAATGAATGTGGGATATATGAGTATACGAGGAGGAAGAGTATTTTTGTTGCAATAAATGTTTAAAACATGTTAAACATGTTGGTGGACCCCATTTATTATTTCGAAATTTGATTATAGCTTGTAAAATCGTCCGTTTGTGAATTTGATTCGATTTACATTTGGAATTTGGAAAAACTTTCTTACGCAAAGTTGTAGAGAATTGAATTTCCTATAAAAACTCGCAAGATTGAATTTTTCTGAGGAAAGGGATATTTATTATGAATTATTGAAGTTCGAAGTTACGAAATAATTAATTTTGGAAGTTTTAATTGTTTTATTTAAGAAAAACGTTTTTGCAATCCCACATGTGATACAAATGTGCTGAATTCAGTTGGTCTAAGGTGGGCTTGAATTTGTTTAATTATATTATTATTTTATTAAATTTTACGCTTTGGTGTTCTAAAGCATTTTCCTATAAATAGGGTCTTGGGTTAGAATTGAAAATCACAATTTAGAAGCTGAAGTTTTCTCTCTCTATATTATCGAGCGTATTCTTGTGAGTATTTTGAGTATACTTTGAGTATTGCTAGGCGGTGCAAGTTCCTTCAAAGACTATATACGTTATTCTAGCTAGTAAGTCTTGATCTTTCGAGGTAAGGGATGTTATTTTCTTCTCAAATGATATTATTTCTTCAATATCATTATCTTTGAAATATTGGTTGGAACTTTTTATCAAATTTGGAACTTTTTCATGCTGGGGTTACTATTCATGAGTTCTTATTCACGAGTTACTATTCATGAGTTCTTATTCACGAGTTCTTATTCATGAGTTCTTATTCACGAAGTACTATTCATGAAGCGTGAAGATGTTTTTTGTGGAATTTCTATCTTTTGGTGTCTGAGTTACTATTCACGTATACTAAGACTATTCACGATACTCTGATTATTCATAGAAAAATAAAATTTCTTCTTTTCACGTCAAAACATCTATTCGGATACTAACTCGATTGTATCCATGTTTTGATCATTCTTGAATTTTACACCACTATGATTATTTTGAGGTATTTTGGACGTGGATAAAACCAAGTACGAATCCTTAATCCTTAATCCTTGTCATTTTGTTTCACTTTGGATTCGTTTCTTTAAAAAAAAATATATTTTCATCATCCTCGGTCTTAAATGATGATATTATGGAATATTTTTGGCCTGTAGCAAAGATGAATGATTTCTTAAGAATATCTTTGGCTCAGTAGTGCAAAAGATGAATGATTTCGAAGAATATCTTTTGGCCCAGTAGTGCAAAGATGAGCAGTGTTTAAATGAACATGACCGGTGATGAATATCTTCGCCCGTAGTGCAAAGATGAATATTTGATTCCGGATGTATATTGATTGATGTTACGAGGGGATAAAAGATAGGCGATGAACTTTTAAATTCATACATAGAAGATAGTAGTTTGCATTCTCTACTTAACTCTTCTAATGAATTATTATTTCCCAATGAATATTGATTTAAAATTTGTTGTCTATTGTATTCTATTAGATTTTTCCTCTGTTGAAGACTAACGATAATTTGTTGTATATTATCTTAGTCATAATATTCTTTCTTGAGCTAGTTGAGCTCACCCTTTTCCTTTTGTTCAATTTTTCTCAAGAGGCGAGAATATAGCGAAGATGCAGTGGGGTATGGAATGAAGGTTTTAGAAAGGATTGTTTAGTAGTCCTCACCATTTTTGTAAAATAATGTATCGATAAATGTGATGAGGATTTATTTGAGTATAGATATTATGCAGAAGATAATATTTGTATTCAAACTCACGCTTTTCTTGTTGTAATAATAAAGTTGTAGTTGTTTACGTACTCATGTATTGACAACTCGGAATGGGTGATGTATACCTATTTTGGGGGCGTCCATAATATATGTTATGTAGTTTTTTACGACAAATGTATTAATAAAGTTGTAGTTATTTCTGTACCATGTATTTGGCGACTCAGAATGGGTTGGATGGAATGGACCTATTTTGGGGGCGTCACATGAATAGTAACTCCGACACCAAAAGATAGAAATTTCACAAAAAACATCATCATGCTTCGTGAATAGTACTCGTGAATAGTAACTCGTGAATAGTAACTCATGAATAGTAACTCCGCCATGAAAAAGTTCCAAATTTGATAAAAATTCAAACCAATATTTCGGTATAATGATATTGAAGAAATAATATCATTTATGAAGAAAATAATCTCCCTTACCTCGGAAAGAATAAGACTTCCGATTTGGAATATCTGGATATAGTGCTAAAAGAACTCAGACCAGTATAACAATACTCAAGTACTAAAATACTCACAAAATACGCTCGATATTATAGAGAGAAAGAGAGAAATCTTTAGTTTTCGGTGTGATTTTCAATTTAACCTAAGCACCTATTTATAGGAAAATGCTTAGAACCAACCAAAGCGAGAAAATTTAATAAATTAATAATATTATTTTTCAAATTTCCTACGCCCACTAATTTGGTCCAAGACATCACCACCATGTGACAAAACATTAAAAAAACGTTTTTCTTAATTTAAATAATTAAAACTTCCAAAAATCAATTATTTCGGAACTACGGAACTTCAATAATTCATAATAAATAGCCCTTTTATCAGAAAAATTTGAATCTCACGATTTTTTATAGGAAATTCAATTCTCTACAACTTTGCAGAAGAAAGTTTTTTCAAATTCCAAACAGAAATTGACCGAAATCCACATACGGACGATTTTACAGGCTATAATCAAATTTAAGTCAAGAAATGGGGTCCACCGACACACAAAACATGTGTTAATCATTTAATGCAACAAAAATACTCTTCCTCCTCATATACTCATATATCCCTCATTCATTATAAAAATATCATCATTATTATATTATAATAATATAATAAAATATTATTTTATCAAAAAAGATAAAATATCGATTTTCAACAATTGTCACTTTAAAAATTTTCTTCATCTATATCCACATAAAATGAATATTTTTCCTCATCATATAAATCAATAATTAATTATTCACAAATAATATTACAGAATCACAATAATGGCAACTGTGGTAGCTCCCAAAGAAAGAGGGGCTTCCAATAAGAATTTCTCTCATCGACGCAGCAATTAGGTGACCAAAACCTCTCCTTAGATGTAACTTTCTAGACATTGCCAATAATGTTATCTAATAATATTATTCGGATAATATGAATTATTGCTTCGATAATGGAAAATACTATTGTAGTGACAATTATCAAATAATAAAAGAATATAAAATATCAACGCAACAATTATTGAATCAATAAAATAAAATACTAAAAAAGAATTATCGTAACAATTATCGAAAGTAGTGTCTTCACGTAAGAGTCAATAATTCAAAAATATCGCAATACCGTGTGCTCCTCGTGCAACAACGCCAGACATTTTTACTTTACCACCACCGGTATTGCAATGATGTTAACTGTGAACGATTACGCCGTTATTTATAAAAACTTTAATTTGTCGTTTTCTTCATCCGCGGTTATTACATTATGGGGCCCACAAATGGTTTGTGCCATCATACGAATATTCCCCGATGTAAAGAATATTCCACGCACCAAAACGAATATTCCTAAACAACAATGAATATTTTTATAACCACTTGTGTATTTTGAAAAAAAAATTCATATATCACCCTTAACTTTAACCTTTTATCAATTTAACCATTTACTGAATAGTAATTATAAGAAAAATTGAATACTTTTATTTCATAAAATTCGGGGTCTTACATAAAACATATTTTTACATGCATTTTGAAATCAAAACAGTCAGAATACTGAAGAGAATTTGTAGAAAAAGAAGTTTGGGCGGCTTTCTGAAGAGAATTTGTAGAAAAAGAAGTTGGATATCGATTCATCTTCTGTAATCATTCACGTTTATATATATATATATATATATATATATATATATATATATAATCCAAGAAGTTGTATACTTCAATTCTGATCATTGCATGCATCATTCTGATCTTCTGTTGATCTTGGAGTTGTTGTTGATCTTGAAGTTGTTGTTGATCTTGAAGTTGTTGATCTTCTCCACTATTATCCTATCTCAGAGTTGCATCTCGTCTTCTCCGATCTTTCGTTGCTCTGTTTTTTCTGATCTCAATGTTGTCTTTTTTTTTCATTAGTGTGATTTTAGGACGGGTCAGTTGAAAACTTGAAAGTCGGTAACTGACGTGTAGGGAGTTAATAATGTATTGCGTTATTTTTGTAATTATTTTGTGGATGTTTTATTTTTGTAATTATTTTCTAATTGTTGTATATTAGTGTTAAGGACCCCAAAAAATAACCTAACAATCTACACTAAAGATAAAAGGGCTGCTTAATGGCCCAAATGTGTAAACAGCAATCTAAACTGTACATAATGTAAAGGGAATTGATAGGACTCACTCACGATTCAATTTCATATGTGGAAATATCAGTTTTTTAAAATAAATTCACTTGAATTTCTAATTACTTTTTTTATAAAAAAAACGAAACAATTTATATTAAACAGCACACTAAAAGTCTAAAACAAAGAGAACAATCAATTTTAAGAGTTTATTAATTATAAGCTCTAATAATATTAATTTTAATCTAAAATAATAACTTGTAGTATTGGTATAAAATGTGGGAACAAAGAGGAATTTGGAAGTGTGAACATGATAGAAAAATATTGTTTACATATATAATTATTTAGAAAATATTTCTTATTGAAAGTTAAAATTGATAGTTATTCACTTATTTGTATATATTATGAAATAATTTATTTATTAAATATATTTATAAGTCTTAATGTAATATAAAAATTGAAGTATATCTAATGTAAACGGAGTGAGGCACGCAGGAGGCTGGGTCTGTTTATATAGTTGAAACTTGAAACGGCCGGGGCTGGTAAAAGTCTCATACCCGGTCCATTCCCAATTGGATCGCCATTCCGGTTGACAAATGGACTTACTCGGCGACGACGGAAGAGGCTACGAGCTGGCTCGGAAGCTCGAGAGCCACGGTGTTTGGCGGTCGTGGCTAGGCGATTCTCTCTATACCAATTTCATTCACTTCCTGTCTTCGCCATCTTCATGGGACGCCTTCATGAGAATCGACAGTTCAAAAACTAGGGCTCAAATTCAGCTCCAACTCAGAGCTCGAGCTCTCCTCTTCGACAAAGCCTCTATCTTGCTCTTCCTCAGTCCTAATATATCTTCATCATCAGCGTCTTCTTCGGTTCCATGCTCAACAGCAATTTCGAAGCTAAATCCGAACTGTATGAATCTTAGAATTGTTGTAAACTTGATGTAGGTTTTGAGTCACTGTGACGAATGGGGTTTTTTGATTGATTAATTATTTCAGATTTGAAGTTACATGGTGATGATGTGTACTTCACTCTTGAGGATTCTTCACCCCAGCGAGATACCGTTATGGCAACTAATTCGGCCCCGCTGAAGGTTTGATGACCTAATTTTGCTGATTACTTCAAGAACCATGTGCCCATTTATTCCAGTTTACTGAATCCTGTTATGTCTAGAGTTTTATTGAAATGTTTAGAAAATTACATTTTTAGCTGAGATATGGAGTTTAGGTTTGTTTTTGTTAAGTTTCCTTGAAGTATGCATACTGAAAAGTTGAAGTTCAGAATTGTGAGGTAATGAGTGTGACACTATTAGAAATAAAATAAAACAGATAAAGAAATGAAAGGTAATTGGGGTGATAATGCTGTTGTTTGCTGAAATATTACAGTATAACGGAATACTACAGTTGATTATTTGGGGTTTGCTTATGGAAAATAAACTAAATTTACATGTAATAACGTTAGAGTTGTATGTGAACAAGATGATGAGTGACTTTTAGAGCTTTTCTTAATTCTAATAGATGGATTTGAAATACCATAATCAGGGGAGTTGTTGAATAAGGAGTCAAATTCTACAACATAGTATCACAATGTGTCTTCTATCAGTCTTTGTCCTTTTGCTTGACTTTTCAATACTCGTACCACAATGCATTCAAATTAATAAATTTATCGAATACGAACTAAATAATTAACCACATCAATGGACTTGGGGAACATCGCACAGTAATGGGTGTATGAGTGACTTCTAGAATATATTGGTACATGCATCTGTTTTCATGTTTTCAAGTAGTGGATTGTTCATGCGCTTCATATGTTCAACTTTAAGAGTTTTTTTTATTGACCTGTAGGTTAAACATTATTGTTGTGGTTTGACTGATATTATTGGTGGGTTATGTAGGCTCATTCTAAAGCAGCTTTTGGTGTTGGGTCGAGATTTGGAGAGTCCGAAATTGATAATATGTCTCAGAGATTGCCAGAAACATGGTATAGTCAATTTTTTGACAATTACAAAACTAGCAAACCTTATAGGTTGTCATTTGGTGATCGAGATACAGACAAACGTACACCTGAGCAGATGGCTTCTTATCTTAATGTTCTTGAGAAATATAAGAGAATGCGAGTAGTTTTTAAGGAAAATCAAAACATGGAATTTGGAAATTCCGTGTTTGATCATTTATCAACCATGCAGTCAAACTCAGTTTTAGATGATCATAGTGCAACTGATGATGAAACTTTGTTTTTCCCCGAAACAATGTTTCCAGTGAACTGTGTCCCTGATAGTGTACTCCCTCCCAGTTGTGGGGTAGAAGATAACAAGAAAGTGGAGCTCAATGGAATTCTAGATACCTTACCCCAAATCAAAACAAGGAGCCCAATTATGATTGAGAGGCTTGGTATTAGGCCAGAATACCTTAGCACGGACAAGGGAGGAAGTCAAAGTCATGGAAAGAACGGATATGAAGGGGACAGGAAAAATCTTGGTAAAGAGCAAGCACAAGAAATGTCACAGAAGGTGATAGCTCATCTACTAAATAAAGTGGGGTTCGAAACAGCTTCAGAAGTTTCGGTTGAAGTCTTCTCTCAGTTGCTGAGCTGTCATATCTGTAAATTAGGTCGTACCTTGAAAGTCCTTACTGATAGTTACAGGAAGCAGTACTCTGTCGTGGAGCTAATTAAGATGTTCCTTCAAACAGCGGGACATAGGTGAGTGGAGCTAATTTGTACATATTTGATTTGTTTGAGTGGTTTGGATCTCAGTTTGCTAATTGAACTCTTACTTTTCGGGTATCTTAACAATATAAGATGTGTTTAAGTAGGTATGAAGTGGAAAATAGTTATTTCCGCAATATTAATATTTAATTTTATAAAAAATTGACTCAGTTGTACTGAAAATTAGAGTTACTGGTATGTGCTTCCATATGTGGATATTGAAGCCCTATATACATATTTATAGTTTATATATATGTAAACATGTTTTATAGTTCTTGGGTACTCTCTCTGTGACGCCACCGAATCCGGGCGCTATCCGCACCGGACCCGGTGCATCATATTCATCGCCTTTCATAACATTCACCAACAATATACTTGGTAAAAACTCGTTTAATTAAAAACCTTACAACATAATCTTTATTCCAGGATCGTATACTTTACAATCTCCTATTACATTCTAAAGTTATATAAAATCATGACTCACAATCCAACACTAACACTCTGTTTCTGAGTTTTGAACAGAAAAAAAAGAATAGAAAACTTAAATTAGAACAGAAAAAAAAAGAATAGAAAACTTGAAGTTTTCCTTTGTGTTGTTTCTGAGTTTTTAATAGAAAATGATAGAAAATTTAAAATTGAGGACATGAGTTGTAATTTAAAATTTATTATATTAAAAGTTGAGGATAATATGGGAATTATAAAAATATTACTTATTCCAATTTCTTTTCCGTCCAAATCAGACCAATTTTGGACAGAAAATTTTGGCTAGAAAAGTGGCCAAGTTTTCTATCCATTTCTTTTCTTTTCCGTTTATTAAAAAACTCAGAAACATAAGAATTAGAAGGAAAACTTAAATTTTCTATCCATTTCTTTTCATTTCTGTCCATTTTAAAACTCAGAAACAGAGCGTAAGCCCTTCTTCTCAACTTCTACACCATTTATCTAACTTAGATTTTCAATATTAGGAACCAGCTATTCCCCAGGAAAGAGGGTCTTTCGTTAAAACGGCGCTCAATCAAATAACCCCTTTCCTTGACAGAACTTTCTAGACATTGCTAAATGCCAATAATGGTAATCTAGCTTCAACATCTACCAACTTAAATGTAAAGATCACAATACATTTATTTTCAAAGAATAGAAGAATAATCTATCATTCACATTTTCAAAGTCATTACAACTTTATAGCATAGAAGAAGACAATAATAAAATGTTTTCTTATTTAGTCCTTCCTTTACTACCATACTCTTCTGGTAATAATTCCTTAACTGCAAATTTAAAAGAATATTTGCAAGAATGTGCAACTAATTGCTCTAAGTCTAATAGATATACATATGTGAAAATAATTACCTTCTCAAGATATATATAAGAGCAACACAACACAAGTTTTCAACAAAATTAACAATATAGTGAACTGAGTGGTTTTCCACCTATTAACTAATGAATTAGTTATCCGTCTCATCAACACTGTGACAATTGTCTTCCAGTGCGCATACTTTACACTGCAACAATTGTCTCTTTAGTGAGTTAGATTGGTTTCCTAATACATCTTAAATCTCTGCCCATACAAAGGAATCGTTCAACTTAACTACTAACATGCTAACAATTAAAAAGCACGTGATTGCACAAACAACTTTAACTCAGTTCTAATATACAGATTCCTCCCCAAAATAATTTAGTTTGGCACAATCAACTTTCACAAATAAAGAATTATAACAATTCAATATTTAAACAATAAACATTTCGACTGGAATAGCTCACAAATCGAGTTAAGCCGAATCAAATGGCAAATAACTAATTTTTCACAAATCACTTCATATCATACAATGAACTTCATATAGCAAATGAAATCCCATAATTTATAAACACGTAGTTGCACAAAGTGCAAAGGAATAGAATGACTTGCCTTTTCGCCTTTACCTTTTACGCTAATTTTGTCTCTCTCGATCAACCTATATCATTTATGAGATCGACATACAAATTAGTCACCGCATGACTCTTAACTCTAGTTCACCTTAACTAGCCTTTAAACATGAACCTAACTTCGTATTTTTAACTTTTACGATAATTGATTTCAAAACTTGTTTAATTCATAACTAATTCATATCAACTCAGAATTGGCTTATTTTTGGACAGTGACCTATGTATAACATGGTCTAACTACCCCCATAAGTAGCACGAACTCGAAAATTCTCGTGCTCAAAAAGTTCCGAACAGCCCTCTTTTTATTGTTCACTAGCAGAATATTTTCAACAGTATCTTGGCTCACTATTTAACTCATAACTAATTCATACTAATGAATTTTTGAGTGATTCTTTCGCCCTTATCTTTGTAACTTCCCCCTCTACAACTTTGCTTTGTATTTCATAACCAAATTCCAAACATATGATTTTATACAACTTTTACAATAACAGTTCAAATTAGAGGCTTCTCATTTCATACTTTCAATCTCTCTAACTAGTTACTACTTAGGTTAATTAGCTAGTTTTCATCATTGTATTCCTTAGTCATAAACCTAAACATATATTATTTCATGAATTCTATACAAGAACATAAGAACATAGACTAAATTTATAACAACATGCCTCTTGAAGTGTTAGCTTTTCGATACTTGAAAATGCTAGACCTTAGCTTTCCTTCCTTCTCTTAATTACCAATATAACTCTCTCTTATGATTACTCTAGCCTCTTTTGCTCTTGAATTACTTGTGAATATGTGAGGATTTATTAAGAATGAGGGTTTTATTTATAGGAAACCAAGATTTAGGGTATTTAGGACCTTAAGTCACCGCACCATGGCTAGTATAGTGAGTCACATGTTTCATCATCAAGTGCACTTGGTGAGTCATCAAGCCTAGTCACCCATGTGCCACAACACACCACACAATTTTTGGACAAGAAATTTTAGGAAGCGAAGTCTCATTTGCCAACTAATTAATCAAGGAAAAACCTATACATACATAAGCTATATGCATATAAGTTTTCCTAAATGGCCATAATGACACTCCCTTTCTCTACAACCTAACTAAATTCCACCTAGTTTGGTTAATCCAACTTGGTTTACTTTCTAGTTAGGTTTCCTAACTAATCTGGGTAGTCAAAAATGTTGACTTTCCCAAAGTTGATTTTAAATTTTAAGAATAGTGATTTAGCGTTTTTATAAATAGTGTTTTTGCGTCTTTTTCGGAAAATTTTTATTTTCTTATTCTAGCCTCGGAAATATTCGGGATATTACACTGGAAAAGATAGCAATGTATTTTCTTAAATAATTTTTATGCCCATATATTTCAAGACGTGCTAAAAACATATTTGACAAAACATTATATATTTCAATATTCTCAATCTATTTGTATGTTATATTAGCAACTATACTACGAATTTAATGTATAAATATGTCTTCCACATGTTTTATAACCCATTTGACAAACATCTACAAAAAATTCGACAATATTTTTAGGTTAGAGGTAGTACTTTAGTTACCAACATGGTTCAAAGTTGCGGTATGCGCCGGTAGGTCATTTTTTAATAGTCACATTTGCTTAAAATTAAGGGTCGACAATAATGATGTTTGCATAAAATTAAGAAGTTGATCGGGGCAATCTATTTTTTTCTTCTTATAATAGTTCAAGGTCATTTTAATAATTAATAATTAATAATTATGTCTTCAATTACATTTATATTTCAGAATAACTTAAAAAGTTTTATTTTGTGACTTGTGAATTGTGATTTGGTATTTACAAAACGTTTATTTTGTAAGTTGCGACTTGTGATTTGATAATTATTTTATAAAAAATGAAATTTGTCTAAATTATTGAGTTGGATCGGGTACCTAAGATCCATTTTATTTTGGCTAATGGATGCCACTTCTTGCACCCATTAATAAATGGGAAATTTAATTCACGGGTAAAATTACCCCCCATCCCATTACAACCCAGGACCCAAACTCATGATTATAAGCATTGTTGTTAATTGCGCACCTGGACGCGAGGCCCATCCCAGCTCACGTTGGGTACCTCGCCGCTTGAGGTCGGGCTCCTTCAATGGTGTGTGACGCTCGCAAGACGCATGAGGCCCAAGTCTCATCGAAGTTGTGTAATTTTTTTTCCCTAAGCAATTTAGACCATCAATTGCATCCTCCTCCTCCTCCAGGTAAATCTCAATGTCTCTTATCTCATTTTTTATATTTTTATTCTCCTCTTGCTAAAAAAATGTCTATTTTGCAAAATCCTAAGGGGTTATTCTGCCCAATTTTTTTCCAGAAACTTTGAGTACTTTAATACAGCACTATTTCGGTGTTTACCAACTTGTTAAATAAGTAATATGCGTATATAACTTATAAGTATTTTTTTAATATTTAAATATGCATTTATATTGATGTTTATTGTTTACTATATATATATATATGTATGTACTTTTGCATAATGTAATTGTGATATGATTGTATATCAGTGTCTCACTATACTACATAGGTATGGTCCTTGAACTTGTTATAGAAACTTTTTGAACATGCTTAGAAGTTTGTAAAATTAATTGATGGCCGATAAATTTGATACATAAATGATTGAATGTGTATGTATGTATGTATTTTTAATTTTTTTTAAATATGTGCGCCTCACTTTGATGAGTTGAGGCGCGAGCCTAGGCCCCGAGGAAATCTTTGCACCTTGGTGCGCCTCGTGCCTTAAATAACAATGATTATAAGATTCTTAGTGATGATATATAGCCCGTTGAAGGTCACTATAGTCAGCCATCCTGCTTGAATGACCTGGTAGCAGCTTATGCAGTTTCCCTGTATCCTATATCCTCTGATTCTGAAGTGCTAGTTCATGCAACTCATATAAGTAAAAATGTACATGTTTGACTGAAGGATCTTATAGATATAGTTTTCTTCTCTTGTTTCATGTGTATAGTCATTATCTGAATTTTACTACCCTTGCAATTTCTTCAGGCTTCTAGGGCCCTTATCTTAGACACATGTTTTGAATTTGATCGTCTTGCATTCCCTTATGTATTTGGTATTTTTCCCCTTTGTCTTTCTCCTTGAGATACATAGCTCGTGTGTTAATCTTATGAATTTTAATTGTTTGATCATCTAATGTGTCGCTCTTTTTTTTCACTGTTCAATAGTAACCTTGGGACTTTGGCTGAGCTTGTGAAGGATAATACCAGGAATTCTGCACATCAAACTCAGCAACAACTGCATGCAATCCAGTCTCAATTTCAGTTACAGAACCAGGGTCTCATTCGGCAACCCCAACAGGTATGATATATATATATATATATATATATATATGGTTCGTCTCTAAAGCGAACCAAAGACGAACCGTCGTCTTTGGTGTCTATGGCGACAGTTGATTGGCCATGTAGTTGTGCTTTGACGGCTCGAACTGAACATTGGACCAAAGATGACGGTTTTTTTTGGTCGCTTTTTAAAGTTAACTTTTGAAGCTATATATATATATATATATATATATATATATATATATATATTTGTGAATCTACATCATTTGGCCAATGGTATGAAGTTGTGTTTAGTCTTGAAGCTGACTTGGACACCATGCTAACTGTGATCCTTCCACATCTCTCCACTGGGGGCATCAAATCTTTTTATATTATTTCTTTATTTGACGCTGTTATTCTCTGAATTTCAAACTAGGCCTTTTCATTTGAGTTTACAATATTAGTCTGCAATTACAATTTACAGTCTTAGACAATAAAGATGATAACATTTTCTGCTGAATATTCAGATGGCAAGGGAGATGCATCCGCAGTTGCAACACATGGTTCATCCCCAAAATCTTGCATTTCAGCAACTGCAGCAGTGGGACAACAGAATCCGTAGACGCCAACCATCCACACCTCGTACTGTTACGAATATGAACACGAACATGAGTGTGAATAATATGAATATGAATATGGACAAGGAAAGACCGATCGTGCAAGTCAAGATTGAAAACCCTTCTGATTTTCCTATGGACAATGCCTTCGCCACAATGAATTCGAGACACCCACAACTGCAGTTTCGGCAGCAGCAGATGGCTGCTATGTCAAGTTTACAAGCTCAATCTGGAAATCAGTTTAGATCCCTGACTTCCATACAAGTTCCTCAAATCCAGACACAGTAAGGAAGACTGTGTAACGAAATACATTAGAAATGGGACCCTTGTGAAAATCAGTCGAAATTCTGAAACTTACTTTTTTGCATGCAGGAGCATGGGCATGGTCAGGGCCCCGCCGGTGAAGGTCGAAGGGTTTCAGGAATTGATGGGTGGGGATGCTTCACTTAAGCATGAGTCAGAGGAAAATAAGCTGACCTCTCCGTCGAAATAATTATGTAGATATTACAAGTTCTTTTGGTTTGTTTCTACGCATCTTTGTGACTTAAAACTGACACTTGTGGTATTATTGATACTAAAATTAATCGATTAGACATTATTTTGTATGATTTTCAAGATACTTAATACAAGTGTCCATGTACCGGTTATGAAGCTCCTTATCTCCAAATATTCCACTTAGCTCCTTGGTTCTTTCCCTGTAAATCCTTCCTTCCTCTTCAACCATAACCAACCTAAGTGACTCGGCCACCGAGTCTCTTGTAAATGACCCGTCTGTTTCATTTCTGGGCACTTCTATCCCAACCTTATTGTCCACCAAAACCCTGGCATTCAACCCCTGGTCCACTAAAAATGGAAGCATCACGAGTGGGCGCCCAAACATTAGACCCTCTATAATAGAACTCCAACCCAAGTGACTCAAAAACCCACCCACAGATTCATGACCCAATATCTTTAACTGAGGTACCCAACTCATCCAAACAATCCCTCGGTCTCTAATCCGCTCCAAAAACCGATCCGGAAGGTCAATCGGGTTGGACTCTTCGGACCCAGGCGGCTTCCTCAGGACCCAGAAAAAGGGTAATCCAGAGAGATCCAGCCCAATAGCTAACTCAGTGAGTTCGTTTTGACTCAGTGTAGCCTCACTACCTAAGGCCACGTAGACCACAGAGCCTTTGTCTTGGCTATCAAGCCACTCTTTTATAGTTAGCCATTCAGCTTCATTTTTGTCGTCAACACTATCTTGGGCCGAGGGAGGCATTAGGCCCAATGGAATCACGGGCTTCTTGTGAAGCTCCTCGAGTAGCTTGATCCATTCTGGTTCAAACTCGTTACAGTACCGTACAAGAACAACTTCGCTCCCACTAATCACCGATCCAGCCCGGTAAAAATCCGATACGCCTGATTCATTGTCAGTAGAGGAACCCATAACCCAGTTTATCTCGTACAGCCGGTACGCAACGTTACTCGGAAACGGTATCCAACTCGGGGGAACCGTAAAATCCTCTGGCCTGATCCGTTGATCCGAACCGTTGATCATGGCCTCGGATGATGACCCGGTGAAAGCTATGAACCACGCGTTGAATATTGAAAAGAAAGCGCGCGAGACGCCTAGTCTGGCAGCAATGGTTGGCAGCCAGTGAGGGGAAAAGTCGTAAATGATCCAATCAGGAGATTCAGTTTCGAGAAACCGAGTCAACCCGGGCTCGAGGCCATCGTAGGCCGCCTTAAGAAAAGGGATATCATCTGTCCGGATATCGGTAGTGGCTTCGGCGCCTTGCCGGAGTTTATGGACTCGTGGAAGTTTGAGTTTAACAAAAGTGATGAGAGGGGCTAAATTTGTAGGGACTGTAGGAAGGCGGTCAATATTTCTTGGGGTGGAAATGAAGGAGACTTTGTGACCCTTTTGAGCTATGGACTTGGAGAGCTCTAAGAATGGGATTAAATGACCGAAAGCCAGCCATGGAAACATAGCAACATGCAAGTTATCATTGCCGGCGGCCATGGGCGTTAGCTTCCTATGCCGGTTAATCTCCATCTACAGATCTACACACACTATAATTAAGATGGTGGATGTTTTGTTAATGAAATATCTCTTACTATATATATAATATGATATATGATATAAGACGGCAAAGTTCGAAGACCCCTAAATTAATTGTTGACATCTTCGATATTTTTTGTATGATGTATGCCATGACATGAGCATCTTGTAACATGATATGTACCGTAATCAGGTTAGCATGAAGTTTATTTTTTGATAAATTAATTAATTGACCAATCGAATGTTGACACACATATAATATCGATTGCGTGTCAATATTCTATTGATCAATTGACCAATTTATTCAGAAATAAACTTCATACTAACCCCTTCCAATATATGATACACAAAACTTGTTACTATCAAAATTAAAGTCATAATTTTTTTAATGAACCTATGAGTGATTGTTACAAGCAATATACAACTAAGGACGGGCCCACAACTACTAGAATTGGGTGTTTTCTTTCCGTTCAATGGCAAATGGTGAATGCACTAGGGGCTTTCTCTAGTTTGGTTCCATCAAGTGCACAAGTTCTCTTTACTTTAAATCTTGGATTTATTTGATATGATGTTTGTTTGTTGTTGCTTATGTAATTTTATAGGACTGTTAAGGCAGTGTTGCAGTAGAGGACGACGGCGATGCTGCTACATCCATTTTCTCTTATAAGATTGTTTACATTGTTCTTCATTTTTTTGACACATAATTAATATTTTTTATTTTTGTATTTATTTTTCAAAGTCACGTGAATAATAAAGTAACATATATTTAATTTTTTTAACGGAGTGGTATAATTATAAATTTTAATTAATTTATTAGAATAATTTAAAAAATTAAAAATTTGTACTCAATAAATCGTGCTAACTAAAATTAATAATTTATTAATTTTACTATTTTTTTTGTGTTATCACGTAGGAAAAAAATGAAATAATTTAACGTTTATTTAATTTTTGTGACGGACTATTTTAATTAGTTTATTAAGATAATTTAAAATTTTAAGTTTGATAGCATAATTAGTAAAATGTATTTATTAGTTTTACCAAAAATTATTAAGTGAGAAAATTTTAGAGGGAGAAAAAGAAAATGGAAGACTACCGTTACCACCGCCAGGTCCGCCACAGTGCCACCAATGGCCGCGGCAGTTCAAAATTTACTATTACTCCTGAAACGGCCATCCGCTTACTCTGTCACACGGACTCCGCCGGTGGAGTCATCGGGTGGTCCGGAACTTTCATCAAACACTTGGAGTGGGCAACGGGGGCGAAGATTCAGCTCGAGAAAACTATCCCCAACTGCCATGAACGTGTGATTAACGTCACTGGGAACACGCGCGCCAACAGGAGGATATTTTTTGATGGAGAAACGTGGAATGTGTCGCAGGTGCAGGAGGCTCTGGTTAGGGTTTTTGAGAGGGTTTTGGAGGTGGAATGGAATGATAGTGGAATCGTTGGGTGTAGATTGCTTGCTGGATTTGGTCAACTTGGTGGGGTTATTGGGGAAAGAGGGAACGTGATTTCCAAGCTTGAAAAGAGTTGTGGCACCAAAATTCGGATTCTGCCACCGGATCAGCTTCCGGATTGTGCATTTCCCGGTGATGAGTTGATTCAGGTTAGTTTTGTGCATTTCCTGGTGTTATGAGTTGATTCAGGTTAGTTTTCTCTTTTAATGGGGTTAAGAAATGGAAGGTGGTCTCTGAATGCTAAAACTATAAATAAAGTATGACAGGGGAAAAAGGTGGTGGCCAATTTGGCCCTCTTTCCTCAATTTTTTCTAATTTTTTTAAAGGGAAAAGAATGAAGTTATGTTTGTTGTTTTATTGAGTTAAACAAAGGGTCATGACATGATTAGATTACTAATTGAAAAACTATTATCTTATTATTCCCTCCATTTTACAAAAAAAATGTCCAATTTACACACAAATTTGTTTCACTTATTGAGAATAATATAAAATAACATAATATCCCAAGTATACATAACAATTTCACTAGCATGCTATCACTACCAAAAATAAATACTCATCATGTTATGGGATAAAAATTGAAGAAAAATATATCCTTGAAGTTTGAAAATTTTGCAAATGTCAAATGGACTCTTTTTGTGGAGTGGATGGAGTATTAACTTGGGAAAAAAAACATGATGAGCCACGTATTTGGGCCTATTGTGTTGTGTGTAAATTAGGTGTACATAGCCTTAAGCTTTTCACTAAAAGTGTAGATCAGTTTTTGACCTTAAATAAATACCGCGTTGAAACTTGAAATAACATTTGGGGTGATAAGGTGAATATAGGGGAATCATTAGTGTTTGAGTATGAAGATTAATTATACTTTATTTTAATGTAATGAAAATGGGTGCTCATTATCACTGCATGGAGTGGCGCACGAGTTATGTGATTCGTAGATAGTATGTGCAATTAAATCCAGATTTGTAGAGATGCAGAAAGATGTCAGTAGTCACTTATGGATGGAATCAGAGACTGAGTTTAAAGAAAAATCTGTTTGTCATTGTTATCTCCTTGATCTGACTTTGTAGAATGCATACGTAACTGTACTTGGATGTGGATAATGAGCAAATTAGTCTTATTTGGAAGGAAAAATTTGTTCTTGGTTGCTGTTGCATGGCGTCTGCAAGTTAAGAGAGAAACAGAGGGAGCATCAAAGGGCATATCTTCTTATGAGGTGTTTCCCAACTCCATTGACCATTCTTCAGTTGCTCGTCCGCTATCAGCTGAAAATGACAGAATCCTTCACTCGCAAGAAGATAGTTCTTGGCGAATAGTTGTGTTTAGATTTCTATGTTCAGTTGATACAGCCGGAGGTGTGATTGGAAGAGGTGGGAAGTTTGTCAAAGCTTTAGAAGAAGAAACCGGGGCTTCTATAAAATTTTCAGATTTTGTAGTCACCCACAGGGAGAAAATTGTCACAATATCTGCTCTGGAGGTTTATCATTTTACCATTGAAGTTCTAGCCCTATTTGCAAGATATTGATACCAATTTTTATTTCCCCCCGTTTTCTTACACAATCTACATGATACACCCACCTATACTATATTATTTCTTGATTGGTTGTCCTTTGTTGCAGTGCCCATACCCATTGTTCTCACCTGCACAAATTGCTGTCATACGTGTTTTCACTAGATCCATAGAGGTCAGCGATGAAAGGGGACCTGTGTCAGGCTTGGATAAGGGGAAAGCTATAACTGCACGACTTCTTGTTGCCTCAAACGAAGTATGCTGCCTCGTAGATTCGGAAGGGAAGATTTCTTCAGATATATGTACTGTAACTGGAGTTGAAATGCAGCTATTGGGTGGGACCCTCATCGGAACTTGTTCTACAGAGAAAGATGATAATGTGTTACAGGCGTGCCAGTTAACTAATTCTTTATTCAGCTAATGATGACTTGGATAAGTATATTGACCAGCTACAGTTGGTGTGTTATAAAGTTGTTTATATGTTTCTCTTTGATGTTGTCATTGCAGAGTAGCACCCCCTCTCCCCATGCAATGCAATGCCTTGCTTCTCTAGCACTGCTAAATTCCTTCAACTGCTCTCATGATTCCTATAAGGATTCTCCCACAAGAATAATTTAAAGCACTTTCTCATTTCTCTTGTTTAGTGTACCAATCCTATTAAAAGTTGGGTGATCGTGAACCATGATGTAGTCGCATAAAAATTTGAAATGTGTATGCTACAAAATTTAAGAAACTGAAGCATAGATGGTGCTTTTAAATGATTTCTTTCATTACAAATTTATAATGGTAATGAATCTTATGTGGCCAATGCTTGAGGTACCAAATTTGATAGCAAATTTGGGGTCCGAAATGATATGTCTTTATCGCGTTGGTTGACTGTATTACTAGTGATTGGTCATGTAATAAATAAAAAACTCATTGGGGCTGTAAATTTGGTAGAAAATTTTGGCGCCTAGGCTTTAGCATTACTCATCATATATAACAATGAATTGCTCTGAAAAATTTTATATGTTAAATCTCTGAAGCCTTGCTAACATCATTATTTGGGACCGTAAATTGGGTATACCTAACATTGCTCATCTTCAAAAGTAATAAATTACTATGAAAAAATTATGTTCAACCTCTAAAACTTTTGCTAAAATCAATATTTTTGTTTGTATTCAATGCATGTTATTGTTGTGTTAACAATGATATGTAGATTAATTTGGGCTTTCACCTTCCTTTCCTAATAATTTAAGTTGGCTCTTTTTACAGATTTCTTGTATAACATAATTTCAAAGGCAATGAATCTTATATGAATAATGCTATGGTCCCAATTTTGATAGCAAACACGGGGTCACAAATGATGTGTCATTATTGCATAGGTTAATTACATCACTAATAATCATGCAATAAATGTGTATTAAAAAATTGACTTGGTACCCTAGATTTGGTACCCCTAGCATACTCACCTGATCTACCAATGAATTTCTATGAAAAATGTTATGCTAAGTCTCTAAACCCCTGCTAACATTAATATTTGGGTTTGTATTAGATGCATGTTATGGTGTTAATCACACAAAGCTGACAAGATATTAGTAATGCATCTTTTATACATTGGGGGGGAGGGGAGGAGGGGAGGGGGCTGACCATTTGTCTGTAAAGGTTGCTTTACCCATATGAAGAACTTGTTTTTTTTGTAATGTTGACATTGAAATCATTTAGTGACATCTTCTGACCAAACAGACAAAGTCTCCCCTTTAACAGATTATTGGCCTATATGAGAATGTAAAGAGTGCTCTATTCCAAGTTACTGGTAAACTTAGGGATAATCTGTATTCCGATATCTTCTCTGTTGGAGCTGAACCCATGCACAATCCTTCCTCTGCTAACCCAAATATCAGTCCCTATGAAAGAGAGAAGGCCGCCTTTCCTGGATCTGGCCACTTATCCGAAATTTCTTTTATTGATCATGAGATGGCGCTAATACAGGAAATGGAACAACTCGGGCTTCTGTGCAAGGTAAATGGTCCTCATTAGCCAAGTTGCAGCCATGCTACTCCATTTTGCTCTCCAAGTTTCATTTTCTTTTTCTGTTATAAAATATGTCGACAAACTCAGAATTCAATGTTTACCATTTTTGTGACTGCAGCCTGTGAACGGGGAGGATATGACATCAGTTGCAGATACTGCTGGAGACATGGCAACTTCTGAGGGTGGCCTTGAGCAGGGGAGGTCAGTATTTAGTCACTGAAATTCCGTCTGCCTGCCTGTCTCTCTCCCTCCCCTGATATATATTTGAATGAAACAGTAAGCAGAGGTTCTGCATGTTAATTCTAACTAGGGTTTATTAAAAGTTCAGCACCAATATCAAGTTAGGCAGTCATGTTTCTGAAAGGGTTGATAAATTATCCATGGTCACATATCCGGTCAGGATGATGTAGTTCAGGTCCATAGGTAAATTGTGGACCGAAGTAGGCTGGCTTGGATTCTCTGGCTGAACCAAACAAATGCTAGAACCGGACCAACCCATTCTTTCTTGATTCCATTTTTTCTTGGGTTGGATCAGGTTGGACCCATTTTTTCCTTATTTTGTTCAATCCTGCCAAATCTTTCAGAAAAAAAGAAAAAAACAAAGTAGTTCCAGATACAATTGAAATCCCAGTATCTTTGAAATTCAAAGTTAATTAAACTACATTTTCAAGTCCACGGTAACTGAACTAGAAATTAAACTCCAAGAGCAATTCAAATAACTAACTCAGGGTTTTTTCTTTCTAAATTAGAAGTACTTCTATCTAAAGTCTGTTACCTTTTTTCAGATGAACAAATAATTTTACATGACATATACGTGAGTCCATATTGGTTTAGGTTCATTTTGGTTCTTGGTTATCATAACAGTCAACCAAGAGTCATTGCATAGCCTGTGTTATTTTATAAATCGGAAGCAGATCAAACGTTTTAAAAAAGGAAAATAATAAAATAACCCAAGAAGATCTGGCTGGTTCATTTTTATTTGGATCCAATCGACACCCTGATATCCACTGAATGGGCTAAATGCTAACAGAGCCAAAGTATGGTTATGAATGTATATGATGCAAGCAACTGAGCCAACTCTATTGGAAAGTTGACTCTAATAAATGCTCTGTATTATGATGAACATGTGCTGAGAATTTTTTACCTTTTTAAGCTTTAATTGTTTGTGGGCTTCTGCACATTATTTAGCAATTGATTCTCCTAATCTCCTCACTGTCTTTATGAGTCAGCTTTGGTTTACTTGACTCTGTTTTGCAAATGATGGTTCTGGGGCTGGGATTCTAAACCAGAGCATTTAAGGTCAAATAAATGGCACTTTTCCCCTACCTCCCCATGCTCCCACGTTTTTCTCACTTTCTGTTTTTCTATTCACCTTCTTTAGATATTAGATTTACCCCTTTAGTTGATAACCAACTTGAGTGATTGTTTACTATTTAATTTAAATCAATTACAAACAATCACACTACAATTGGATGCTCAAGCTCACCCTCTTGTTAGATAAAATAAAATATTTTTTTGCTATCTAATATTGGTGTTCACGGTTTGTCTTTCTGTCCTGTGGCTTGACATCTCTATTACTTAAACAGCATGTTATCAATCACCTGGAAAGGTGGTGGAGTTTAAACATATTCCAATAGAGCTATCTATACTTGGCATATATGTATGTTTTTGACCCTGAGTTTTGCAGTGTGGAACCTGCTTTCTTAACAAATAGCAAAGAGTTTGAGATCCCTGAACAAGTTTTTGACTGTGTCTATGGTACCGATGGTAGCAATTTGGTTCGTATGGAACAGGTAAAACTCTATCAAATTGTCCACTCACTGCAGCAGAACTGAATAGGAGATTATAAGGAAGAGAAAAAGAAAAACTAGGACCTGAAGTCACAAATGTCAGAACACATAAATCATCATTATTTGTACTGTGCCCACAGTTTTTTGCATATGTTTTATTCTGGAAGTGGGTAGAGTTTATGGTTTGTGATCGAGTTACAATGCAAGATTTTTCAAGATTGTGCTAGGTTCATTGACTTATATTTTTAGCATGCCTTCAGATTGGCTTTTTTTTAAAAAAAAAAAAAACTTGACTTCTGTTTTGTTCATTATATGTGTGGCTTTTTTCCTTGGGAAGTACATCGGCATTCCACTATTTGTTATTAACATGCTTTTACTTTATTAATTAGGCAAAATTACGTTTCTAATTCCATAACCAAAATACTCTATTAGTAATAAAATTAATATAATTGAAGTACTCCTCTTATTCTTAAATAACCCAAATGAAGAATTATGTCTTTTAAGAGAATTAAGAAAATAAAAGAAGAGATAAAGAGAAAGAAAAGTAATAACTAAAGACAGAAAAAAGAAAAAAAATGATGAAAAGTAGTTAAATATTCTTTAAGTGAATATGTATAGTATGCTTATATGCATTATACTGTTTCTTTAAGAATAGGCAATAAAAATCTAGATTGCCATACTATCAAAAGAAAGATTACATTTGGTATGGCATGTATTATATCCATTTATAATACAGAATGGCAAACATGTACTTTATAAAAATAAAAAGGTGAGAGGAGTCCAAATAACAAAAGGTGAAGCGTCAATAACAAAAAGTGGAGCGCCAATATTGCTACCCTTCCCAGTAGTTGTTTATAGGTTTAACTTGTAAACCTGAGAAATTACTTTATTTTTAAAGTGTAAATCTATAAATGACCTGTTCATTAAACTGTAGAAGTAGCATAAGATGAGTTGTGAGGAAGCTTAAGTAAATGTAGGCATGTAAGCACAAAGAGAAGATGAATCGAGAGAAAACCGACTAAGATGGTAAGGCCACTAACATCAAAGATGAGAACTTCCATCTGTGAAGAAGGTTGATACAATGATTTTAGGGATAAGGGAATGTCCAAACTAGTATAGATTTAGATAGCAAAGGCAGGCATAGCTTGTCATTATCAGAAGGTTTGGGCCTAGAGATAGTGGAATGGTGAAATAGGATACATGTAGTCGATCCTAGGTAGTTGCTACTTGGCAGATCATCAAAATCATTCGATTTTATTCACTAAATCATACATTTCAAGTTGTATCAATTGAATGCAGGTGAAAAAAGGTTGATGAATATGGTGGTAGATTTAAGCGTCATGTTGACCAACCTTTCAGCCGAAATTAGTAATTTATTTTGAAAGGAGGAACCTTAAAGGAGGAATTCAGACTTGAAATAAAATGATAAAAGATGTTATACAATTCAATCCTACATAAAAAAAAAGGATTAGTATCGCAGAATATTCACGAGCAGGATTGAGGACAGGCCTAAGTGACGCCACTTCTTATACTTCATATTTCCACATATATTCTTCTCACATGAGAGTGGAGCCCACTCCACTCTCATGTGAGAGATGACATCGCAGAAATATCAAATAATATACATGTGAAAATAGTGTTCCCCGTACCTCTAACTTGGATCTGCCTGTGATATAATCTTAACACTGGTTACACCTTCTCAGTCTCACGACGTAAGATGGTAAGAACATAAGTTGGATGCATTTACATGTCACTCTCCTATCTAAGAAGGTCTATACACGTAATTAACTTCATCAATTATTTGTCGTCATGTCAGATCTCAGGTGCATCAATCACGGTTGAAGATCCTTGTCCTGACAAAAGTTTCGGGAAGGTAATCATATCTGGAACACTTGATAGAATCCAGATTGCGCAGAGCCTTCTTCAAGCTTTCATCTTACCAGAACTATAAATCACTTTTCTCATACTTGTTCGCTCCTTTCACAATGAGAGGGAAATCTTGTTTATACGAGTATACTTGATTGCTAACAAGGAAATGTCATTTTGTGTCTCTAAAGCTGTTGGGAATGCCACCAAGAATGGCAGAACTTGTCCCTAGGTTTCTACCAATATGAATATGTAATTATCTTCCAACACAAAAGGGTTTTTTTTGTACCAACTTAATATATTATATACACGTACATAAATGTTCATGTGAAGACTGTTGGTGATGCCCTTTTCTCAGATTTCAACAGCGGGGCTCCGGTTTACAAGGTGCATGATCCACAATTATTTGTTATTTAAGTTGATTTTATCACAAGAAATTTGCTGGCAGAAATTAAACTTCAATTATGTCTCTTCCTTCCATGTCCAGATCGATTTTAACTGAAAATAAAAAACTGGACACGTATATTTAAAGAAATATTTTCACAGGGGAGGGGGAGGGGGATGGGGAGGGGGGGGGAGGGAAGGAGGATTTTAAGGTCTTCTTGACCATGGTTACCAAGAAGGCAAATCGATTTGATAGGCTACCTAGGATGAAATACAACAGGTAGCAGCTATGTTCTGTTCTATTACGATGATAAACTAACGAAACAACAACGTAATAAGATCCTGTTTTGGCTTTCCCAGTAAGGATAAGAGAGTTGCGCAGATATGTCTAGAAGTGAGACCTGCTTCTTCAATCTGATCTTGAGGTGATCCATGGTCAATATATCTATCAGGAAGTACCATTGATCTCAACTACAGAAAGTTCCAAAAATATCAGAATTAATCCAGTGTTACAAAAGAAATTATTAAGTGATTGCCTTGGAAAAGAAACCAAGTTGTTACCTTAAGGGGTCCATCAAGAATACCATTTAAGCTTAGAAAATGAGTTACATGAGATCCAAAACCTCCTATTGAACCTTCTTCTGCTGTAACTAATATTTCATGCTCATTGGCCAATCTCCTAATTAGTTGGCCATCTAATGGCTTGCAGAACCTAGCATCAGCCACTGTTATAAATATGTTTTGGAGTTTGAGAAATTCTGCAGCTTCTCTACATCGTTCAACTATTGAACCATATCCCAAAATTGCAACTCTATTGCCTTCCATTATTATTCTTCCCTTTCCAAGCTGCAAATAATCAAACAAAAATGTACTTCATTTTCATACTGAATCCTCTATCAACAAATAGGGGAGTTAGATGGTTAATTCTAATACTCACCTCAATTGGTGTTCCTTTGTTATTAGGAGGAAGAACTGCTCCAACTCCATTACCCCTTGGAAACCTGAAGCAGCTCGGTCTGTCGTCTATAGCCGCTGCTGTTGCAACTATATGCATCAGCTCTGCTTCATCAGATGGAGCCATTACAACCATGTTTGGCAAGCAAGCCATATACGCGATGTCAAATGCTCCGCAATGGGTTGGACCATCAGCTCCAGTTAAACCAGCCCGATCCATTGCAAATCGAACAGGCAGTTTTTGAAGATCCACATCATGGGCCACCTTTCATATCCATTGTAATGAATTAGTAACAGAAATTTGAACTAAATAATTTACACCTCATAATTAAGGCAATTATCTGTATGATGACTCACTTGATCATAGCCTCGTTGTAGGAACGACGAATAAATTGCACAGAATGGCTTGAGACCCTCTGTGGCTAAACCTGCTGCAAATGTAATAGCGTGTTGCTCAGCAATACCAACATCGAAACAACGTTCTGGAAACTTCTTCTGGAAATAATTAAGCCCAGTTCCACCTCCCATTGCTGCATGAATGGCTACAATCCTATCATCTACTTCAGCTTCTTTTATCAGTGCTTCAGCAAAATACCGAGTATATGATAGTGTAGAAGATTTGGGCTTAGATTGTTTTCCGGTTTCTGGATCAAACTTTACAACCCCTGGAACGAGAAATCGAGAGGTTATAATTATCTATCAATTTGTTAAAACTCAACAGGATTATAGTAAAGTGGAGCATGGTTTGATTTTATCTGACTTACCATGCATCTTATCAGCTGCAGCCTCAGCCGGAGAATATCCCTTTCCCTTTTCTGTTACAATATGAATCAGAACTGGCCCTGGTGCAGGCATTGATTTCACTTGCTCGAAAATGGTAACTAGATTTTCTACATTGTGGCCATCCACTGGACCAATGTAATACAGTCCAAGCTCCTCAAAGAGAGTAGAACCAGTAGCACTAAGCATACCCCTGGCATATTCATCCACTTTTGCTGCAACTTCATGAGCTTGGGGACCAATTTGCTTTGTTATGCTCTAAACATACAAAACAGCAATTAGGCCTCGACTTTTAGAATATAATGTTTGAGAAATGTAAATGGTAGATGGTAATTTTGAGGATTACTTTTGCAGCTTCCCGGATTTTCCTGAACTCGGGGCTTGCTTGGAACTTGCTTAATGCGCCACTGAGGGCTCCAACAGGAGTTGCCGGTCCGTCAAGAGTAGCTGTGGGTAAGGATACTTGCTTATTGTCATTCAGGATAACTATCATATTAGAATCAAGAAACCCTGCATTGTTCATGGCCTCGTACGCTTGTCCTGCTGTCATGGCTCCATCTCCAATGACTGAAATAACATTATTTTTCTTCCCTAAAAGATCTCTGCCGACTGCCATACCTATTCAAGTTATTTAATCCATAAAATAATTTTAGGATCCTTCTCTTTTGTCCAACAAGAAGACTATAAAAAAAGATGCCGAGAGCGCGAAAGACTATACCAAGACCAGCAGAGATGCTTGTAGAACTATGTCCAGTACCAAAAGCATCATAAACACTCTCATCCCTTTTAGGAAATCCTGCTAGCCCTGAAGTTTGCCTAATAGTGTGCATCCTAGACCTCCTTCCTGTCAAAATTTTATGTGGGTATGCCTGCAATATTATTATTTTGTTCAGAACTTATTTCTGAAACATTAAATTTAGTACGACTCTTGTCAAAATGAACTAGACAAATAATTACCTGATGGCCGACATCCCAAATAATTCTGTCTTCTGGGGTGTTGAAAACATGGTGTAGAGCCACAGTCAATTCCACTACTCCTAGGTTTGAACTTAGATGCCCACCTACCTTTGCTACTGTGTGTACAATATCTGCTCTTAGCTCTGCCGCTAATTGTTCAAGGTCCTAAAATAACATATGTTGATTGAATAGAGTATGAGCATACATGCATGTGAATATAATTGTGATTCTAAATCATGTTCCAACATACCTGTGTGGAAAGATTCTTCATATGGGCTGGATAATTGATTGTATCTAGTAATGGTGTAGGCGGCTTTTCGCCTGAGAAATTGATCTTCCAACCGTCTTTCTCTTTTCTTATCATCTTTCTTTCCTCACCATGATCAGGACTATTAGCAGAAGCTTTTAAGTAGAACTGAAATGCACCATAAATCACCATTTTCCCCCACCAGTAAGTTCATAACAAATTTACGAGTAAAATACATCAGAAAATGTCACAGGCACAATTATTAAACAACTAACCCAATGAATTATCTAAAAACTGTCTTTAAGTATGAACCAACTGACCTGTTTTCTTGAACCATGGCTGATTTTTGAAGGTGTTAGACATGGAGAAATAGTTGGGTTTAATCTAATGGCAGATCCTGGAATTGCCATAGCTGATCAAATTACTTTGGAGCAGAAAGAAGGGCCTGAGCCTGTAAATTGTTGTTTAGAGAGGCAATGGGAGCCAAAAATTTCAAGTACAAGAGGGATATTGGATTTTCTGATGAGAACATGATTATATATAATTATGTATTTAGTCTTCCTCTTGTCATTTAAATATTCATGTGAACATTTGAATCTTTTGTTTCACCCAATCTATTTAATTATTTGTTACCAATTCTATGGTGGACAATTCAAGATTGGTGGTGAATGACATAAATGCTTTAGATATGGAGTGATGCACTACTGTAATCGAGTATTTTTAGAGTAGTGTTATGTCCATATTTAATAACAACGTATATAACATGAAAAAATAAAAAAGAATTTTTACTATTCTATCTTATCCGATGCCAATGGTGCAATGCCAATATGCCATCAAACCTCCAAAGTATATATATATTTTCTAAATAAATAAGTTGATTTGACTAAAGCGGTAAGGAAAGTTGGATAAGAATCCCCATCATTATATTTTTTCCTTAATTTTTTTCAATAAATATTTAATAACAAAATTATTACATTTATATGTGTCGCAATATGAAAGGGATTCTTATATAAAAATTTATATCCAAATCCTTCTGCATGACAAAATAGTGCAGACTCACCATTCATGTGAGGAAACTTCGTGTAAATATCATTTTCATTTGAAGAAATGTCAAATTTTTTTTATTAATTATAGTGCTACATATTTTATCCAAGCCAATATCATGTTAGTGAATAGAAATCCTCAGATCCACAAAAAAAGGTAATATTTAATTTTTTGAAATAAATTTATAGAATTTTAAATTTTAAATTGATATAATTTTATTTGATTTTAGTTATTACAATTATAATTACTGTAAATAATTTAGAGAGTACTATTTGATTATGTTTTACCATATTTAAATGACTTGCATCAGATTTAAAATTTTACAAATTAATTTTATTAAATGACTATTTATAAAAGGGAGAGTAACATATACTTCGGTACTCATATGCCGCCTTCATTCTTGAATTATTTGGTCATTCATAGCCGGGTGGCGGTCTTAGTGTGTATATATTGATTATTGTCCCCGTAGTTCAATCAAATATGAAGAAGCTTCCACAGGAAGTCAAGTTGTCTTTATTTCTTGCTCAAATTTTAAGTAACCCTAAACCTAGTTTAAAAAATGACTTAATCAATTTTAAATTCTGGTTTATAAACTTTAAACACTAATTAATAAATTTTAAACCCTAGTTAATAAAATCAAATCCTTATTATGATCGACCTACACTACTAATATAGCGGATGATATGTGTTTCTTCTAGTAGTAGCGGATATCGATTTTCAATTTTAAGCATAGATGATGTACAGGGGTAAAGCCACAGGTGGGGTCAATTGACCTCACTAAAAAAAAATTAGTATTTTATAATATATGTTAAATTTAGAAGAAATTTAAGTATAATAAATAAATTGACCCCATTAAAATTTTATACATTTTTTAATATACGAGATTAAATTGAATTTTTTTATAACTTTCTCAATTTCATATTACTTCTACTCCTTGATGTATGCATCTTTCTCTAATATTTTTAAAATAAATAATAATTTAATTTATATCATTTTTATAACATGAGAAATTTAAATATTAATTAACAAGTTTGTGATTAGAAAGGAGTATTAGTGATCAATAAAGGATATATATATATATATATATATATAATGTTATTACTTATTATATTAATAATATTGTATAAAATACATGTTTTACATTATTATTTGTTATATTAATAAAAAACAAAAAAAAATTGACATGGGGCCAAAAAAACACAAAATTGACTTAGAACCTCCGCCAAATTATTTATAGCATCACAAAATTTTGAATAAAAATCCTGGCTTCGCCGTTGACTAAACCTACAAACTAAGAATCAAGTAAATCTATGGTTTGCAGGCTGTAGCATATACAAGAAGATCCCACCAGCGACTGAAACATTAAGAGACTTGAATTCTCCAGCCATTGGAATGCTAACAAGCTCACTTACCTGCTTGCTTCTTTCCGAAAGGCCAGTGCCTTCGCTGCCCAAAACCAAGCACAATTTTGTATCTGCCAGAGAATCTGCAAGCCCTTGAGAAAGCAAAGTCACCGGCTTCAATTCTTCAGTACCCTGTGGATGGCCAGCCAGAATCTTCGTTTGAAATTCATTTATGAGAGCTTCTAGATGAATCCAACTTCCGGAAACTATAGGAAGCTGAAAAGAGGCTCCTTGGCTAGCTCGAAGTGCTTTGTCGTTGAATGGATCGCAACAGCCAGGAAGCAGAAAGACACCACCCTGGTGGGCATGGGCACAAACACAAGTTTATTAGAACTATGCATGTGAGAAAGACAGATGCATCACTGCATGTAGGCAAGGGTGTAGGAGGATGAGGGGGTTAGGATGAATTTGCACAAGTATTACCTGTGTTACAAAAATCTCTGTTCAGATAATTTAACAGATGAGAGATCAGATGAAAAGACAGTAAGTTACTTTTGGGTAGAAAGAACACAGCCCAATTGTTTAGAAGTGACTAACGTAATACTCCTATTTACAAACATTGCAAATATTAAGATTTTATTTTTGTTCCACGTTTATCGTTAAAAATAATAAGTTGTTAGATTAGTAGTGGTGTCATGAAGATGCAATTTTGATGGCAAAGACATTGCGTCATTTTATACTAATATCAATGAAAAGAGGACTCTTTTGTGGAGGGGGAAATTTTTTGGTAAATGAATGTACTAATATTAGACAGGTCGGATCCAATGCATTCTTCAGATGGATAAAGAAAAATTTATCCGTTGCCTGAAAAACTAAAAATTTTCAACAAACATGACACTTTTTATTAGGCTGATCTCCCAATAGTATTAAGATGATTTCCACCCCGAGGTTTGTGATACATGGGTATTGACAAATCATACTAGTGTGTCATAATACAATGTATTTAAGCATGAAAAGTATTCATGGAAAACAGAATTAATAACACCAAAATGTTGGAAAATAAGAGGACAAGATGATGACGAGGACAATGATAATGAAACATGTAGAAAGCTTTATAGTCAGAAATGTGTTTCTTACCCAACTAAACGCCATGGCTGATCTAAGTAACGTGCCAAGATTACCAGGGTCCTGCAGTGGACAAAATAATTAAGAACTTGAATATTGCCCAAAAGTGAGGATTATATAACAGACAAAGAATTCTCATGCTTGGCGGGTTTCAAAGGAAAAGGTCCATGGGGTAATAACATACAACGTTGACAATAAGAGCAGCAGGTACAAGTACGGGAATTACCTGAATCCCGTCAAGAACTAGAACTCGATGTGGGGATGGAAACCAGCTGCGAAAATCTTCTTCTTTTTGATCGTCGTCTACAGAGTGGAAGGTCGAAGGAATTCTCATTAAAGCAACTGCTTCAATAGATTCAGTTGATTGCACTCCAGATAGTTTCTTCATTACCATTGAACTTGCACGAACAACACGAATAGAATGGTCATCTAACTCCAGAGGAATCTCAGCTTTATCAAGTAAAAGTAAACAATCTACGGCACTAGATCGCTCTTGCATTGCTTTTTGAAACCTATATATCTCCCTGCGAACAAAATTTAGTTTACATAAAGAACCCAAAAATCCTTGGAACATGTTGGTCTGTCACCTGTCACGTGATTCTAAATTCTGTATATTATGCCACAAACCAAAATCATCAAATCAAAATGCCCCTTTCTTACTTCAACTGTAACAATAAAATAGTCAAAAATGAAAAAAGAACCCAACTTTCAAATTGCTACCAAAAGTAAAGTACTTGCAATATTCACTGTTCAGTCTAATAAGGAGTAATAAATGTCCAAGAATCAAGAAAACACATTGAGACAAATTCTAGCAAGGCAATAGAACATAATACACAAAAAATGGTGCCTAAAGAAACCCAGAAAAAAAAAATGAAATTGAAGTAAGCTAAGGTAAGAATTGGGGTTGAAAAGGGGACCTTATAGGAGTAGTGCCAACAACAAGAACAGAAGCATGAGAATGGCGATAAGAGGAGCTGTGGCGAAGCTTGAGGCAGTGCTTCACAAATGGGTTTGAGGGACTTGTGATGGATTTCACATGATAAGGAAAAGGAAGTGCCACCACTGAGCTATCATCATCTCCGCCACCATTAAAATAATCATCTTTTGGACTTCGTTGAGTTGTGGATTGAGAAATTGAGAGTTTGGTCACAGAATTTGGGGGTTTAATGGATGAAGGTTGGAGAGTTAATAAACAGGGTGTGGTCGCGCATGGCATATTTCCTCTACCCTCTGAATAGCTTTTATAATAGATTCGTCGCAGCTCAGTATAACTATAATCAATCCCCTCTCTTCATAATTTTATCTCTCCCACCATAGTCGCTCTCCTCTGTTTCTCTTAATAAATTTATGATGATAAATTTAGGAATATGATTTTATTATATATTATTATTAAAAAAAGAACACTTTATATAGAATTTTTAAAAAAATGACAAAAAAAGACTTTTTTATATATATATAAATAGTGTATCTATTTGTGTTATTTATACACACATAAAGGATAAGGGTTTATTCTTTAATTTTACATATTATATTACCTTTAACGATGGATCGGGTAACGATTCGATTCGTTGCTATATATTGTCCATCGTTAAAAATTAAGAGGACAGTTCTCTAATATAAGGGATGAACATGGTATGTAAAATAAAGGGGTGAGCAGTGGCGAATCTATGGTAAAAATGTGGGGTCAATTGACCCCACTCAATTTTTGAAATCACATAAATTTATTTTTTTATCCCACTCAATTTTTTGACCCCCACTCAGATTTTTTTTTTAATTAGAAATGCCCAAGCGACCAAGCCTCAGTCCTAAATCTCATACATCAATATATGTTTAGTACTTCAGTCACAAAGTAGAGAGAGAAGGGGCAAAGCCAAACCGTAAACCATCAAAGCCTTTCGCGAGTGGTCGGAGTGAGTCTTAATGAGTGGCCATGGCATGCGTGGAGAGACCTGAGCGCGACTCTATTCTATTGTGACTCTCTTTGACCTTGTGCCTTGCAGTAACGAAATTACTCTCTCTTCAATTTCTCCAACCTCAGTTTTGTTTTCAGAAATCAATTGTGATTTCCCCCTTTGGTTAGTATTATTATTAAATTGGATATTTGGATGCATTTGTTTAACCCGAAAGTATCAAGTATTAAAAAAAATTGGCTCAGGAGCGCTGCCCCCGAACCCCTGCCAAGTTTTTTATAACTTACTAATAATTTTAACCCCACTGCTAAAACTTCCTAGCTTCGCCACTGGGGGTGAGCATTTAAAATGGAGTGTATATATACGGTCCGAATATTAAGCTCATTCCTTATCTAAAGGGGGTAAGCAAGATATATTAGATAAGGGTGAGCTTAAGATCCAGACCGTATATATATATATATATATATATATATATATATATGGTCGAGGATCAATCATCTATATTATCTTTACTTCACCCGTACTCATAGTACTTCACCCCCTTTAAGCGGCGGTTTCGGCCATACAACCGTAAATAAATCTCATACTTTCTTGACGCTTATATGTTGTCGTCGCTAAAAGTATAAAGCGACTTGTTATAATAAGCAAAACGCTTAAAGGGGTGAGTAAGACTACCAAATAAATAAGGGTATGACTTGATCTATATATATATATATATATATATATATATATATATATATTACTTCAAAAAGTATGAAATATGAATTTAATAATTAATTATTTCTTATCTGCAATGCACAAAATCGTAAGAAATGTTTTTAACTTTCAAAAATATATTCTGTTAATTTTTTTGAAATTTTGGTAATGTGGAGTGCTAAGCCTAACTTTTTTGTGACGCCCCCAAAATAGGTCCAATCCAACCAACCTATTCTGAGTCGTCAAATACATGGTACAGAAATAACTACAACTTCATTAATACAATTGTCGTGCAAAATACGACAACAAATAAACTGTGAGTTTAAATACAAATATTATTTTCTAGACAATATCCACACTCAAATAAGTCCTCATTACAATTATTGATACACTATTTTACAAAATAGTGAGGACTACTAAAATAACTGTCTTGAACCATTACTCCACACCCCGACTAGTTCCCGCTTATATTCTCATCTCACGAGAAGAAAAATGGAACAAAAAGGAAAGGGTGGGCTCAACTAGCCCGAAGAAGAACATTATGACTAAGATAATATAGAACAAATTATCGTTAGTCCTCAACAGGAAAAATCTAATAGAATACAATAGACAAACCGCTTTTAAATCAATCTTCGCAATGAAATAATAATTCATTAGAAGAGTTAAGTAGAGAATGCAAACTACTATCTTCTATATATGAATTTAAAAGTTCATCGTCGATATTTTATCCATGTAACATCAATCAATATATATACGGAATCAAATATTCATCTTAGCACTACTGCCAAAAATATTCATCAGTTGGTCATGTTCATCTAAACACCTATTCATCTTTGCACTACGGGTTAAAGATATTAATCAGTCGATCATGTTCATCTCAACACTTGTTCATCTTTGCACTACGGGCCAAAGATATTCATCAAGAAATCATTCATCTTTGCACTCTGAGCCAAAGATATTCATAATATCATCATTTAGGGTGAGGATGATGAAAAATATTTTAAAGAAAAGCGAATTGGTGAAATAAAAGATCAAGTATTAAGGATTCGTACTTTAAATAATCCAAGTTCAAAAATACTTCATAAATAACCAGATTGGAGTAAAATTCAAGAATGAAGATCAAAACATAGATCCAATCAAAGATAGGAATCATAATGAGACAATCTTGGACACGAGAAAAGAAAATTTAATTTTTACGTGAATAAGTAATCGTTATGACGCCCCCAAAATAGGTATACAACACCCATTCTCGAGTCGTGCCAAAATACATGGTATGTAAACAACTACAACTTTATTAATACAACATAAAAGCGTGAGTTTAAATACAAATATTGTCATTCAGACAATATCCACACTCAAATAAGTCCTCATTACAATTATTAATACACTATTCTACGAATAGTGAGGACTACTAGAACCACTTCTAGAACCATCATTCCACACCCCGACTAGTACTCGCTACATTCTCGCCTCACGAGAAGAAAAATGGAACAACAAAAAAAAAAGGGTGAGCTCAACTAGCCCGAAGAAGAACATTATGACTAAGATAATATAAAACAAATTATCGTTAGTCTTCAACAAGGAAAAATCTAATAGAATCTGATAGGCAACAAGTTTTAAATCAATATTCGCATAATGAAATAATAATTCATTAGAAGAGTTAAGTAGAGAATGCAAACTACTATCTTCTATATATGAATTTAAAAGTTCATCGTCTATCTTTTATCCTGTAACATCAATCAATATATATACGGAATCAAATATTCATCTTTGCACTAAAGGCCAAAGATATTCATCAGTTGGTCATGTTCATCTAAACACATGTTCATCTTTGCACTACGGCCAAAGATATTCGGTGAGAAATCATTCATCTTTGTCTACACTGGCCAAAGATATTCAATTATATCATCATTTAGGGTGAGGATGATGAAAAATATTTTAAAGAAAACGAATCCGGTGAAACAAAAGAACAAGTGTAGCGCCCCCAAAATAGGTATACATCACCCATTACGAGTTGTCAATACATGGCATGCGAAACAACTACAACTTTATTATTACAACAAGAAAGCGTGAGTTTAAATACAAATATTATCTTCAGACAATATCTATACTCAAATAAATCCTCATCACATTTATTGATACATTATTTTACAAAAATGGTGAGGACTACTAAACAACCCTTTCTAAAACCTTCATTCCATACCCAGGACTTCGTACTCGCTATATATTCTCGCCTCCCGAGAAAAATGGAACAAAAGGAAAAGGGTGAGCTCAACTAGCTTCGATAAAGAATATTATGACTAAGATAATATACAACAAATTATCGTTAGTCTTCAACAGGGAAAAATATAATAGAATCTGATAGACAACAAATTTTAAATCAATATTCGCAATGAAATAATAATTCATTAGAAGAGTTAAGTAGAGAATGCAAACTACTATCTTCTATGTATGAATTTAAAAGTTCATCGCTCATCTTTTATCCCTGTAACATAAATCAATATACATCGGAATCAAATATTCATCTTTGCACTACTGTGCCAAAGATATTCATCGATTAGTCATGTTCATTTAAACACACATTTCATCTTTGACTACGGGCCAAAGATATTCTTCAGAAATCATTCATCTTTGCACTACAGCCAAAGATATTCTTAAGAAATCATTCATCTTTGCACTACTGAGCCAAAGATATTCCATAATATCATTATTTAAGGCGAGGATGATGAAAAATTTTTTTTTAAAGAAACGAATCCGTGAAACAAAATGACAAGGATTAAGGATTAAGGATTCGTACTTGGTTTTATCCATGTCCAAAAATACCTCAAAATAATCATAGTGGTGTAAAATTCAAGAATGATCAAAACATGGATACAATCGAGTTAGTATCCGAATAGATATTTTGATGAAAAGAAGAAATTTTATTTTTTAATTGAATAGTGTCAGATATCGTGAATAGTGTCGTATCGTGAATAGTAACTCAAACACCAAAAGATAGAAATTCCACAAAAATATCTTCACACTTCATGAATAGTACTCGTGAATAGTAACTCGTGAATAGTAACTCATGAATAGTAACTTCGTGAATAGTAACTCATGAATAGTAACTCGTGAATAAGAACTCATGAATAAGTAACCCCGACATGAAAAAGTTCCAAATTTGATAAAAAGTTCCAACCAATATTTCAAAGATAATGATATTGAAGAAATAATATCATTTGAGAAGAAAATAACATCCCTTACCTCGAAAGATCAAGATTTAAATTTGAAACACTTGGGATATAGGCTATGACTTGGACTTGCATCAGTATAGCAATACTCAAAGTATACTCAAAATACTCACAAGAATACGCCGATAATATAGAGAGAAAACTTGAGTTTACGGTGTGATTTTCAATTCTAACCTAAGCACCCTATTTATAGGAAATTGCTTAGAAACATTAAAGCGTAAAATTTAATAAAATATTAATATATATTTATTAAATTCCTACGCACTCCAAAATCTGATTCAAATCATCAGCCACCAAGAGTGACTCACCTTGCCTAACTCAAAAAAAAACGTTTTTTCTTATTAAAAATATTTAAAACATCAAAAATTAATTATTTTGAACTTGAACTTCAATAATTCATAATAAATAGCCCTTTCATCAGAAAATTCGAATCTCATGAGTTTTTATAGGAAATTCAACTCTCTACAACTTTGCAGAAGAAAGTTTTTCCAAATTCCAAATAGAAATTGACCGAAATCCACAAACGGGCAATTTTGCATTTATAATCAAATTTCGATCAATAAATGGGGTCCCGCAGAGACATGTTTAACATGTTTTAAACATTTATTGCAACAAAATACTCTTCCTCCTCGTATACTCATATATCCCACATTCGTTGTAAAAATATCACCATTAATATATTATTAAAATAATATATTTAAATGAATTATTTTATCGAAAAAGATAAAATATTAATTTTCAACAATTGTCATTTTAAAAATTTTCTCCATCTATATCCACATAAAATCAATATTTTCCTCATCATATAAATCAATAATTAATTATTCACAAATAATATTACGTAATCACAATATTGACAACCGTGCAGGTTAAAGGAAAGAGGGGCTTTCAATAAGAATTTCTTCTTCTTGGCGGCGCAATTAGGTGACCAAACCTCTCCTTAGAGCAGAACTTTCTAGACATTGCCAATAATGTTATCTAATAATATTATTCAGGATAATATGAATTATTGCTTCGATAATGAAAAATAATCGTGTAATGACAATTATTGAAACAACAAAGAATATAAAATATCAATATGACAATTATTAACTCGATAAAATCTTTGAGCGAGTAATTACTATAACCATTATTGAGTAGTGCCTTCTTACGTAAGAATCAATAATTGGTGCAATCGTGTGCTTCTTGTTCAACACGGCAGTATTAGTGTGTTTTAACCACCGGGTATTCCAACAAGATAATAACTTGAATAACAACTTCTGTAGTTATTTAAAAATAACTTATATTTGTCGTTTTCTTCATCCAATCGCTTTACGTTATGGGGCCCACACATGGGCATGCTGTGCGTCATACGAATATTCCTAATCGTATGAATATTCCACGACCAAAACGAATATTCCCAACAACAATGAATATTTTATAACCACTTGCTTATTTTGAAATATTTGTGTATTTAACCCTTAACTATCCACATTAATCAAATCAACCCTTACTATTTCAAAATAATAAATAAAGGAAATTCCTTTTTATTTAAAAATTTGGGGTCTTACAACCTCCCTCCTTATGAAATTTCGTCCTCGAAATTGACGACGTATTACACAGTGTTTGAAAAGGTGAGGATACCTCACTTTCATTTCCGTTTCCAATTCCCGGTCATTTCCTCTATAGCATGATTCCTCCACAAAATTTAACTTGTGGTATGACCTTTTCTTGGCGTGGGACATGCTCCTTCCTATCCAAGATCTTGGTGGTACCTCCTTATCGTTAAGTCTTGACTATCTCGTCCGGTTCTAACTTCAATAACGTGGTTCGGGTCTTTCACATATTTACTGAAGTACATGATATATGAAACACATTATGAACACGAGACATACTCGGAGGTAACGCAAGTCTATAGGCTACATTTCCTACTCGGTCAAGAATTTGAAATGGACCGATAAATCGTGGATTGAGCTTTCCTCTCTTCCCAAATCTTGTAACTCCCTTCCGTGGAGCAACTCGCAACAATACATGATCCCTACATTAAATTCCACGTCCTTTCGATGAAGATCCGCATAACTCTTTTGTCGATCTTGTGCCATTTGTATCGTTGTCGAATCATTTGGATCTTTTCGGTGAGTCATACGTCTTAACTTTCGGGTCCCAACAATGTTGCTTCACCCACCTCATCCCAACATATTGGAGAACGACATTTTCGTCCATATAATGCTTCAAATGGAGCCACACCTATACTTGCACGATACTTTGTTGTTGTAGGAGAATTCCACCAATGGTAAATACTTATCCCAACTACCCTTGAAGTCTCAGGACCACAGAGTCTTAATAGATCTTCAAGAGTTTGAATAGTCCTCTCCGATTGTCCGTGGTTTGGGGATGGTATGCGAACTAAATCGCAAATCCGTGCCCATAGCTTTTTTGCAAGCTAACCCAAAATCTTGAAGTGAATCTTGGGTCACGATCCGAAACTATGGATCTGGGCATGCCATGCAACCTCACAATCTCATTCACGTATATACTAGCAAGGCGTTCAAGGAATAAGTCTCCGTGTCGGCAAGAAATGAAAGCGAGACTTGGTTAATCTATCAACAATGACCCAAATAGCATTGATGCCTTGAGAAACCGTAGGAAGAATAAAGAATTGAAATCTATAGTAATGTGTTCCCACTTCCATTCCTAGGAATCTCAAGTGGTTGCAACGGACCCTTAGGTACAAGATGCTCGCCTTTACGTATTTGCAAGTTAAACACATCGAGATAAACTTTGCAATCTCTCTCTTCATATTGTTCCACCAAAATGTATGTCGAAGATCACGATACATTTTAGTACTTCGAGGATGGATTGCAAATGGCGTATTGTGTGCCTCCATCATAATCTTGTACTTCAAATCGAGTCGTTAGGAACACAAAGTCTAGAGTGGACTCAAGTATTCCTTCTTCATCAATTCTCGCTTCGAATAGCTCCTTCTTGTACTTTCTTCTTCATGCGCATCGGCTCCAAATTCGGTGGCTCGAAAGCAACCTTAACTTTTTCTATTAAAGTTGGTTCTACGCGTATACTTGACATCATCGCTTTTCGTTCCTGCATATGATCTTCTACTCAACGCGTCACTACCACGTTAAACTTTACCGGGATGGTATTGAATAGTGTGGTCGTAGTCTTTTAATAGCTCGAGCCAGCGTCATTGTCGCATGTTGAGTTCTTTTGAGTGAAGAAATATTTAAGGCTTTTATGGTCCGAATATATCTCCACTTTCTCCCCATATAGATAGTGCCTCCATATCTTTAACGCAAAAAGCATCGCCGCTGACTCTAGATCATGAGTAGGATAATTCCTCTCATACTCTTTAAGTTGTCATGAGGCATAGGCTATGACTTTCCCACGTTGCATGAGAACACATCCTAACCCTTTGCTCAAGCATCATTTGAGGTAACAAATCCATCCGAACCGGATGGTATTGTTAGAACAGTCTTAGAAATAAGTCTCCTCTTAAGCTCTTGGAAACTTTTCTCGCATTCTTCGCTCCAAACGAATTTTGTATCCTTAGGAGTTAATTTGAGTTAATGGAGTATCGATTCGAGAAAACCCTTCCACGAATCTCCGATAATAACCGACTAAGCCCTAAAAGCTACGTACTTGATCACCACCGACTTTGGTTGCTCAACTTTGTATTGCTTCAATCTTGGCCGGATCAAGCAGATACTCCATGTTTCGACACCACGCGTGCCCAAGGAATGCTACTTCCTCAAGCCGAACTCGCATTTCTTCAATTTGGCATATAGTTGGTTTTCACGAAGCCTTTGGAGTACCGACTTCAAATGGTGCTCATGATCTTCACATCTTTTGGAATATATGAGGATGTCATCAATAAAGACAACAACGAATTGATCCAAATATTCCTTGAATACTCGGTTCATCATATCCATGAAAGCCGCGAGGAGCATTAGTCGATCCGAAACGACATCACTAAGAATTCATAATTCCGTCTGCAAGTTAAAAAGCGGTCTTTGGAATATCCTCGATTCTAATCTTCAAATTTGATGATATCCGAGCGAAGATCGATTTTTGAAAAGAATTGTGCCCCTTTGAAGTGGTCAAACAAGTCATCAATACGAGGTAGAGGATACCTATTCTTGATGGTGACATGGTTCAATTCCCGATAGTCAATACAAAGTCGCATACTCCGTCTTTTCTTCTTTACTGAATAAAGCAGGAGCACCCCGAGGAGATGTACTTGGGGCCGAATGAAACCGATGTCCAACAATTCACGTAGTTGGACCTTTAACTCCACGAAGTTGATAGGAGCCATTCGATATGGGGTTTTAGAAATGGGCATTGTACAAGAATTAAGATCAATAAAGAATTCAACTTCACGTTACGGGGTAGGCAAGGAAGTTCTTTGAAATACGTCGGGAAAGTCAATAACAACAGGAATATTATTCAAATTTGGCGTGTCTTTATTCAAATCCATAACATGGGCTAAGAAAGCTTGACATCCGTTTTTCAATAAAGCGAATAGCTTTATGATTAGATATGATGATGATTGATTTTAATGGTTTAGTTGCTTGAATTACATTACAACGGGTTGGTTAGGAATATGAAAACTAACAACCTTACGAAAACAATCAATTTTGGCATGATGAGTAGTTAACCAATCAATCCCTAAAATCACATCAAAAGCAAGTATCTTTAAAGAGATAAGGTCAATGCGGTAAGGTGATGGTGCCAACTTGAATCAGATAAGATTTATAAGCGAGTGGATGTGATGAAAGTTTCTCCCAACGGAGTTTCCACAGATAGGTCAAAGTCTAATTTCTCCGAGTCAAGTTTAAGCGTTGAGCACAAGCGGGAGAAATAAATGAATGGGTAGCAAATTATCAAGTAAGGTATAAACTTCGCAAGAATTTATAAATAGCTTACCCGTGATCACCTCGTTTGGGTTCTCGCATTATGACCGGTCACAACAAACGCTCTTCCGGAATCGTTGACTTTGACTTTTACGGGACGATCTTTTGAGTCACGAATCCCCCATTGAACTAGGTTTATTTCTTGTACAATCTCGAGCGATATGTCCTTCCTTTCCACAATTATAGCATACCTTGAGCTGTTGTGGGCGGTTTGGTGATATGTCCCTCTTTTCCGCATTTGTAACATATACCGGTGGTCGTTCTCCTCCCTTAGAACCGATTCTTCACGCCAAGATTGTCGTCTTCATACGGTCGTTGTTAAATCTCTCTTTTAAAATCTCCTCCCGACTTGCTTCTTCTATTTTCATGGCTATGATTACCACCGAGTGGTAACCATTTTTGTCCGTCTGTTTCTTTCTCCGCAGTTATCATTATTCATTGTTCGCTATCTCGAGTACGATCTCGATTGTGGTCCTCGGTTTGACCGTACTCGTTATCTCATTTCTAATAATTGAGCCACATTTATAACATCCGAATAAAGAGAAAATTTATGAGAAATGAGATATCGACGTATCTGGGTTTCAAACCTCTAAGAAACATCCGCGTCACACGTTCCTCATTCTCCACCAAATGAGGTGCAAACACGGATAACTCGCAAACTTTGCCTCGTCTTTGAGACACCGTCGTGTTGTTTTGCTCTAATCGATGAACTCCACTTCCTTCGTATACGACGAACACTTTCGGAAAGTATTTGTCATTAAATAGTTTTCAAACGTCTCCCAAGACATCTTTGAGTGCGGTTTGGATGGGTACGCTTCACGAGACTCCCACCGATGAGTACGCCTCGCCACGGAACATAAAGGTGGCGAATGGAACCTTCTGTTCCTCAGAGTGCATCCCAAGACATCGAATATCTTGGTAATTTGTTTGACCCATGTTTCGCGCCATGATCGGATCCGCTTTCCCTTAAATTCGGTGGTCCCAACTCTTTGAAGCGCTTGTTTGTGACAACCCGTGAATTGCTATCATTTCCTCTCGTATTTTGAACACGAGTTTCCTCGTCGATTTTGCATGAAGCGCAAAAACTTCTAAACATCCCTCGTTCATCATCTCGCTTTCAATGGTGTTGTTCACGGGAGGAACATTGCCGACGACTGTCAGACGTTCTCCTCGTTGGGTGAGTACAGCATCTCCACGGTCTCATTTCCATTGTTAATATTCTCGATTCGACATTCTCAAATATTGTCATAAAACAAGGGTTAATTAAGGAAATCAATATATCACATAATATCCCTATATATCGACCAACTAACAAATAAGCTTAGGTAGGACACTTTAGCGAAGGATTTACTCGTCTCTCCCCTCTAGTTCTATTCCCCGATCTCATGGAGATCATATCCCTAAGCTCGATACCAAGCGTGGCGCCCCAAAATAGGTATACATCACCCATTACGAGTTGTCAATACATGGTGCGAAACAACTAAAACTTTATTATTATAACAAGAAAGCGTGAGTTTAAATACAAATATTATCTTCAGACAATATCTATACTCAAATAAATCCTCATCACATTTATTGATACATTATTTTACAAAAATGGTGAGGACTACTAAACAACCCTTTCTAAAACCTTCATTCCATACCAGGACTGCACTCTATTTATATTCTCGCCTCCTCGAGAAAATGGAACAAAAAGGAAAAGGGTGAGCTCAACTAGCTCGAAAAAGAATATTATGACTAAGATAATATACAACAAATTATCGTTAGTCTTCATTGGGAAAAAATATAATAGAATCTGATAGACAACAAATTTTAAATCAATATTCGCAATGAAATAATAATTCATTAGAAGAGTTAAGTAGAGAATGCAAACTACTATCTTCATGTATAAATTTAAAAGTTCATAAATCATCTTTTATCCTGTAACATCAATCAATATACATACGGAATCAAATATTCATCTTTGCACTTTACTGAGCCAAAGATATTCATCGATTGGTCATGTTCATTTAAACACTGTTCATCTTTACGACTACGGGCCAAAGATATTCTTGAGAAATCATTCATCTTTGCACTACTGAGGCCAAAGATATTCTTAAGAAATCATTCATCTTTGCACTACTGGCCAAAGATATTCCATAATATCATCATTTAAGACCGAGGATGATGAAAATATTTTTTTTTAAAAAGCGAATCCGATTGAAACAAAATGACAAGGATTAAGGATTAAGGATTCGTACTTGGTTTTATCCACGTCAAAAATACCTCAAAAATAATCATAGTGGTGTAAAATTCAAGAATGATCAAAACATGGATACAATCGAGTTAGTATCCGAATAGATATTTTAGACGAAAAGAAGAAATTTTATTTTTCGATTGAATAGTCAGATATCGTGAATAAGGTCAGTATCACGTGAATAGTAACTCGACACCAAAAGATAGAAATTCCACAAAAAACATCTTCACACTTCATGAATAGTACTCGTGAATAATAACTCGTGAATAGTAACTCATGAATAGTAACTCGTGAATAGTAACTCATGAATAGTAACTCGTGAATAGTAACTCATGAATAGTAACCCCGACATGAAAAAGTTCCAAATTTGATAAAAAGTTCCAACCAATATTTCAGCATAATGATATTGAAGAAATAATATCATTTGAAAAGAAAATAACATCCCTTACCTCGAAAGATCAGTACTTCTAGCTGAAACACCGGATATAGGCTATGACTTGGACTTGCACCGTATAGCAATACTCAAAGTATACTCAAAATACTCACAAGAATACGCTCGATAATATAGAGAGAAAACTTGGAGTTTACGGTGTGATTTTCAATTCTAACCTAAGCACCCTATTTATAGAAAATTGCTTAGAACACCAAATCAGAAAATTTAATAAAATATTAATATATATTTATTAAATTCCTACTCACCCAAAATCTGATTCAAATCATCAGCCACCAAGAGTGACTCACCTTGCCTAACTCAAAAAAAACGTTTTTCTTATTAAAAATATTTAAAACATCAAAAATTAATTATTTCGGAACTTCAGAACTTTAATAATTCATAATAAATAGCCCTTTCATCAGAAAATTCGAATCTCGCGAGTTTTTATAGGAAATTCAATTCTCTACAACTTTGCAGAAGAAAGTTTTTCCAAATTCCAAATAGAAATTGACCGAAATCCACAAGCGGGCAATTTTAAGAAAATTTATAATCAAATTTCAAATCAATAAATGGGGTCCACCGAGCATGTTTAACATGTTTTAAACATTTATTGCAACAAAAATACTCTTCCTCCTCGTATACTCATATATCCCATATTCGATTTGTAAAATATCATAGTTAATATATTATTAAAATAATATATTTAAATGAATTATTTTATCGAGAAAAAGATAAAATATTAATTTTCAACAATTATCATTTTAAAATTTTCTCCATCTATATCCACATAAAATCAATATTTTCCTCATCATATAAATCAATAATTAATTATTCACAAATAATATTACGAGAATCACAATATTGACAACCGTGCAGGTTCGGAAAGAAAGGGGCTTTCAATAAGAATTTCTTCTTCTTGGCGCATGATTAGGTGACCAAACCTCTCCTTAGAGCGAGAACTTTCTAGACATTGCCAATAATGTTATCTAATAATATTATTCAGATAATATGAATTATTGCTTCGATAATGAAAAATCTTTGTGTAATGACAATTATTGAAACAAACAAAGAATATAAAATATCAACGCAAACAATTATTAACTCAATAAAAATCTTTGAGCAGTAATTCTTGTAACCATTATTGAGTAGTCTTTGGCGCCCCCAAAATAGGTATACATCACCCATTACGAGTTGTCAATACGTAGATGCGAAACAACTACAACTTTATTATTACAATAAGTAAAGGCGTGAGTTTGAATACAAATATTATCTTCTGAGCAATATCTATACTCAAATAAATCCTCATCACATTTATTGATACATTATTTTACAAAATGGTGAGGACTACTAAACAATCCTTTCTAAAACCTTCATTCCATACCCAGGCTTCGTACTTTCTATTTATATTCTCGCCTCTTGAGAAAAATTGAACAAAAAAGGAAAAGGGTGAGCTCAACTAGCTTCGATAAAGAATATTATGACTAAGATAATATACAACAAATTATCGTTAGTCTTTGACGAGGAAAAATATAATAGAATACTGATAGACAACAAATTTTAAATCAATATTCGCAATGAAATAATAATTCATTAGAAGAGTTAAGTAGAGAATGCAAACTACTATCTTCATGTATGAATTTAAAAAGTTCATCGTCTATCTTTTATCCTGTAACATCAATCGATATACATACGGAATCAAATATTCATCTTTTTACTTCTCTGGGCCAAAGATATTCATCGATTGGTCGTATTCATTTAAACACTGTTCATCTTTGCACTACGGGCCAAAGATATTCTTGAAATCATTCATCTTTGCACTGGGCCGAAGATATTCTTAAGAAATCATTCATCTTTGCACTACGGGGCCAAAGATATTCCATAATATCATAATTTAAGGCGAGGATGATGAAAATATTTTTTTTAAAAAGCGAATCCGATTGAAACAAAATGACAAGGATTAAGGATTAAGGATTAGTACTTGGTTTTATCCACGTCCAAAATACCTCAAAAATAATCATAGTGGTGTAAAATTCAAGAATGATAAAAACATGGATACAATCGAGTTAGTATCCGAATAGATATTTTAGACGAAAAGAAGAAATTTTATTTTTAAATTGAATAGTATCAAGTATCGTGAATAGTGCCGTATATCGTGAATAGTAACTCAGACACCAAAAGATAGAAATTCCACAAAAAACATTTTCACACTTTCATGAATAGTACTCGTGAATAGTAACTTCGTGAATAGTAACTCGTGAATAGTAACTTCGTGAATAGTAACTCATGAATAGTAACCCATGAATAGTAACCCCGAGCATGAAAAAATTCCAAATTTGATAAAAACTTGGATCAACATTTGATATAATGATATTGAAGAAATAATATCATTCTGAAAAAATAATATCCTTACCTCGAAAGATTAGTACTTACTAGCTAGAATCTAGGGTATAGTCTTTGAAGGGACTTGCACCGTCTAGCAATACTCAAAGTATACTCAAAATACTCACAAGAATCGCTCGATAATATAGAGAGAAAACTTGATTTACGGTGTGATTTTCAATTCTAACCTAAGCACCTATTTATAGGAAAATGCTTAGAACACAAAGCAGAAAATTTAATAAAATAATAATATAATTAAACAAATTCAAGCCCACCTTAGACCAACTGAATTCAGCACATTTGTATCACATGTGGGATTGCAAAAAACGTTTTTCTTAAATAAAACAATTAAAACTTCAAAAATTAATTATTTTTGAACTTGAACTTCAATAATTCATAATAAATAGCCCTTTCATCAGAAAATTCGAATCTCGCGAGTTTTTATAGGAAATTCAATTCTCTACAACTTTGCAGAAGAAAGTTTTCCAAATTCCAAACAGAAATTGACCGAAATCCACAAGCGGACGATTTTACAATTTATAATCAAATTTCGGTCGATAAATGGGGTCCACCAACATGTTTAACATGTTTTAAACATTTATTGCAACAAAAATACTCTTCCTCCTCGTATACTCATATATCCCACATTCATTGTAAAAATATCACCATTAATATATTATTAAAATAATATATTTAAATGAATTATTTTATCGAGAAAAAGATAAAATATTAATTTTCAACAATTGTCATTTTAAAATTTTCTCCATCTATATCCACATAAAATCAATATTTTCCTCATCATATAAATCAATAATTAATTATTCACAAATAATATTCTGAGAATCATGATATTGATGACGAGCGGGGTTCAGGAAAGAGGGCTTTCGATAAAATTTTTCTTCTTTTGGGCGCATGATTAGGTGACCAAACCTCTCCTTAGAGCGAACTTTCTAGACATTGCCAATAATGTTATCTAATAATATTATTGAGGATAATATGAATTATTGCTTCGATAATGAAAAATTTGTGTAATGACAATTATTGAAACAACAAACAATATAAAATATCAACGCGACAATTATTAACTCGATAAAAAAATTGAGCGAGTAATTCTGTAACCATTATTGAGTAGTGCCTTCTTACGTAAGAATCAATAATTGGTGCAATGGTGTCTTCTTCTTGTCAACAACGCGGCGTATTAGTGTGTTTTAACCATAGGGTATTCCAGCGATGATACTTGGTAACAACTTCTGTAGTTATTTAAAAACAACTTATATTTGTCGTTTTCTTCATCCAATCGCTTTTTAGTTATGGGGCCCACACATGGGTTGCTGGCGCGTCGTGCGAATATTCCACAAGCGATCTGAATATTCCACGACCAAACGAATATTCCCAAGCGATAATGAATATTTTATAACCACTTGCTTATTTTGAAATATTTGCGTATTTAACCCTTAACTATCCACATTAATCAAATCAACCCTTACTATTTCAAAATAATAAATAAAGGAAATTCCTTTTTATTTAAAAATTTGGGGTCTTACAACCTCCCTCCTTATGAAATTTCGTCCTCGAAATTGGCGTCACGTACACAGTGTTTTGAAAGGTGAGGATACCTCGCTTTCATTTCGTTTCAATTCCCGGTCATTTCCTCTATAGCATGATTCCTCCACAAAACTTTAACTTGTGGTATGACCTTTCTTGGCGTGGGACATGCTCCTTTCTATCCAAGATCTTGGCGGTACCTCCTCATCGTTAAGTCTTTGACTATCTCGTCGGTTCTAACTTCGATAACGTGGTTCGGGTCTTTCACATATTCTGAAATCTGAGATATATGAAACACATTATGAACACGAGACATACTCGGAATGCTTGCAAGTCTATAGGCTACATTTCCTACTCGGTCAAGAATTTGAAATGGACCGATAAATCGTGGATTGAGCTTTCCTCTCTTCCCAAATCTTGTAACTCCCTTCCGTGGAGCGACTTCATGACAATCATGATCCCTACATTAAATTTCCGTCCTTTCGATGAAGATCGCATAACTCTTTTGTCGATCTTGTGCCGTTTGTATCGTTGTCGAATCATTTGGATCTTTTCGGTGAGTCATACGTCTTAACTTTCGGGTCCCAACAATGTTGCTTCACCCACCTCATCCCAACATATTGGAGAAGCGACATTTTCGTCCATATAATGCTTGAATGGAGCTACACACTATACTTGCACGATATTTTGTTGTTGTAGGAGAATTCCACCGATGGTAAATACTTATCCCAAGCGCCCTTGAAGTCTAGGACACGAGTCTTAATAAATCTTCAAGAGTTTGAATAGTCCTCTACGATTGTCCGTGGTTTGAGGATGGTATGCGAACCAAATCGTAAATCCGTGCCCATAGCTTTTTGCAAGCTAACCCAAAATCTTGAAGTGAATCTTGGGTCACGATCGAAACTATGGATCTGGGCATGCCATGCAACCTCACAATCTCATTCACGTACATACTAGCAAGGCGTTCGAGGAATAAGTCTCCGTGTCGGCAAGAAATGAAGCGGAGACTTGGTTAATCTATCAACAATAACCCAAATAGCATTGATGCCTTGAGAAGCCGTAGGAAGACCCGTAATGTGAAATCCATAGTAATGTGTTCCCACTTCCATTAGGAATCTCAGTGTGGTTGCAACGGACCCTTAGGTACAAGATGCTCCGCCTTTTACGTTGACAAGTTAAACACATCGAGATAAACTTTGCAATCTCTCTCTTCGTATTGTTCCACCAAAATGTATGTCGAAGATCACGATACATTTTAGTACTTCGAGGATGGATTGCAAATGGCGTATTGTGTGCCTCCATCATAATCTTTGTACTTCAAATCAGTCGTTAGGAACACAAAGTCTAGAGTGGACTCGAAGTATTCCTTCTTCATCAATTCTCGCTTAGGAATAGCTCCTTCTTGTACTTTCTTCTTCATACGCATCATTTCAAGAATTCGGTGGCTTGAAAGCGACCTTAACTTTTTCTATTAAAGTTGGCTCTGTCGCGTATACTTGACATCATCGCTTTTCGTTCCGCATATGATCTTCTACTCGATCGCGTCATTTACCACGTTAAACTTTTTCGGGATGGTATTGAATAGTGTGGTCGTAGTCTTTCAATAGCTCGAGCCAGCGTCGTTCTTAGCGTGTTGAGTTCTTTTGAGTGAAGAAATATTTAAGGCTTTTATGGTGCGAATATATCTCCACTTTCTCCCCATATAGATAGTGCCTCCATATCTTTAAGCTTAAAAAAGCATTGCTTTGCTGACTCTAGATCATGAGTAGGATAATTTCTCTCATACTCTTTAAGTTGTCGCGAGGCATAGGCTATGACTTTCCCCGTTGCATGAGAACACATCCTAACCCTTTGCACGAAGCATCATTTGTAGATAACAAATCCATCAAGAACGGATGGTATTGTTAGAAGCAGTCTTAGAAATAAGTCTCCTCTTAAGCTCTTGGAAACTTTTCTCGCATTCTTCGCTCCAAGCGAATTTTGTATCCTTAGGAGTTAAATTTGAGTTAATGGAGTAGCGATTCGAGAAAACCCTTCCACGAATCTCCGATAATAACCGGCTAAGCCCAAAAAGCTACGTACTTGATCCACCGGCTTGGTTGCTCCCAACTTTGTATTGCTTTGATCTTGGCGGATCAGCGGATACTCCATGTTTGACACCACGTGCCCAAGGAATGCTACTTCCTCGAGCGAACTCGCATTTCTTCAATTTGGCATATAGTTGGTTTTCACGAAGCCTTTGGAGTACGACTTCAAATGGTGCTCATGATCTTCACGGACTTTTGGAATATATGAGGATGTCATCAATAAAACAACAACGAATTGATCAAATATTCCTTGAATACTCGGTTCATCATATCCATGAAAGCATGAGGAGGAGCATTAGTTAGTCAGAAAGACATGACTAAGAATTCATAATGCCCATCTGGGAGTTACGAAGGCGGTCTTTGGAATATCCTCGATTCTAATCTTGGTGATGATATCGAGCGAAGATCGATTTTGAAAAGAATTGTGCCCCTTACGGTTGGTCGAACAAGTCATCAATACGAGGTAGAGGATACCTATTCTTGATGGTGACATGGTTCGATTCGATAGTCGATACAAAGTCGCATACTCCGTCTTTCTTCTTTACAAATAAAGCAGGAGCACCCCGAGGAGATGTCTTAGGGCCAGAATGAAAGCAGATGTCCAACAATTCACGTAGTTGGACCTTTAACTCTGAAGTTCAATAGGAGCCATTCGATATGGGGTTTTAGAAATGGGCTTTGTATGCGGGTTCAAGATCAATAAAGAATTCAACTTCACGTTACGGGGGTAGGCGGGAGGAGTTCTTGAAATCGTCGGGAAAGTCGATAACAACGGGAATATTATTCAAATTTGGCGTGTCTTTATTCAAATCCATAACATGGGCTAAGAAAGCTTGACATCAGTTTTTTAATAAGCGAATAGCTTTATGATTAGATATAGCGGTGATTGATTTTAATGGTTTAGTTGCTTGAATTACGTACAACGGGTTGGTTAGGAATATGAAAACTAACAACCTTACGAAAACAATCAATTTTGGCATGATGAGTAGTTAACGATCAATCCTAAAATCACATCAAAAGCAAGTATCTTTAAAGAGATAAGGTCAACGGGTAAGGTAATGGTGCCAACTTAGATCAAACAAGATTTATAAGCGGTGGATGTGATGAAAGTTTCTCTAGCCGGAGTTTCCACAGATAGGTGAAGTCTAATTTCTCTCGGTCGAGTTTAAGCGTTGAGCACATGCGGAGAGATAAATGAATGGGTATGCAGGTATCAAGTAAGGTATAAACGCTTGAGAATTTATAAATAGCTTACCGTGATCACCTCGTTTGGGTTCCTCGCATTATGACCGATCACAACAAACGCTCTTCCGGAATCGTTGACTTTGACTTTTACGGAGACGATCTTTTGAGTCACCGTCCCATTGAACTAGGTTTCGCTTCTTGTCTGATCTCGGCGATATGTCCTTCCTTTCCACAATTATAGCATACCTTGAGCTGTTGTGGGCGGTTTGGTGATATGTCCCTCTTTTCGCATTTGTAGCATATAATGGGTGGTGGTTCTCCTCCTTAGAACCGATTCTTCTTTTAAGCCTTTTATCGTCTTCACATAGTCGTTGTTAAATCTCCTCTTTTAAAATCTCTCTCGATTTCGCTTCTTTTATTTTCATGGCCATGATTACCACGAGTGGTTACCATTTTTGTAAAATCTGTTTCTTTCTCCATGAGTTATCATTATTACATTGTTGCTATCTACGATACGATCTGGTTGTGGTCCCTCGGTTGGCCGTACTCGTTATCTCGCTCTAATAATTGAGCCACATTTACAACATCTGAATAAGAGAAAATTTATGAGAAATGAGATCTTGGCGTATCTTGGGGTTTCAAACCTCTAAGAAACATCCGCGTCATCGTTCCTCATTCTCCACCAAATGAGGTCAAACTGGATAACTCTGCAAACTTTGCCTCGTCTTTGAGACCTTTGTCGTGTTGTTTTGTTCAATCGATGAACTCCACTTCAGCCGTATAGCGAACACTTTCGGGAAAGTATTTGTCATTAAATAGTTCTGAAAGCGTCTCCCAAGACATCTTTGAGTGCGAAATTTGGATGGAGTGCGCTTCTGAGACTCCCACCGATGATCTGCCTCGCCACGGAACATAAAGGTGGCGAATGGAACCTTCTGTTCCTCCGTGCATCCAAGACATCGAATATCTTGGTAATTTGTTTGACCCGTGTTTCGCCGTGATCGGATCTGGCTTTCCCTTAAATTACGGTGGTCCTGACTCTTTGAAGCTGCTTGTTTGTGACAACCCGTGAATTGCTATCATTTCCTCTGTATTTTGAACACGAGTCTCCTAAATGCGATTTTGCATGAGCTGCAAAAAACTTCTAAACATCCCTCGTTCATCATACGCTTTCGATGGTGTTGTTCACGGGAGGAACATTGCCCGACTGTTGCGCGTTCTCCTCGTTGGTGAGTCTGAGGCATCTCCACGGTCTCATTTCCATTGTTAATATTCTCGATTCGACATTCTCAAAAATCTTGTCATAAAACAAGGGTTAATTAAAGAAATCAATATATCACATAATATCCTATATCTTGACCAACTAACAAATAAGCTTAGGTAGGACACACTAGCGAAGGATTTACTCGTCTCTCCCTCCTAGTTCTATTCCCGATCTCGCATGGAGATCATATCCTAAGCTACGATACCATTTGTGGCGCCCCAAAATAGGTATACATCACACATTACGAGGTTGTCAATACGTGTAAGAAACAACTACAACTTTATTATTACTGCAGTAAAAGCGTGAGTTTGAATACAAATATTATCTTCAGACAATATCTATACTCAAATAAATCCTCATCACATTTATTGATACATTATTTTACAAAAATGGTGAGGACTACTAAACAATCCTTTCTAAAACCTTCATTCCATACCCCAGGCTTCGTACTCATTTATATTCTCGCCTCACGAGAAAAATGGAACAAAAAGGAAAAGGGTGAGCTCAACTAGCTCGATAAAAGAATATTATGACTAAGATAATATCAACAAATTATCGTTAGTCTTGACGAGGAAAAATCTAATAGAATCTGATAGGCAACAAATTTTAAATCAATATTCGCGGTGAAATAATAATTCATTAGAAGAGTTAAGTAGAGAATGCAAACTACTATCTTACATGTATGAATTTAAAAGTTCATCGTCTATCTTTTATCCCTGTAACATCAATCGATATACATACGGAATCAAATATTCATCTTTGCTTTCTGAGGCCGAAGATATTCATCGATTAGTCAGTATTCATTTAAACACTGTTCATCTTTGCTCTCTGGGCCAAAGATATTCTTGAGAAATCATTCATCTTTTTACTCTGGCCGAAGATATTCTTAAGAAATCATTCATCTTTACTTCTGGCCAAAGATATTCCATAATATCATCATTTAAGGTGAGGATGATGAAAATATTTTTTTTAAAAAAAGCGAATCCGGTGAAACAAAATGTGAGGATTAAGGATTAAGGATTAGTACTTGGTTTTATCCACGTCAAAAATACCTCAAAAATAATCATAGTGGTGTAAAATTGAGAATGATCAAAACATGGATCTGATCGAGTTAGTATCCGAATAGATATTTTAGACGAAAAGAAGAAATTTTATTTTTAGATTGAAATCTTAGTATCGTGAATAGTCTTAGTATCGTGAATAGTCTTAGATATCGTGAATAGTAACTCAGACACCAAAAGATAGAAATTCCACAAAAAAACATCTTCACTCTTCATGAATAGTACTCGTGAATAGTAACTTCGTGAATAGTAACTCATGAATAGTAACTCGTGAATAGTAACTCATGAATAGTAACCCATGAATAGTAACCCGAGCATGAAAAAGTTCCAAATTTGATAAAAACTTGAGATCAATATTTGATTATAATGATATTGAAGAAATAATATCATTCTGAAAAAAATAATATCCCTTACCTCGAAAGATCGTACTCTTTATTTAGAATCTAGGGTATAGTCTTTGAAGGGAACTTGCACCGTCTAGCAATACTCAAAGTATACTCAAAATACTCACAAGAATACGCTCGATAATATAGAGAAAACTTGAGTTTACGGTGTGATTTTCAATTCTAACCTAAGCAGCACCTATTTATAGGAAAATGCTTAGAGAACACAAAAGCGAAAATTTAATAAAATAATAATATAATTAAACAAATTCTTTAGCCCACCTTAGACCAACTGAATTCAGCACATTTGTATCACATGTGGGATTGCAAAAAACGTTTTTCTTAAATAAAATAATTAAAACTTCCAAAAATTAATTATTTTGAACTTGAACTTCAATAATTCATAATAAATAGCCCTTTCATCAGAAAATTCGAATCTCGCGAGTTTTTATAGGAAATTCAATTCTCTACAACTTTGCAGAAGAAAGTTTTTCCAAATTCCAAAGAAATTGACCGAAATCCACAAGCAGGCGATTTTACGGTATAATCAAATTTCGGTCGATAAATGGGGTCACCAACATGTTTAACATGTTTTAAACATTTATTGCAACAAAAATACTCTTCCTCCTCGTATACTCATATATCCCACATTCATTGTAAAAATATCCAGTTAATATATTATTAAAATAATATATTTAAATGAATTATTTTATCGAGAAAAAGATAAAATATTAATTTTCAACAATTGTCATTTTAAAATTTTCTCCATCTATATCCACATAAAATCAATATTTTCCTCATCATATAAATCAATAATTAATTATTCACAAATAATATTCTGAGAATCTGATATTAATGACGAGGCGGTTCAGGGAAGAGGGGCTTTCGATAAGAATTTCTTCTTCTTTGGCGCTTGATTAGGTGACCAAACCTCTCCTTGACAGAACTTTCTAGACATTGCCAATAATGTTATCTAATAATATTATTAGGATAATATGAATTATTAGCCGATAATGAAAAATCTTGTGTAATGACAATTATTGAAACAACAATGATATAAAATATCAATATGACAATTATTAACTCGATAAAATCTTGAGCAGTAATTCACTGTAACCATTATTGAGTAGTGCCTTCTTACGTAAGAATCAATAATTGGTGCAATCTGTAGTGTCTCTCTTGTTTGGCGTATTAGTGTGTTTTAACCACGGGTATTCAACGGTATGATAGCGGTAACAACTTCTGTAGTTATTTAAAAACAACTTATATTTGTCGTTTTCTTCATCGATCGCTTTTTAGTTATGGGGCCCACACATGCGTTTTCTTGTGGTAAATGCGAATATTCCCGACGATCTGAATATTCCACGACCAAACGAATATTCAAGCGATAATGAATATTTTATAACCACTTGCTTATTTTGAAATATTTGCGTATTTAACCATAACTATCCACATTAATCAAATCAACCCTTACTATTTCAAAATAATAAATAAAGGAAATTCCTTTTTATTTAAAAATTTGAGGGTCTTACTATGGGGGCCTACACATGCACTTGTCACGTAATAAATACGAATAATATTCTAAAAATACGAATATTCCACGACCAAACGAATATTCCCCAACAATGATGAATATTTTATAACCACTTGCTTATTTTGAAATATTTGCATATTTAACCCTTAACTATCCACATTAATCAAATCAACCCTTACTATTTCAAAATAATAAATAAAGGAAATTCCTTTTTATTTAAAAATTTCGGGGTCTTACAACAAGTATTAAGGATTCATACTTTAAATAATCCAAGTACAAAAATACTTCATAAATAACCAGAGTGGAGTAAAATTTAAGAATGATCAAAATATGGATACAATCAAAGCTAGTATCAATAATAGATATTTTGGACGAAAAACAAAAATTTAATTTTTCTGTGAATAGTGTCGTATTCGTGAATAGTGCCGTATACGTGAATAGTAACTCCGACACCAAAAGATAGAAATTTCACAAAAAACATCATCATGCTTCGTGAATAGTACTCGTGAATAGTAACTTCGTGAATAGTAACTCATGAATAGTAACCAGAGCATGAAAAAGTTCTAAATTTGATAAAAGTTCCAACCAATATTTCGACATAATGATATTGAAGAAATAATATCATTTGAGAAGAAAATAACATCTCTTTACTAAAAGGATAGTACTTACATTTGTATCTTTTGGATATAGTGCTAAAAGGACTTTCATAGTATAGCAATACTCAAAGTACTAAAATACTCACAAGAATCGCTCGATATATCGAGAGAGAGAGAGAGAAATCAGTTTACGGTGTGATTTTCAATTCTAACCTAAGCACCATATTTATAGGAAATTGCTTAGAACACAAAAGCAAAAAATTTAATAAAATATTAATATATATTTTTAAATTTTCTCATATATATATTTTGCCCAAAACATCGACCACCAAGTAGCCACCACATAAAGCTTACAAAAGCGTTTTCTTATTAAAAATAATTAAAACTTCCAAAAATCAATTATTTCGGAATTTCGGAACTTCAATAATTCATAATAAATAGCTCTTTTATCAGAAAATTCAAATCTCGAGACTTTTTATAGGAAATTTAATTCTCTACAACTTTGCAGAAGAAAGTTTTTCTAAATTTCCAACAGAAATTGACCGAAATCTATAACGGGCGATTTTACAAGCTATAATCAAATTTCAGTCAAAAAATGGGGTCCACCGACACACAAAACATGTGTTAATCATTTAATGCAACAAAAATACTCTTCCTCCTCATATACTCATATATCCCACATTCATTGTAAAACTATCACCATTATTATATTATTAAAATATAATAATAAATTATTTTATCAGAAAAGATAAAATATCATTTTTCAACAATTGTCACTTTAAAATTTTTCTCCATCTATATCCACATAAAATAAATATTTTCCTCATCATATAAATCAATAATTAATTATTCACAAATAATATTACGAGAATCGCGATCTTTGTGACGGTAGTTCGAGGAAAGAGGGCTTTCGATAAAATTTCTCACTTCTTGGCAGCTTGATTAGGTGACAAACCTCTCCTTAGAAGCAGAACTTTCTAGACATTGTCAATAATATTTTCTAATAATATTATTGAGATAATATGAATTATTAGCCGATAATGGAAAATCTTTGTGTAGTGATAATTATTGAAACAACGGTAATATAAAATATCAATATGACAATTATTGAATCGATAAAATAAAATCTTGAGCGATAATTACTATAACAATTATTGAGTAGTGCCTTCTTACGTAAGAATCAATAATTGGTGCAATACAGGTCTTCTTCTCTTGTGCGACAACGCGTATTCTTGTGTTTTAACCATTAGGGTATTCAACGATTAATTACCAGAATAACTTCTGTAGTTATTTATAAATAACTTATACTTGTCGTTTTCTTCATACAATCTCTCTTTACATTATGGGCCCACAAAAATTTGCTGTGGTAAAGACGTGTAAGACCCCAAAATTTTTAAATAAAAGGAATTTCCTTTATTTATTATTTTGAAATAGTAAGGGTTGATTTGATTAATGTGGATAGTTAAGGGTTAAATACGCAAATATTTCAAAATAATGAGTGGTTATAAAATATTCATTGTTGTTGGGGAATATTCGTTTGGTCGTGGAATATTAAATGCGGTCGGGATTATTAAATGCGACAGTAGCGACCGTAATGTGGGCCCCATAACGAAAGCGATTGGATGAAGAAAGCGACAAATATAAGTTGTTTTTAAATAACGGCGTAGTTATTACAATTATCTTGTTGGAATACCCGGTGGTTAAAACACACTAATACTGCGTTGTTGAACAAGAAGCACGCAGTATTGCACCAATTATTGATTCTTACGTGAAGAAGGCTTTACTCAATAATGGTTACGGTAATTCTTTATCGCTCAAATTATTTTATTGAGTTAATAATTGTTGCGTTGATATTTTATATTCTTTGTTGTTTCAATAATTGTCATTACACGTATTTTTCATTATCGAAGCAATAATTCATATTATCTGAATAATATTATTAGATAACATTATTGGCAATGTCTAGAAAGTTACATCAAGGAGAGGTTTGGTCACCTAATGCGGCTACAAGAAGAAGAAATTTTATTGAAAGCCCCTCTTTCCGGAACCGCACGGTTGTCAATATTGTGATTACGTAATATTATTTGTGAATAATTAATTATTGATTTATATGAAGAGGAAAATATTGATTTTATGTGGATATAGATGGAGAAAATTTTTAAAATGACAATTGTTGAAAATTAATATTTTATCTTTTTTACGATAAAATAATTCATTTAAATATATTATTTTAATAATATATTAACTTGGTGATATTTTTTACAACGAATGTGGGATATATGAGTATACTGAGGAGGAAGAGTATTTTGTTGCAATAAATGTTTAAAACATGTTAAACATGTCGATTGGACCTCATTTATTATTTGAAATTTGATTATAGCTTTATAAAATCGACCGTTTGTGGATTTCGGTCAATTTCTATTTGGAATTTGGAAAAACTTTCTTCTGTAAAGTTGTAGAGAATTGAATTTCCTATAAAAACTCAATGAGATTCGAATTTTCTGATGAAAGGGCTATTTATTATGAATTATTGAAGTTCAAGTTCAAAATAATTAATTTTGATGTTTTAAATATTTTAATAAGAAAACGTTTTTTTTTGAGTTAGGCAAGGTGAGTCACTCTTGGTGGCTGATGATTTGAATCAGATTTTGGGTGCGTAGGAATTTAATAAATATATATTAATATTTTATTAAATTTTCTGCTTTGGTGTTCTAAGCAATTTTCTATAAATAGGTGCTTAGGTTAGAATTGAAAATCACACCAGAAACTGAAGTTTTCTCTCTCTATATTATCGGCGTATTCTTGTGAGTATTTTGAGTATACTTTGAGTATTGCTATATCTGATTAAGTCAAGTCATAGCTTATATCCGGGTGTTTCATTGTAAGAATCGATCTTCGAGGTAAGGATGTTATTTTCTTCTCAAATGATATTATTTCTTCAATATCATTATCTTTGAAATATTGGTTGAACTTTTATCAAATTTGGAACTTTTCATGTCTGGGGTTACTTATTCATGAAGTTACTATTCACGAGTTCTTATTTATGAAGTTATTATTCACGCAGTTACTATTCACGCAGTACTATTAAATGAAGTGTGAAGATGTTTTTTGTGGAATTTCTATCTTTTGGTGTGAGTTCTTATTCACGTATCAAGACTATTCACGATATCTGACTATTCAATAGAAAAATAAAATTTCTTCTTTTCGTCCAAAATATCTATTCGGATACTAACTCGATTGTATCCATGTTTTGATCATTCTTGAATTTTACACCACTATGATTATTTTTGAGGTATTTTGGACGTGGATAAAACCAAGTATCTGAATCCTTAATCCTTAATCCTTGTCATTTTGTTTCTTTGGATTCGTTTCTTTAAAAAAAATATTTTTCATCATCCTCGGTCTTAAATGATGATATTATGGAATATCTTTGGCACGTAGTGCAAAGATGAATGATTTCTTAAGAATATCTTTGGCTGTAGTGCAAAAAGATGAATGATTTACGAAGAATATCTTTGGCCCGTAGTGCAAAGATGAGCAGTGTTTAAATGAACATGACCGGTGATGAATATCTTTGGCTTTGTAGTAAAAGATGAATATTTGATTCGGATGTATATTGATTGATGTTACGGGGATAAAAGATGAGCGATGAACTTTTAAATTCATACATAGAAGATAGTAGTTTGCATTCTCTACTTAACTCTTCTAATGAATTATTATTTCATTGCGAATATTGATTTAAAATTTGTTGTCTATTCAGATTCTATTATATTTTTCCTGTTGAAGACTAACGATAATTTGTTGTATATTATCTTAGTCATAATATTCTTCTTGAGCTAGTTGAGCTCACCCTTTTCTTTTGTTCCATTTTTCTCGGGAGGCGAGAATATAGCGAGTGCAGTCGGGGTATGGAATGAAGGTTTTAGAAAGGGTTGTTTAGTAGTCCTCACCATTTTTGTAAAATAATGTATCAATAAATGTGATGAGGATTTATTTGAGTATAGATATTGTCAGAAGATAATATTTGTATTTAAACTCACAGCTTTTCTTGTTGTAATAATAAAGTTGTAGTTGTTTACGTACCATGTATTGACAACTTCGGAATGGGTGATGTATACCTATTTTGGGGGCGTCCGGTTGGTATCGAGCTTAGGGATATGATCTCTGGCGGAGATCGGGGAATAGAACTAGGAGGGAGAGACGAGTAAATCCTTCGCTAGTGTGTCCTACCTAAGCTTATTTGTTAGTTGGTCGGTATATAGGGATATTATGTGATATATTGATTTCCTTAATTAACCCTTGTTTTATGACGATGATTTGAGAATGTCGTGAGAATATTAACAATGGAAATGAGCCAGAGTGGAGATGCTGTCTCCAACGAGGAGAGAGCGTAACAGTTGGCAATGTTCTTCCTGTGAACAACACCATTGAAGCGAGATGATGAAGCGAGGGATGTTTAGAAGTTTTTGTAGTTCATGCAAAATCAGACGAGGAAACTCGTGTTCAAAAATCTGAGGAGGAAATGATAGCAATTCACGGGTTGTCACAAAAAGCGGTTCAAAGAGTTGGGACCACCAGAATTAAGGGAAAGCCAGATCCGATCATGGCGGAAACATGGGTCAAACAAATTACCAAGATATTCGATGTCTTGGGATGCACGGAGAACGAGAAGGTTCCATTCGCCACCTTTATGTTCCGTGGCGAGGCGAGACTTCATGGTGGGAGTCTCGTGAAGCGTACCCATCCAAATTGCTTTTCGGCGATGTCTTGGGAGACGTTTGAAACTATTTAATGACAAATACTTTCACGAAAGTGTTCGTCATATATGAAGGAAGTGGAGTTCATCAAATTGGAACAAAACAACATGGCGGTGTCTCGATGACGAGGCAAAGTTTCATAGAGTTATCCGGTTTGCACCTCATTTGGTGGAGAATGAGGAACGTATGACGCGGATGTTTCTTAGAGGTTTGAAACCCGGATACGTCAAAGATCTCATTTCTCATAAATTTTCTCTTTATTGAGATGTTTTAAGCAGGCTCAATTATTAGAAGCGAGATAACGAAATACGGTCAACCTGAGGGACCACAATCAAGATCGTACGGAGATAGCAGTCAACGTAATAATGATAACTGCGGAAAAAAGCAGACGGACAAAAATGGTTACCACTCGGTGGTAATCATAGCCGTGAAAATAGAAGAAGCGAGTGGGAGGAGATTTTAAAAGAGAAGATTTAACAACGACCATGTGAAGGCAGCGGTCTTGAAATAAAGAATCGGTTCTAAGGAGGAGAACGACCACCGGTCATATGTTACAAATGCGGAAAAGAGGGACATATCGGTCAAAGCGCCCACTGACAGATTCAAGGTATGCTATAATTGTGGAAAGGAAGGACATATCGCTTCGAGATTAGACGATAGCAAAACCTAGTTCAATGAGGGACGGTGACTCAAAAGACTGTCTCCGAAAAGTCAAAGTCAACGATTCCGGGAAGAGCGTTTGTTGTGACTGGTCATAATGCGAGGAACCCAAACGAGGTGATCACGGGTAAGCTATTTATAAATTCTTGCGAAGTTTATACCTTACTTGATACCGGTGCTACCCATTCATTTATTTCTCCTGCTTGTGCTCAACGTTTAAACTTGACTCCGGAGAAATTAGACTTTGACCTATCTGTGGAAACTCCGTTGGGAGAAACTTTCATCACATCCACTGTTTATAAATCTTGTCTGATTCAAGTTGGCACCATCACCTTACCTATTGACCTTATCTCTTTAAAGATACTTGTTTTTGATGTGATTTTAGGGATTGATTGGTTAACTACTCATCATGCCAAACTTGATTGTTTTCGTAAGGTTGTTAGTTTTCATATTCCTAACCAACTTGACAGTTATACGTAATTCAAGCAACTAAACCATTAAAATCAATCACCGTCATATCTAATCATAAAGCTATTCGTTTATTGAAAAAGCGGATGTCAAGCTTTCTTAGCCCATGTTATGGATTTGAATAAAGACACGTCAAATTTGAATAATATTCCTGTTGTTATTGACTTTCCTGACGTATTTCCCGAAGAACTTCCCGGTCTACCCCCAGAACGTGAAGTGAATTTATTGATCTTGATTCTGGTACAAAGCCCATTTCTAAAACCCCATATCGAATGGCTCCTATTGAACTTCAGGAGTTAAAGGTCCAACTACAGGAATTGTTGGACATCGGTTTCATTCGCCCTAGTACATCTCCTTGGGGTGCTCTGTTTTATTTGTAAAGAAGAAAGAGCGGAGTATGCGACTTTTTGTATTGACTATCGGAATTAAACCATGTCACCATCAAGAATAGGTATCCTCTACCTCGTATTGATGACTTGTTTGACCCGATTCTGAGGGGCACAATTCTTTTCAAAAATCGATCTTCGATTCGGATATCATCACCAAGATTAGGCGAGGATATTCCAAAGACCCGCGCTTTAGAACTCCGATGCGGGCATTATGAATTCTTAGTGATGTCGTTCGGATGACTAATGCTCCTGCGGCTTTCATGGATATGATGAACCGAGTATTCAAGGAATATTTGGATCAATTCGTTGTTGTCTTTATTGATGACATCCTCATATATTCCAAAAGGCGTGAAGATCATGAGCACCATTTGAAGTCGGTACTCCAAAGGCTTCGTGAAAACCAACTATATGCCAAATTGAAGAAATGCGAGTTACGGCTTGAGGAAGTAGCATTCCTTGGGCACGTGGTGTCGAAACATGGAGTATCTGTTGATCCGTGAAGATTCAAGCAATACAAAGTTGGGAGCAACCGAAGTCGGTGGTGGAAGTCACGTAGCTTTTGGGCTTATTTGGTTATTATCGGAGATTCGTGGAAGGGTTTTCTCGAATCGCTACTCTATTAACTCATTAACTCGGAAGGATACAAAATTCGTTTGGAGCGAAGAATGCGAGAAAAGTTTCCAAGAGCTTAAGAGGAGAATTATTTTAAGACTGTTCTAACAATACCATCCTGGTTCGGATGGATTTGTTATCTACTCTGACGATCTTCGTGCAAAGGGTTAGGATGTGTTCTCATGCAACGTGGGAAAGTCATAGCCTATGCCTCATGACAACTTAAAGAGTATGAGAGGAATTATCCTACTCATGATCTAGAGTTAGCGGCAAATAAGTTTCGCTTAAAGATATGGAGGCACTATCTATATGGGGAGAAAGTGGAGATATATTCGGACCATAAAAGCCTTAAATATTTCTTCACTTTCACCAAAAAAGAACTCAAACATGCGGCAATGACGTTGGCTCGAGCTATTGAAAGACTACGACCACACTATTCAATACCATCTGGTAAAAGCGAACGTGGTAGGCGGCGCATTGAGTAGAAGATCATATGCGGAACGAAAGTGCGATGATGTCAAGTATACGCGTAGAGCCAACTTTAATAGAAAAAGTTAAGGTTGCTTTCAAGCCACCGGGCAGGAGTCGATGCGTATGAAGAAGAAAGTACAAGAAGGAGCTATTAAGGCGAGAATTGATGAAGAAGGAATACTTGAGTCCACTCTAGACTTTGTGTTCCTAACGACTCGATTTGAAGTACAAGATTATGATGGAGGCACACAATACGCCATTTGCAATCCATCTGGAAGTACTAAAATGTATCGTGATCTTGACATACATTTTGGTGGAACAATATGAAGAGAGATTGCAAAGTTTATCTCAATGTGTTTAACTTGTCAACGTGTAAAGGCGGAGCATCTAGTACCTAAGGGTCCGTTGCAACCACTTGAGATTCCGGAATGGAAGTGGGAACACATTACCATGGATTTCGTTATGGGTCTTCCTACGGTTTCTCAAGGCATCAATGCTATTTGGGTTATTGTTGATAGATTAACCAAGTCGCTCATTTCTTGCCGATACGGAGACTTATTCCTTGAACGTCTTGTTAGTATATGACGTGAATGAGATTGTGAGGTTGCATGGCATGCCCAGATCCATAGTTTGAATCATGACCCAAGATTCACTTCAAGATTTTGGGTTAGCTTGCAAAAAGCTATGGGCACGGATTTGCGATTTAGTTAAGCATACCATCCCCAAACCGGACGAACAATCGAGAGGACTATTCAAACTCTTGAAGATCTATTAAGACTCGTGTCCTAGACTTCAAGGGTAGTTGGGATAAGTATTTACCATTGGTGGAATTCTCCTACAACAATGATTATCGAGGCAAGTATAGGTGTGGCTCCATTTGAAGCATTATATGGGACGAAAATGTCGTTCTCCAATATGTTGGGATGAGGTGGGTGAAGCAACATTGTTGGGACCCGAGTTAAGACGTATGATCACCGAAAAGATCCAAATGATTCAACAACGATACAAAGCGGCACAAGATCGACAAAAGAGTTATGCGGATCTTCATCGAAAGGACGTGGAATTTAATGTAGGGGATCATGTATTGTCATGAAGTTGCTCCATGGAAAGGAGTTACAAGATTTGGGAAGAGAGGAAAGCTCAATCCACGATTTATTGGTCCATTTCAAATTCTTGACCGAGTAGGAAATGTAGCCTATAGACTTGCGTTACCTCAGTATGTCTCGTGTTCATAATGTGTTTCACATATCGTACTTTGTAAATATGTGAAAGACCAACCACGTTATTGAGTTAGAACCAGGACGAGATAGTAGAAGACTTAACGTATGAGGAGGTACTGTCAAGATCTTGGATAGGAAGGAGCATGTCTTACGCCAGAAAGGTCATACCACAAGTTAAAGTTTTGTGGAGGAATCATCTTATAGAGGAAATGACACAGGAATTGGAAAGCGGAAATGAAAGCGAGGTATCCTCACCTTTTGAAACACCAGAGTGCGTCACGTCAATTTCGAGGACGAAATTTCATAAGGAGGGAGGTTGTAAGACCGAAATTTTAAATAAAAGGAATTTCCTTTATTTATTATTTTGAAATAGTAAGGGTTGATTTGATTAATGTGGATAGTTAAGGGTTAAATACGCAAATATTTCAAAATAAGCAAGTGGTTATAAAATATTCATTGTTGTTGGGGAATATTCGTTTGGTCGTGGAATATTAAATGCGATCGGGAATATTAAATGCACGACGGCGTAAACCATGTGTGGGCCCCATAACGAAAAAGCGATTGGATGAAGAAAACGACAAATATAAGTTGTTTTTAAATAACTGGCGTAGTTATTCACAGATTATATTGTTGGAATACCCGGTGGTTAAAACACACTAATACGCGTTGTTGAACAAGTAGATACCGGTATTGCACCAATTATTGATTCTTACGTAAGAAGGCACTACTCAATAATGGTTACGATAATTATTGTTCGAGATTTTATTGAGTTAATAATTGTTCGTTGATATTTTATATTGCTATTGTTTCAATAATTGTCATTACACGTATTTTCATTATCGAAGCAATAATTCATATTATCCGAATAATATTATTAGATAACATTATTGGCAATGTCTAGAAAGTTCATACTCAAGGAGAGGTTTGGTCACCTAATTTCTTGGCGCCCGAAGAAGAAATTCTTATGGAAAGCCCTCTTTCTCTGAACCGCACGGTTGTCAATATTGTGATTCTATAATATTATTTGTGAATAATTAATTATTGATTTATATGAAGAGGAAAATATTGATTTTATGTGGATATAGATGGAGAAAATTTTAAAATGACAATTGTTAAAAATTAATATTTTATCTTTTTACGATAAAATAATTCATTTAAATATATTATTTTAATAATATATTAATGGTGATATTTTTACAACGAATGTGGGATATATGAGTATACGAGGAGGAAGAGTATTTTTGTTGCAATAAATGTTTAAAACATGTTAAACATAATAAATTGGACCTCATTTATCGATGAAATTTGATTATAGCACGTAAAATCGACCGTTTGTGGATTTTGGTCAATTTCTATTTGGAATTTGGAAAAACTTTCTTACGCAAAGTTGTAGAGAATTGAATTTCCTATAAAACTCACGAGATTCGAATTTTCTGATGAAAGGGCTATTTATTATGAATTATTGAAGTTCAAGCTCTCAAATAATTAATTTTGATGTTTTAAATATTTTAATAAGAAAAAACGTTTTTTTTTTAGTTAGGCAAGGTGAGTCACTCTTGGTGGCTGATGATTTGAATCAAATTTTGAAGTGCGAGGAATTTAATAAATATATATTAATATTTTATTAAATTTTACGCTTTGTGTTCTAAGCAATTTTCTATAAATAGGTGCTTAGGTTAGAATTGAAAATCACACGAAACTGAAGTTTTCTCTCTATATTATCGAGCGTATTCTTGTGAGTATTTTGAGTATACTTTGAGTATTGCTATACTGATCTGCAAGTCCAAGTCATAGCTTTATATCCAGGTGTTTCAAATTAGAAGTCTCGATCTTTCGAGGTAAGGGATGTTATTTTCTTCTCAAATGATATTATTTCTTCAATATCATTATCTTTGAAATATTGGTTGGAACTTTTTATCAAATTTGGAACTTTTTCATGTGGGGAGTTCTTATTCATGAGTTATTATTCACGAGTTACTATTCATGAGTTCTATTCACGATTTACTATTCACAGTACTATTATTCATGAAGTGTGAAGATATTTTTGTGGAATTTCTATCTTTTGGTGTGAGAGTTACTATTCACGTATACTAAGACTATTCACGATATCTGAGACTTTATTCATAGAAAAATAAAATTTCTTCTTTTCGTCTCAAAATATCTATTCGGATACTAACTCGATTGTATCCATGTTTTGATCATTCTTGAATTTTACACCACTATGATTATTTTTGAGGTATTTTTGGGCGTGGATAAAACCAAGTACTTAATCCTTAATCCTTAATCCTTGTCATTTTGTTTCTTTGGATTCGTTTCTTTAAAAAAAATATTTTCATCATCCTCGGTCTTAAATGATGATATTATGGAATATCTTTGGCTGTAGTGCAAAGATGAATGATTTCTTAAGAATATCTTTGGCTTGTAGTGCAAAAGATGAATGATTTCTGAAGAATATCTTTGGCCCGTAGTGCAAAGATGAGCAGTGTTTAAATGAACATGACTAATGATGAATATCTTCGGCTGTAGTAAAAAGATGAATATTTGATTCGAGATATATATTGATTGATGTTACGGGGATAAAAGATAGACGATGAACTTTTAAATTCATACATAGAAGATAGTAGTTTGCATTCTCTACTTAACTCTTCTAATGAATTATTATTTCATTTGCATGAATATTGATTTAAAATTTGTTGTCTATTCAGATTCTATTATATTTTTCCTGTTGAAGACTAACGATAATTTGTTGTATATTATCTTAGTCATAATATTCTTTTCTTGAGCTAGTTGAGCTCACCCTTTTCCTTTTGTTCCATTTTTCTCGGGAGGCGAGAATATAGCGAGTATGCAGCCTGGGGTATGGAATGAAGGTTTTAGAAAGGGTTGTTTAGTAGTCCTCACCATTTTTGTAAAATAATGTATCAATAAATGTGATGAGGATTTATTTGAGTATAGATATTGTCTCAGAAGATAATATTTGTATTTAAACTCACGCTTTCTTGTTGTAATAATAAAGTTGTAGTTGTTTCATTATTCATGTATTGACAACTCGGAATGGGTGATGTATACCTATTTTGGGGGCGTCACGAAGACGAATATTCAAACAAAGAAGAATATTCCACGACCAAACGAATATTCCCGACAAATAAATGAATATTTTATAACCACCTGCTTATTTAAAATATTTGCGCATTTTACCCATAACTAATCACATTAATCAAATCAACCCTTACTATTTCAAAATGATAAATAGAGGAAACTAAATTTCATTTATTAATAATTTGGGGTCTTACAACCTCCCCTACTTATGAAATTTCGTCCTCGAAATTGACGTACGTACCTGGTATTTCGAAAAGATGAGGATACCTCGCTTTCATTTCCATTTCCAACTCCCAGGTCATTTCCTCAATAGTATGGTTTCTCCACAAAACTTTAACTTGTGGTATGACCTTCGTGCGTAGGACATGCTCTTTCCTATCCAAGATTTTGACAGGTACCTCCTCGTACGTTAAATCTTCGGCTATCTCGTCCGGTTCTAACTCAATAACATGGTTCGGGTCTTTCACATATTTACGAAGCACGGATACGTGAAAAACATTATGAACACGAGACATAATTGGAGGTAACGCGAGTCTATAGGCCACATTTCCTACTCGGTCAAGAATCTGTAATGGACCAATAAATCGTGGATTGAGCTTTCCTCTCTTCCCAAATCTTGTAACTCCTTTCCATGGAGCAACACGCAATAATACGTGATCCCCAATACTAAATTTCACGTCCTTTCGATGAAGATCCGCATAACTCTTTTGTCGATCATGTGCCGTTTGTATACGGTGTCGAATCATTTGGATCTTTTCTGTAGTCATTCATACCAACTCTGGTCCCAACAACGTTGTTTCTCCCACCTCATCCCAGCATATTGGAGAGCGACACTTTCGTCCATACAATGCTTCAAATGGAGCCACACCTATACTTGCCTGATAACTGTTGTTGTAGGAGAATTCCACCAATGGTAAATACTTATCCCAACTCCCTTTGAAGTCTAGGACACAGAGTCTTAATAGATCTTCAAGAATTTGAATAGTCCTCTCTGATTGTCCGTCCGTTTGAGGATGGTATGCCGAACTAAATCGTAAATCCGTTCCCATAGCTTTTTGCAAGCTAACCCAAAATCTTGAAGTGAATCTTGGGTCACGATCCGAAACTATGGATACTGGCATGCCATGAAATCTTACAATCTCATCTACGTACATACAAGCAAGACGTTCAAGGGAATAAGTCTCCCGTATCGGCAAGAAATGAGCAGATTTGGTTAATCTATCAACAATAACCCAAATAACATTTATGCCTTGAGAACCCGTGGGAAGACCCGTAATAAAATCCATGGTAATGTGTTCCCACTTCCTTTTCGGAATCTCAAATGGTTGTAATGGACCCTTTCGCACTTGATGTAACGCCCCCAAAATAGGTCCATTTCATCCAACCCATTCTGAGTCGCCAAATATATGGTACGAAAAACAACTACAACTTTATTACAACAATTGTCGTGCAAAATACAACAACACATATCTTTGTGAGTTTGGATACAAATATATACCAATCAGTATCACGCCACAATGACACCTTACATAAAGGTATAGTCAAAAAGCTGTTTTAGAAATTAGAATCTTTGGGAAGTGCTCAAGAAACCTTCGTACATGGGAAGCCATGCTTTTAGGTTATGGTAGATATCATATGGCCACGTAATTATCCTTGGTTGACCTAATAGACGCCAAAGAAAAACGAGAAGATTACTATCATATTCTTCCCAATGGTGAGTCTTCTCTTGACATATCATTATCTCCAATTGTCTCTAATTGGGTGTTATACTCCAAACAAACACCAAGATTATATAGGTAGTGCTTGTAAATATACTCAAGAAGTGGATGAGCACAACCATGTCTTATGATAACACGAGTTTGTATGTCATTAGACATCTTGTATGATAGTGACAAAACACCTTCCAAAGTTGGGTTCGCTTTCACCCTATTTAATTCACCAAAAATAACTATTAAATGATGTATAAAATACAACACACTAAAGTCCTCAATAAAATTATTTCCATACTCTTTAGGAGAACCTCAACAACTATAGACCACCGATTCTATTCCCTTGTTATCCCCGCATTTCAACCCAAGCTACACTTTTATTAATTCAGAAAGGAATTGTGAAATAAAAGGGTGAGCACAACTAGCTTTCGATAAAAGAATATTATGACTAAAGATAAATAAATTATCAATAGTCTTCATCAAGAATAATAAATAGATTTAGAACATATGGTAGATGATAAAACTTTTCAACCATAGTTATAAGCGTGAGTAAAGCAGCAATCCATTAAAAGAGTCAAATAGACTATAAAGTCTATTGTCTTTCTACGTTAAAAGTCCACCAACAATATTTTATTCCACCGTAACATCAATCAACGGTTCCTTTCCACAATCATATGAATAACTCATAATCATAATTGTGATTCTAAATTCCTCTTCTCATCCGGGACGAAGATAATTTTCATCACCTATCTTTACCGAAACATCAAATATCATGGTTATACCAAATCACAGTTCCTCGCTCATAATCATATTAATAAATTCATCTCTTTGCTACACGGCCAAAGATATTCATCAACAGTTCATCTTTACACTACAAAGCTAAAGATATTCAACAACAGTGTCATCTTTTCATTACGAGCCAAAGATATTCATCAATAATTCATCTTTGCACTACAAGTGCAAAGATATTCAACAACAGTCATCTTTGCATTACGAGCAAAAAGATATTCATCAATAATTCATCTTTGCACCACAAAGCTAAGATATTTATCAACAAGTCATCTTTTGCACTACTGAGCCAAAGATATTCATATATCAAAGAAATACATAATCATTTCGTGAAGTTATATAACAATAATTATAACCCGTGTTGATCAATTCACCTTTGCACTTAAGCTAAAAATATTCAATTGTAAATTCAATGGTCATGATCATACCTACCAACAATTCAACTTTTGCACTTCTTGGCCAAAGAGAACCTATAGTCAACGATCATACCAATAATCAACCCATCTTTACACTCAAGTCGAGGAGAAATATTATCATTAGGGTTATAAGAATGTTATATAAAAACAATATAATCAAAACATGGTTTTAATTTCAAGAGTAAGATTCATAAATCAACGATAATTTGGTCGGAGAAGAAACCAATTTGTCATGAATAGTACTCGTATTCGTTAAATAGTACATGTGCAGATATCGCGCGTAAGAACCTCGACACCGAAAAGATAAAGTTTCATAATAAAATTCATATCCATATTTATAACACCTTAATCCAAATGTTATAAATCACTTAGAAATCTCATAATCTAATATTATTAATATTACAACAATATTTTAATCATTTCTTAAACTTATAAATAATTTAATCCAATTATTTACACTTTAATAATTAATGCATTTAATCATCTAAAATGCCAAACTCATAAGATTTCATCATCATTAATCAAAACCCTCATAAAAATCTGCATATACCTCATATATGATTCTCAAGCCAATAAATCATATTTTCCAATTTTTTTTACTTCACATAACACATTTAATTCATTTACTCATAATCGGAATATTTTCATGAAAATACCAAATCAGTTCCAAAATATTTATTTTCTGGGATTTAGAAGAATATAGTCCCATATTGAATATATATATTTTCTCAGAAATTTTTAAAATTCATTTACTATTTTCCATATGGCCAAAACTACCGAATAGTTAGACATTTATCATAAATTGTACTTTTGTCCAAAAATTCCAAAATTAATACGGTATACTGATATTATATAGATGTACTCCCAATAAAAATTTCATCAATTTTGGAGTTAACCACAAGGAGTTATAAGCTTGTTACTTTTAAAATAGTCTTTTCTCATAAAATCCATAACTCCTAATCTATACATCCAAAAATCGCCATTTTGGACACACTCTCTAAAACTCATCAAAATATCATTTCAATTTTTTTCAGAATTTTTGAAGGTTCAGAAAAATTTCGAAACTAAAAACATAATAACCCTTAAAATCCTCATATCCCTTACCTCAAAAAAAGAAAAGATTCTAATTGAATAACGTTGAACGAACTTGCACCAGTATAGCAACACTCAAAGTATACTCAAAATACTCACAAGAATACGCTCGATAATATAGAGAGAAAACTTCAGGTTCGGTGTGATTTTCAATTCTAACCCAAGCACCTATTTATAGGAAAACGCTTAGAACACCAAAGCAGTAAAATTTATTAAATATTATTATTTTTTTCCAAAACTTCACACGCATGTTTTACCATCTGAACTCAGCCCCTATCACATGTTAAATGAGGAAAACAAAATGAAAAACACGTTTTTGTAAATAAAAATAATTAAAACTTTCAAAAATCAATTATTTGAACTTGTAACTTCAATAATTCATAATAAATAGCCCTTTTATCGAAAAATTGAATCTCGAGAGTTTTTATAGGAAATTCAATTCTTTACAACTTTGCAAAAGAAAGTTTTTCCAAATTCCAAACAAAATTGACGAGAATCCACAAACGGGTGATTTTATAGGCTATAATCAAATTTCGGTCAATAATTGTGTCCACCAACACACAAAATATGTGTTAAACATTTATTACCACAAAAATACTCTTCCTCCTCATATACTCATATATCCCACATTCATTATAAAAATATCACCGTTAATATATTATTAAAATAATATATTTAAATAAATTATTTTATCAGAAAAAGACAAAATATTAATTTTCAACAATTGTCACATTAAAAATTTTCTCCATCTATGTCCACATAAAATAAATATTTTTCTCATCATAAAAATCAATAATTAATTATTCACAAATAATATTACATAATCACAATATTGACAAACGCACAGTTCCCAAGAAAGAGGGGGCTTTCCAATAAGGATCTCTCTCTTTATGGCGCCGCAATTAGGTGACCAAACCTCTCCTTAGACAGAACTTTCTAGACATTGCAAAAATGTTATCCAATAATATTATTGAGATAATATGAATTATTCTCTCGATAATGGAAAATCTTTGTGTAATGACAATTCTTCAAACAACAAGATATATAAAATATCAACGCAAACAATTATTGAATCAATAAAATATAATATTAAGCGAAGAATCATCGTAACAATTATTGAGTAGTGCTTTTTACGTAAGAATCAATAATTCAAAATATTGTGCAATACCGTGTTCTATCGTGCAACAACGCCATTATTTTACTTTACCCACGGGTATTCCAACAATGTTAATTGTAATAATTACGTTATTATTTATAAAACTCCCTTTTGTCATTTTCTTCATCCAAGCGGTTATTACATTATGGGGCCCATAAATGGTCTGCTACCGTCGCATTTAATATTCCTATGGCAAAAGAATATTATTCCGACCAAACGAATATTCTAAATAATAATGAATATTTTATAACCACTTGCTTATTTTGAAAAATTATATATATCACCCTTAACTTTAACTTTTATCAATTTAACCATTTACTAAATAGTAATTATAAGAAAAATTGAATACTTTTATTTCATAAAATTCGGGGCCTTAAACTTGATGCTCCGCCTTTACACGTTGACAAGTTAAACACCTCGAGATAAACTTTGCAATCTCTCTCTTCATATTATTCCACCAAAATGTATGTCAAGATCATGATACATTTGGTACTTCCGAGATGGATTGCAAACGGTGTGTTGTGTGCCTCCATCATGATTCTATGCTTCAAGTCAGAATCGTTAGGAACACAAAGTCTGGAGTGGACTCGAAGTATTCCTTCTTCATCGATTCTTGCTTCTGGAATAGCACCTTCTTGTACTTTCTTCTTCATATGCATCAGCTCCGGGTCTGTGGCTTGAGCAACTTTAACTTTTTCGATTAAAGTCGGTTCTATGCGTATATTTGACATCATCGCACTCGTTCCTGCATATGATCTTCTACTCAACGCGCCAGCTACCACGTTTGCTTTTCCAGGATGGTATTGAATAGTGTGGTCGTAATCTTTCAACAGCTCGAGCCAACGTCGTTGCTGCATGTTGAGTTCTTTTTGAGTGAAGAAATATTTGAGGCTTTTATGGTCTGAATATATCTCCACTTTCTCCCCATAAAGATAGTGCCTCCGGATCTTTAAGCGAAAACGATCGGGCCGCTAACTCTAGATCATGAGTAGGATAATTCCTCTCATATTCTTTAAGTTGTCACGAGGCATAGGCTATGACTTTCCCACGTTGCATGAGAACACACACTAACCCTTTGCCTGAAGCATCGCTGTAGATAACAAATCCATCTGAACCAGATGGTATTGTCAAAACAGGTGCCGAAATGAGTCTCCTCTTAAGATCTTGGAAACTCTTCTCGCATTCCTCGCTCCATACGAATTTTATATCTTTACGAGTCAGCTGAGTTAACGGAGTAGTAATTCGAGAAAATCTTTCCACGAATCTTCGATAATAACCAGCTAAGCCCAGAAAGCTACGTACTTCAGTCACCGTCTTCGGTTGTTCCCAACTTTGTATTGCTTCAATCTTCGCTGGGTCAACAGACACTCCATGTTTTGACACCATGTGCCCAAGGAATGCTACTTCCTCAAGCCAGAACTCGCATTTCTTTAGTTTGGCATATAGCTTGTTATCACGAAGCCTTTGCAGTACCAGCTTCAAATGGCATTCATGATCTTCACGACTTTTGGAATAGATGAGGATGTCATCAATAAAGATAACAACGAACTGATCCAAATATTCCTTGAACACTCGGTTCATCATATCCATGAAAGCAAAAGACATGACTAAGAATTCATAATGCCCGTACCGAGTTCTGAAAGCAATCTTTGGAATATCCTCAGTTTTAACCTTCACCGATGATGATATCCGTAAGCTAAGATCGATTTTAAAAAGAATTGTGCTCCTTGCAATCGGGTCAAACAGTCATCAATACGAGGTAGCGGATACCTATTCTTGATAGTGACATGGTTTAATTCTGTTAGTCGATATAAAGTCGCATACTCCCGTCTTTCTTCTTTACGAATAAAATAGGAGCACCCCAAGGAGATGTACTAGGACGAATGAAACCGATGTCCAACAACTCCTGTAGTTGGACCTTTAACTCCTGAAGTTCAATACGAGCCATTTGATATGGGGTTTTAGAAATGGGCTTTGTACCAAGTTCAAGGTCAATAAAGAATTTAACTTCACGTTCTCGGGGTAGACCGGGAAGTTCTTCAGGAAATACGTCAGGAAAGTCACTAACAACAGGAATATTATTCAAAGCTAACGTGTCTTTATTCAAATCCATAACATGGGCTAAGAAAGCTTGACATCCGTTTTTCAATAAACGAATAGCTTTATGACTTGATATGACAGTGATTGATTTTAATGGTTTAGTTGCTTGAATTCGCACAACAGGTTGATTAGGAATATGAAAACTAACAACCTTACGAAAATAATCAATTTTGGCATGATGAGTAGTTAACCAATCAATCCCTAAAATCACATCAAAAGCAAGTATCTTTAAAGAGATAAGGTCAACGAGTAATGTGATGGTGCCAACTTGGATCAAACAAGATTTATAAACCGTGGATGTGATGAAAGTTTCTCCTAATGGAGTTTCCACAGATAGGTCAAAGTCTAATTTCTCCGGAGTCAAGTTTAAACGTTGAGCACAAGTAGGAGATAAATGAATGGGGCACCCTAGGTATCTAATAAGGTATAAACTTCACATGAATTTATGATTAGCTTACCCGTGATCACCTCGTTTGGGTTCCTCGCATGTTGACCAGTCACGACAAACGCTCTTCCAGGAATCGTTGACTTTGACTTTTTTGGGGATGACCTTTTGAGTCACCATCCCTTTGGACTTGGTTTCGCTTCACAAGGCAATCTCGAAGCGATATGTCCTTCATTTCACATGATTATAACATACCTTAAAGCTGTTCAGGGCGGTTTAAGGTGATATGTCCTTCTTTTCCAAGACTTATAAGATATATGACCGGTGGTCGTTTTCCTCCTTGGAACCGATTCATCTTTGGTCTGCCGACGTCTTCACATTATCATTGTTGAATCTCCTCTTTTAAAATCTCCCCGAGTCGCTTCTTCTATTTTCATGGCCACGATTACCACCGAGTGGTTCGCTTTTAATCTGAATGTTTTCCTCCCCATTGGTTTTCATTACTCAGATGATCGCCGCCACCGGTATGATGACAGTTGCGGTCCCTTGGTTGAACGTATCTCATTATCTCGCTCTAATAATTGAACCACATTGACAACATCTTAATATAAAGCAAATTTATGAGAGATAAGATATTGCGAATCTCGGGTTTTAAACCTCTCGAAACATCCTCGTCATTCGTTCCTCATTCTCTACCAAATGAGGTGCAAACCTGGATAACTCTGAGAACTTCTCCTCGTATTAGGACATCGTCATGTTGTTTTGTTCTAGTCTAATAAACTCTACCTCCTTCATATGGCGAATACTTTCAGGAAAGTATTTTTCGTTAAAAATTTTCTGAAACGTTTCCAAAGACATGCTAAGTGCGGCAGGCTGGGTCCGTTTCACAGACTCCCACCAGTAGTCTGCCTCGTCACGGAACATAAAGGTGGCGAATGGAACCTTCTGTTCCTCTGTGCATCCCAAGACATCGAATATCTTGGTAATTTGCTTGACCCATGTTTTCGCCATGATCGGATCCGGCTTTCCCTTAAATTCTGGTGGTCCTAACTCTTTGAATCGCTTGTCAGTGACAAGCGCTGCGTTCTTATCATTTCCACCAGTATTCGTATATACGAGTCTCCCTCGTGCGGTTTTACATGAATCGCAAAAAGCTCCTAAACATCCCGTCGTTCATCGTACGCTTTCAAGTGGTGTTGTTTACGGGAGGAATATTGCCTTCTGTTCGCGCGTACGCCCACGGGTTGTGATTAAAGGTGTTTCCACGGTCTCATTAACTCCACCGTTAATATTCTCAAATTGCTATTCTTAAATCATCGCCATAAAGCAGGGGTTAATTAAATAAATTAACATATCACATATTAACCATATATTTCAAGTGACCAACAAATAAGCTTAGGTATGACACACTAGCGAAGGATTACTCGCTCTCCCTCTTAGTACTATTTCACGATCTCCGCTTGGAGACCATATCCCTAAGCTCGATATTAACCGTGGCGCCCCAAAATAGGTATACAACACCCATTCTCGAGTCGTCAAAATACATGGTACGTAAACAACTACAACTTTATTAATACAACATAAAAGCGTGAGTTTAAATACAAATATTATCATCTGCACAATATCCACACTCAAATAAGTCCTCATTACAATTGTTAATACACTATTCTACAGAATAGTGAGGACTACTAGAACCACTTCTAGAACCATCATTCCACACCCCGACTAGTACTCGCTACATTCTTGTAATACCCCAAATTATTAATAAATGAAATTTATTTTCCTCTATTTATTATTTTGAAATAGTAAGGGTTGATTTGATTAATGTGGATAGTTATGGGTAAAATATGCAAATATTTTGAATAAGCAAGTGGTTATGAAATATTCTATATTGTCGGGAATATTCGTTTGGTCGTGGAATATTCGCATCGTGGGGAATATTAAATGCAATGGCCTAGATCTTTTGTGGGGCCCCATAACGGAAAGGGATTGGATGAAGAAAGCGACAAATATAAGTTGTTTATAAATAACTACAGTAGTTGTTACAATTATCTTGTTGGAATACCCGGTGGTTAAAACACACTAATACTGGCGTTGTTGAACAAGATGATACAGTATTGCACCAATTATTGATTCTTACGTGAAGGGCACTACTCAATAATTGTTACAAGAATCATCTTATTCAAAGATTTTATTTTATTGATTCAATAATCACGCATTGATATTTTATATTATCGTTGTTTCAATAAATTGTCATTACATAGTATTTTCCATTATCAGACAATAATTCATATTATCCGAATAATATTATTGGATAACATTATTGGCAATGTCTAGAAAGTTCTGTTTCAAGGAGAGGTTTGGTCACCTAATTGCTTGCAAGTAAGAGAGATCCTTATTGGAAAGCCCCTCTTTCACGGGCTACCGGTGAAAGGGCTATTTATTATGAATTATTGAAGTTCAAGCTCAAATAATTGATTTTTGAAAGTTTTAATTATTTATTTTATGAAAACGTTTTTTTTCTTACTTTTCTAGAAGGTGGCATGTGGGAAATGCTAGGATCTGAATTCTAAGGTTCGTATGAATTTGATATATATATATATTAATTTATTAAATTTTACGCTTTGGTGTTCAAACAATTTCTATAAATAGGGTGCTTAGGTTAGAATTGAAAATCACACCGAAACTAAAGTTTTCTCTCTATATTATCGAGCGTATTATTGTGAGTATTTTGAGTATACTTTCGGTATTGCTTTATCTGGCAAGTTCAAGTCATAGCTTATATATCAGGTGTTTATTAAGAAATCTTGTCTTTCGAGGTAAGGATGTTATTTTCTTCTCAAATAATATTATTTCTTCAATATCATTATCTTTGAAATATTGGTTGGAACTTTTATCAAATTTGGAACTTTTTATGTGGGGTTACTATTCACGAGTTCTTATTCATGAGTTCTTATTCACGAGTTCTTATTTAGCGAGTCTTATTAAAGCGTGAAGATGTTTTTTGTGAAATTTCTATCTTTTGGTGTCTGAGATTACTATTCACGATATCGACTATTTATTCACGATATCTGACACTATTCACGAATCGACACTATTCACCGAAAAATGAAATTTTTCTTTTGTCCAAAATATCTATTCGGATCTAGCTTTGATTGTATCCGTGTTTTGATCATTCTTGAATTTTACTCCACTACGATTACTTATGAAGTATTTTTGAACTTGGATTGTTTAAAATACGAATCCTTAATATTGTTCTTTTGTTTCCTTTGGATTCGTTTCCTTTAAAATATTTTTTCATCATCCTCGGTCCTAAACGAGCGATATTCTTGAATATCTTTGGCTGTAGTGCAAAGATGAGCAGTGTTGAGATGAATATAATGGACGATTAATATCTTTGGCCGTAGTGCAAAGATGAGCAGTGTTTAGATGAACACGACCGGTGATGAATATCTTTGGCACTGTAGTGCAAAGATGAATATTCGATTCGGATGTATATTGGTGATGTTCTGAGGGATAAAAGATGAGCGACGAACTTTTAAATTCATACATAGAAGATAGTAGTTTGCATTCTCTACTTAACTCTTCTAATGAATTATTATTTCATTGCGAAGATTGATTTAAAAGCTGGTTGTCTATTGTATTCTATTAGATTTTTTCCTCGTTGGAGACTAACGATAATTTGTTGTATATTATCTTAGTCATAATATTCTTTCTTGGGCTAGTTGAGCTCACCCTTTTCCTTGTTGTTCTATTTTTCTTCTCGGGATGCGAGAATGTAGCGAAAGTCTTAGTCGGGGTATGGAATGAAGGTTCTAGAGAGAGTTGTTTAGTAGTCCTCACCATTTTTGTAAAATAATGTATCAATAATTATGATGGGGATTTATTTGCGTGTGGATATTGTCTGCAGATGGCAATATCGTATTTAAACTCACAACAATATATATGTTGTCGTATTTTGCACGACAAATGTATTAATAAAGTTATAGTTATTTCTGTACCATGTATTTGGCGACTCAGAATGAGTTGGATGGAATGGACCTATTTTGGGGGTGTCACAATTCTCGCTTCCTAAGAAGAAAAATGGAACAACAAGAAAAAGGGTGAGCTCAACTAGCCTAGTAAAGAACATTATGACTAAGATAATATAAAACAAATTATCGTTAGTCTTCAACAGGGAAAAATCTAATAGAATACAATAGACAATAAGTTTTAAATCAATATTATAGTTGAAAATAATAATTCATTAGAAGAGTTAAGTAGAGAATGCAAACTACTATCTTCTATATATGAATTTAAAAGTTCATCGCTCTATCTTTTATCCCTCGTAACATCAATCAATATATATCCGAATCAAATATTCATCTTGCACTACTGTGCCAAAGAGATATTCATCATTGGTCATGTTCATCTAAACACTGCTCAACTTTGCACTACGGGCCAAAGATATTCATCAGAAATCATTCATCTTTGCACTACAGGCCAAAGATATTCAATTATATCATCATTTAGGACTGAGGATGATGAAAAATATTTTAAAGAAAACGAATCCAGTGAAACAAAAGAACAAGTATTAAGGATTCATACTTTAAATAATCCAAGTTCAAAAATACTTTATAAATAACCAGAGTGGAGTAAAATTCAAGAATGATCAAAACATGGATACAATCAAAACTAGTATCCATAATAGATATTTTGGACGAAAAACAAAAATTTAATTTTTCTGTGAATAGTGTCGTATACGTGAATAAGGTCAGACACGTGAATAAGAATCTCGACACCAAAAGATAGAAATTTATCAAAAACATCATCATGCTTCGTGAATAGTACTCGTGAATAAGAATCGTGAATAAGAACCCCGACATGAAAAGTTCCAAATTTGATAAAAGTTCCAAACTAATATTTCAAAGATAATGATATGAAGAAATAATATCATTTGAGAAGAAAATAACATCCTTACCTCGAAAAAGATCAAGATTAAGTTAAAAATTTGGATATAAGCTATGACTTGGACTTGTAATCAGATAAAGCAATACTCAAAGTATACTCAAAATACTCACAAGAATACGCTTCGATAATATAGAGAGAAAACTTTAGTTTCGGTGTGATTTTCAATTCTAACCTAAGCACCCTATTTATAGGAAATTGCTTAGAACACCAAAGCAGAAAATTTAATAAAATATTAATATATATTTATTAAATTCCTATGCACCCAAAATCTGATTCAATTCATTTGAGAAGAAAATAACATCTCTTACCTAAAAAGGATAGTACTTCTGACTGGTATACTGGATATAGTGCTAAAAGGACTTTCACTGTATAGCAATACTCAAAGTACTAAAATACTCACAAGAATACGCTCAATATATCGAGAGAAAAAGATAGAGAAATCTGTAGTTTCTGGTGTGATTTTCAATTCTAACATAAGCACCCTATTTATAGGAAATTGCTTAGAACACCAAAGCAAAAAATTTAATAAAAATTTAATATATATTTTTTAAATTTCCTACGCACCCTTATTTTGCCCAAAACATCAGCCACCAAGTAGCCACCACACAAAGCTTACAAAAAACGTTTTTCTTATTAAAAATAATTAAAACTTCCAAAAATCAATTATTTCGGAACTTCAATAATTCATAATAAATAACTCTTTATCGGAAAATTGAATCTCGAGACTTTTTATAGGAAATTTAATTCTCTACAACTTTGCGCAGAAGAAAGTTTTTTAAATTTCCAATGTAAATTGAAAGAAATCCATAACCAAGTATTTTACTGTGCTATAATCAAATTCGATCAAGAAATGGGGTCCACAAACACACAAAACATGTGTTAATCATTTAATGCAACAAAATACTCTTTCTCCTCATATACTCATATATCCCACATTCATTGTAAAAACTATCACCATTATTATATTATTAAAATATAATAATAAATTATTTTATCGTAAAAGATAAAATATCATTTTTCAACAATTGTCACTTTAAAATTTTCTCCATCTATATCCATATAAAATAAATATTTTCCTCATCATATAAATCAATAATTAATTATTCACAAATAATATTACAGAATCACAAGATCTTGGCAACTGTGTAGTTCACAGAAAGAGGGGCTTTCCAATAAGAATTTCTCCTCTCTTTGCATGCAATTAGGTGACCAAACCCTCCTTAGACGTAACTTTCTAGACATTGCCAATAATGTTTTCTAATAATATTATTCAGATAATATGAATTATTGTTCAGATAATGGAAAAATCGTGTAGTGACAATTATTCAAACAACAAATAATATAAAATATCAACGCAACAATTATTGAATCAATAAAATAAAATAATCGAGCAAAGAACTCATCAGAAACAATTATTGAGTAGTGCCTTCTCACGTAAGAATCAATAATTGGTGCAATACCGCGTCTTCTCTTGCATAACAACGCGTATTATTGTGTTTTAACCAACGGGTATTCCAATAGTGTTAATCTGTAATAACTACGTCGTTATTTATAAATAACTTATACTTGTCATTTTCTTCATCCAATCGCTTTCATTATGGTGCCCACAAAAAGCTGCTGCCGTCAGTCACGAATATTCCCAAATGCTAAAGAATATTCCACGACCAAACGAATATTCCCCGACAACAATGAATATTTTATAACCACCGCTTATTTAAAATATTTCAAGCATTTTACCCATAACTAACCACATTAATCAAATCAACCCTTACTATTTCAAATGATAAATAGAGGAAACTAAATTTCATTTATTAATAATTTGGGGTCTTACAACCTCCCCTACTTATGAAATTTCGTCCTCGAAATTGACGTACGTATCTGGTATTTCGAAAAGATGAGGATACCTCGCTTTCATTTCCGTTTCCAACTCCCAGGTCATTTCCTCAATAGCATGGTTTCTCCACAAAACTTTAACTTGTGGTATGACCTTCGTGCGTAGGACATGCTCTTTCCTATCCAAGATTTTGACAGGTACCTCCTCGTACGTTAAATCTTCGGCTATCTCGTCCGGTTCTAACTCAATAACATGGTTCGGGTCTTTCACATATTTATGAAGCACGGATACGTGAAAAACATTATGAACACGAGACATACTTGGAGGTAACGCGAGTCTATAGGCCACATTTCCTACTCGGTCAAGAATCTGTAATGGACCAATAAATCGTGGATTGAGCTTTCCTCTCTTTCGTCCATACAATGCTTCAAATGGAGCCACACCTATACTTGCCTGATAACTATTGTTGTAGGAGAATTTCACCAATGGTAAATACGTATCCCAACTCCCTTTGAAGTCTAGGACACAGAGTACGTACCTGGTGTTTCGAAAAGATGAGGATACCTCGCTTTCATTTCCGTTTCCAACTCCCAGGTCATTTTCTCAATAGCATGGTTTCTCCATAAAACTTTAACTTGTGGTATGACCTTCGTGCGTAGGACATGCTCCTTCCTATCCAAAATCTTGACAGGTACCTCTTCATACGTTAAGTCTTCGGCTATCTCATCCGGTTCTAACTCAATAACATGGTTCGGGTCGTCCATATATTTACGTAACATCGATATGTGAAAAACGTTATGAACACGCGTCATACTTGGCGGTAAAACGAGTCTATAGGCCACAGTTCCTATTCGATCTAGGATTTCAAATGGACTAATAAATCGAAGGTTTGAGCTTTCCTCACCTCGCCAATTCTCGCTTTTGGAATAACAACTTCTTGTACCTCCTTCTTCATATTCATCAACTCCGGTGTGTAGCTTGAACGTTTTTAACTTTATCGATTAAAGTCGGTTCTACTTGTATATCATCACGTGAGTCCCTAGAGTCTTTAACTCTATATCTATCATTTGTAAGTTATATGAAATGGGTCTTTGACAATATCGCATTCGTACTTGTATACGATCTTTTACTCAACACGTCAGCTACCACGTTCGCTTTTCCAGGATGGTATGGTCAGAACATGTGCCGAAATGAGTCTCCTATTGATTTCTTCGAAGCTCTTCCCACATTCCTTGCTTCATTCGAATTTTGTATCTCTACGAGTCAGCTGCGTTAATGGAGTAGCGATTCGAAAAAATCTTTCCACAAAATCTTCGATAATTACCAGCTAAGCATAGAAAGCTACGTATTTCGATTACTGACTTAGGTTGCTCTTAACTGTGACTCATATCCAATCTTGGATAACATGTCATAATGACACCTATCGTTTTACCGCAGACGAATATGGCGTCCCTCACGGAGAGTGCGGCTTTTGGTGCATTCCACAAAGGAAGTCACCGGATAAAGGCTCGGTACCAAATTTATAGTTGAATTTTTTAACTCACGAAGTTCAATAGAGCCATGAGATTTTAGAAATGGGTTTTGTACCGAGTTCAAAGTCGATACAAAATTCAATATCACACCTTGGGAGTAAGCCAAAAAATTCTTCAGGAAATACATCAGGAAATTTACTAACGATAGAAATATCATTCAAATCTGACGTATTTTTGTTTAAGTCTATAACATGGGCTAAGAAAACTTGACATCCATTTTTCAATAAACGAATGACTTTATGGCTTGATATGAAAGTGTTTGACTTCAATGGTTTGGTTGCTTGAATTCGAATAACAGTTTGCTTAGGAATATGAAAACTAACAACCTTATTTAAAGAAATCAATTTTGGCAAAATGATGAGTAGTTAATCAATCAATCCCAAAATCACATCAAAAGAAAGTATCTTTAAAGAAATAAGGTCCCGAGACAATGTAATGGTGCCAACTTGGATCAAACAAGATTTATAAGCGATGGATGTGATGAAAGTTTCTCCTAACGGAGTTTCCACGAGATAGGTCAAAGTCTAATTTCTCCCGAGTCAAGTTTAAACGTTGAGCACAAACAGAGAGATAAATGAATGGGTAGCACCAGGTATCTAGTAATGTATAAACTTCGCATGAATTTATGATTAGTTTACCCGTGATCACCTCGTTTGGGTTTCTCGTGTTGTTGACGATCCACGACAAACGCTCTTCCGAGGAACCGTTGACTTTGACTTTTCTCGGGACCTTTTGAGTCACCATCCTGCTTTGGACTTGGTTTCGCTTACATGGTCTGATCTCGAGCGATATGTCCTTCCTTTCCACTGATTATAACATACCTTAAAGCTGTTAGGCGGTTTAATGATATGTCCTTCTTTTCCGTGACTTATAGCATATGACGGTGGTCGTTCTCCTCCCTTGGAACAAGTTGTTTCCAGTCTTGACGTCTTCACATTATCATTGTTGAATCTCCTCTTTTTAAAATCTCCCCCCGAGTCGCTTCTTCTATTTTTATTGCCACGATTACCACCAGAGTGGTTCTTCGCTTTTGTCCGAATGTTTTCCTCCCATTGGTTTTCATTACTCCGATGATTTAACTTGCCATTGGTATGATACAGTTGCGGTCCCTTGGTTGAACGTATTTCATTATCTCGCTCTAATAATTGAGCCCTGTTGACAACATCTGAATATAAAGAAAATTTATGAGAGATAAGATATTGCCGAATCTCGGGTTTTAAACCTCTCAGAAACATCCTCGTCATTCGTTCCTCATTCTCTACCAAATGAGGTGCAAACCTGGATAACTCTGCGAACTTCTCCTCGTATTGGGACACCGTCATGTTGTTTTGTTCTAGTCTAATAAACTCTACCTCTTTCATATGGCGAATACTTTCAGGAAAGTATTTTTCGTTGAAAAGTTTTTGAAACGTTTCCCAAGACATGCGAAGTGCGGTAGGCTGGGTACGTTTCAAAGACTCCCACCAGTAATCTGCCTCGCCACGGAACATAAAGGTGGCGAATGGAACCTTCTGTTCCTCCGTGCATCCCAAGATATCGAATATCTTAGTAATTTGCTTGACCCACGTTTCCGCCATGATCGGATCCGCTTTCCCTTAAATTCGGTGGTCCCAACTCTTTAAACCGCTTGGTAGTGGAAATGGCGTTCTTATCATTTCCACCGTATTCTCATACACGAGTCTCCTCGCTCAGTTTTTGCATGAACTACAAAAGCTCCTAAACATCTAAATCGTTTCATCGCCTCGCTTTCGGTGGTGTTGTTTACGGGAGGAATATTGCCTTCTGTTGTAGACGTTCCACAGGTGGTGATTAAAGGTGTTTCCACGGTCTCATTAACTCCATTGTTAATATTCTCAAATTTGCCATTCTTAAATCGCCATAAAACAAATGTTAATTAAACAATTTAACATATCACATATTAACCATATAGTTCGATCGACCAACAAATAAGCTTAGGTATGACATATCTTAGCGAAGGATTACCTGCTCTCCCTCCTAGTACTATTCTCCGATCTCGCCAGAGACCATATCCTAAGCTCGATATTAATCGCGACGCCCCAAAATAGGTCCAATCCAACCAACCTATTCTCGAAGTCGCCAAATACATGGTACAAAAATAACTACAACTTCATTAATACAATTGTCAGTGCAAAATACGACAACACATAAAGCTAGAAGTTTAAATACAAATATTGTCTTTCTGTACAATATCCACACTCAAATAAGTCCTCATTACAATTATTGATAAACTATTTTACAAAATAGTGAGGACTACTAAAACAATATCTTGAACCATTACTCTACATCCCACTAGTTCGCTTTATATTCTCGTCTCCTGAGAAGAAAAATGGAACAAAAAGGAAAAGGGTGAGCTCAACTAGCCCAGTAAAGAACATTATGACTAAGATAATATAGAACAAATTATCGTTAGTCCTCAACAGGAAAAAATCTAATAGAATACAATAGACAACCAGTTTTAAATCAATCTTCGCAGCGGAAATAATAATTCATTAGAAGAGTTAAGTAGATAATGCAAACTACTATCTTCTATATATGAATTTAAAAGTTCATCGTCGATATTTTATCCATGTAACATCAATCAATATATATCTGGAATCAAATATTCATCTTTGCTACTACGTGCCAAAGATATTCATCATGGGTCATGTTCATCTAAACACTGTTCATCTTTGCACTACAAAGCCAAAGATATTAATCGATCGATCATGTTCATCTCAATACATTGCTCATCTTTGCACTACGGGCCAAAGATATTCATCAAGAAATCATTCATCTTCTTGTGACTACGTGCCAAAGATATTCAAGAATATCATCATTTAGGACTGAGGATGATGAAAAATATTTTTAAAAAAACGAATCCAGTGAAACAAAAGAACAAGTATTAAGGATTCGTACTTTAAATAATCCAAGTTCAAAAATACTTCATAAATAACTAGATTGGAGTAAAATTCAAGAATGAAGATCAAAACATAGATCCAATCAAAGATAGGAATCATAACAGACAATCTTGGACACAGAAAAGAAAATTTAATTTTTATAGGAAATTCAATTCTCTATAACTTTGCAGAAGAAAATTTTTCCAAATTCCAAACAGAAATTGACCGAAATCCACGTACGGGCGATTTTACAGGCTATAATCAAATTTCAGTCAAGAAATGAGCCCACAGACATGTTTAACATGTTTTAAACAACTTTTGCAACAAAAATACTCTTCCTCCTCATATACTCATATATCCCACATTCATTGTAAAAATATCATCATTATTATATTATAATAATATTATAAAATATTATTTTATCAGAAAAGATAAAATATCGATTTTCAACAATTGTCACTTTAAAAAATTTCTCCATCTATATCCATATAAAATGAATATTTTTCTCATCATATAAATCAATAATTAATTATTCACAAATAATATTACAGAATCACAAAGATCGGCAACCAAAGCCGTTCCCAGGAAAGGGGTTTTCCAATAAGAATTTTCTCCTTGCCAAGCAATTAGGTGACCAAACATCTCCTTAGATGTAACTTTCTAGACATTGTCAATAATGTTTTCTAATAATATTATTCAGATAATATGAATTATTGTTTCGATAATGAAAAAATCTTGTGTAGTGACAATTATGAAACAACAAGAATATAAAATATCAACGCAACAATTATTGAATCAATAAAATAAAAATCGAAGCAAGAACTCATCGTAACAATTATTGAGTAGTCCTTCTTACGTAAGAATCAATAATTGGTGCAATACCGTATCTTCTTGTGCAACAACGCTAGATTATTGTGTTTTAACCACGGGTATTCCAACAGTGTTAGCAGAATAACTAACTTACTGTTATTTATAAACAACTTATACTTGTCATTTTCTTCATCCAATCGCTTTCGTTATGGGGCCCATTAAAGATTGCATAGTAAATGCATTTAATATTCTAAACAAAGAAGAATATTCCACGACCAAACGAATATTCCCGACAACAATGAATATTTTATAACCACCTGCTTATTTAAAATATTTGCGCATTTTACCCATAACTAACCACATTAATCAAATCAACCCTTACTATTTCAAAATGATAAATAGAGAAAATTAAATTTTATTTATTAATAATTTGGGGTCTTACATTTTTTGTCCTCCACAAGTTAATTGCCCAAAAGGGCAACCCAAATTTTTTTTATTAAAAAGGCTTAAATATGAATTAGTACCCTAAACTATAGGGCATATTCCACTTCGGTGATCCACATTTCAATTTTGTCAATTAGGTTATTAAACTATCAATTTTTTTTAATTACACAAATTGAACACGCCACATCAGCAATTGCTGACGTGACTATCTGAGTAGGCCATTCATAAGCTTATGTGTAAATAAAAAAATATATTTTAATATCTATTTACATATTTAGTTTACATTAAGGGCAAATTGGTCAAATCACTTTTATATCAAACATTAAAACTAAATAAAAACAACAAACATAAATCCAAATCATTTCCTTTTTTTCTAATTGAATCAGCCGTAAACCCAGATCTGGTAGAGAAATCCAAATCTTCTTTTGGATCTGGTAAATCCAAATAATCATCATCATCAGATAAATCCAAATCCAGATCTGGTAGAGAATATCTCCATGGCTCGAAACCCAGATAAATCCAAACCCAGATCTGGTAGAGAAGGCGGCAAAGAAGGGGCGTGGCGGCGATGGCGGTGTCAGAGGAGACGACTGAGAGCATTCTGAGCACTGTTTTTAAACCCGGACCGGACCGCCGATTGAACCGGAAAAAATCGGATCCGGTTCACTCAACGGTCCGGTTTGGACCACTAAACCACTTTTGCTCAAAAATCGTTCAGAACCGGTGAACCGGCGGTTGAACCTGTTTGTGACGCCCCCAAAATTAGGTATACGTCACCCATCTTGGGTCGCCACTTACATGGTACATAAATTCAAATACAAACTTAATTATACATCTGTCGTGTAACATACGACAATACATAAACTGAGAGTTCTAATAGGAATATTGTCATTTAGACAATATCCATACTCAAGGAGTCCTCATTACATTTATTGTCACACTATTTAATAGAATAGTGAGGACTACTAATGCTATCTTGGGACCATCACTCTTTTCCCGACTCGTCCCAAATTTATATTCTCATTTCTGAAGAGAACAGTTGAAAGAAAGGGTGAGCTCAACTAGCCCAAGAAGAAATATTATAACTAAGATAATGCGAATAAATTATCAATAGTCTTCAACAATGTTAAACCGATAAAATACAATAGACAACTAGTTTAAGCTGCAATGAATATGCAATCCATTAAAAGAGTCAAGTAGAAAATAAAGTCTACTATCTTTTAGGTTTTAAAAGGTTTTCATCAATTTTTATCACTAAGACTCAGTTTAATGAATAAACCACAATATCTAATCATCCCTATACCACGGTCAAGGATTTTCATCAAATTATCAATGGTCATGACTATACTTAGAATCACCCCCTGGTCATAATCATACCAAAAACTATCCATCACTGCATTACAGGCCACTGAGGACTTTTGTCACATTATTTATATCAAGCCATGATTATACCGAATGAACCCTAGTCATAATCATACTAAGTTCATCTATGCACGTAAGCCAAAGATAACTTTCAACATAATATAAACATGAGGATGATGACAATGATATAAGAATTCAATAAAACAAGTTCAAGAATTAATTTATCTAGGAATTATTAATGTCCAAATTGTCAACAAGATACTGTTTTGTAGAGTAAAATTCAAGAATGATCAGAAGAATATTTCCATGAAAAGATACTGGATGAAACGCAAATATCAAGGATATTCTACTAATTTCATGGAGTATAGAAGTCAAATTTTTAACCAACTGGGTATAATAAAGAATGAAATAACAAAAGAAATCACCATGCATGCGATAGACCGCACAGGCAGGTTATTCCAACAGAATAATAAATAACGGAACCAGGTCAGGTGAAATTCACACCGACAGGATGTTCCAACAGAATAATAAAGATGGAACCAGATCCGGTGTAAAACACACAGATAGGATATTCCAACAGAATGATAAAGACGGAACCAAGTCCGGTGTAAAACACACAGACAGGATGTTCCAACAGAATAATAGAAGAATGTCACCAAGTATAGGGTAAACCACGTATACAGATTATGTATAGGGTATCACAGCGTATACTGAGTTATTCAATGTAATAATAAAGAATGGAATAATGAGAGGATTTCACCAAGTATAGGGTATGCTGGCGTGATACAAAGTTATTCTAACGAGAATAATAAAGAATGGAATAATGAAGTTCTCTTCATGAATAAGAAAGAATAACACCCTTACAGTACAACAAATAATACCCCTTACCTTAGAAGAACTGAATATTGGAAAAGTGAAGTAAGCAGAATACTTTTCTTCTTTTTCTCTATAGTTTCTCTCTCTAGAGTTTCAATGAATTAAGTAAGAAATAATGAAGGAATGAGCTTTCTATTTATAGAAAAAGCGAGGGTGGCTCTTGGTCTTAACGAAGGGTCGAAATGACTCTTGGTAATATTAAAGAGACAACTACTATTTTTCATGAAGGGTAATTAACCCTTGGAACAATCAAGAAGAAGCGATTAACTTTTGGTAATATTGAAGGGACAACTACTATTTGCGAAGGGTAATTCTTATTGACGAAGGTAATTACTATTGACGAAGGTAATTACTATTTACAAAGGTAATTACTATTGACAAAGGTAAATACTATTGATGAAGGTAATTACTATTCACAAAGGTAATTACTATTCACAAAGGTAAATACTATTGACGAAGGTAAATACTATTGACGAAGGTAATTACTATTCACAAAGGTAAATACTATTGACGAAGGTAAATACTATTGACGAAGGTAATTACTATTCACAAAGGTAAATACTATTGACGAAGAGACTCTTAGATGATGACATATGGGCCCCCCCATAAAATAATCAAACTTACCACAAACGTCTCATAACAGACTCTTTATATACATCAAGGATTGAATAAATATTACCACAAATCATTTTATTTTTAATCAACACATATTTAATCTTTCAACAATTATTAATCATTTATAACTTGTCGTCTCAATTAATAATATAACATATTATACAGATGATACTGTGACAATAATTGAATCAATAATATAAGAGATATGATGCAGCAATTACTGTAGCAATAATTGAGTATAGCTAAGTGACTTCTCACGTAAGCATCAATAATCAATACCGTGTGCTACTATGCAACCACGCCAGACATCGTACTTTTTACTAGGGTAGTTCAACAGCTTTTAACAGTAACACCCTCTGTCGTTATTTTTATAGAAAGATAATTTTGTCATTTTCTAACTACGATAATACTTCCGTTGTGGGGTCTACCTGATTGATTGGTAAGTCGTCATTTGAATATTCCCCGACAAAAAGAATATTCCCCACCAAACGAATATTTTATAACAACTTGCTTACTTTGCAAAATTTATAAATATTACCCACAACTATAACATTATATCAAATTTATTCCATAATATTCAAAAATAATATTTATAGAAAATTCATCTTTATTTATAAAAGCTGGGGTCTTACACTGTTGACCCAGTGAACCAATGACTGGTTCACGGGTTTGACCGGTTCTCTCCTTAAAGATTAAAAAAAAAAATTATTACGGATTTTATTTTATTTTAGTAATTTAGTTGAGACTTTGTTTGGTATTTTACATATTTTTGCATTCATTTAATCAAACACTTGAACTTGTGGTTGAATTTTGGAATTTGAATGTATCTTAGAGATGTTTAGTTTTTTTTGTAGATAAATTGATTAATTTTACATATTTACTAAATATTATATACAATATATAATAATAATTAATATAATTAATTATTTATTACATATTAATGACGTCACTGGGTCAATAACGGTCCGACCACTGGTTGGACCAGTGACCCATCCACCTGGTAACTTTTCCGGTTCGATGACCGATCCGATTTTAAAAACCTTGATTCTGTGGACACTTGAGGAAGAAGGGGTCGGGGCGGTGGCGGTGGCGGTGAGGTAGGAGAGGACTGAGGCGGTGGTAAAGAAGAGGAGGGGGGCGGCGGAGGTGGAGGTTAGGAGGGACTGAGGCGGTGGTAAAGAAGAGGACGTTTTTCTCTCTTGATTCGATTTCTGGGTGGAATCCGATTCGATTTTCTCTCTTGATTCGATTAATGACTATCAAGCATTCTTGGAAAGATTTACGGGTGGAACAGATTTTTCCTGTTCTTGATGAATGATTTTTTATTTATTTATTTTATGTATTTGTTTTTGGGTATAGATTTTGGTGAAATTTTTTTCTTTTGTTGGTGTAATGATAGTGATGATGGTTATGGGTTTATGCTATGGAGAAGAGAAAGAAGAAGGACGAGGGAGGAAAAGACTGTGGTGGTGGTGGTCTTTGTGGAAGGTGATGGTGGTGTTGTGGTAGATTGTGGTGGTGGTCTTTGTGGTAGATTGTGGGCGTGACAACAGGGGAGGAGGAGAAGCTCTGGCCTGATTTGGTAGAGGTTGGGCCAGGATAGTATGCATGGAAGCCTACTTTAGTGGTATTTGGATTTTGGAGGAAGACGGTGGCGGAGTATAGTAGCAGTGAAGAAGATGAGAAAGAGAAAATGGAATTGAAAATGGAATATTAGAAATGTTAATTTATGTTTTGACTGTTTTGCCCTTTGTTTAATAAGAGTTGTTTATTTAATAATTAAAAAATATTTTTTTTTGCCACATAAGCTTCCTTAAGGCCCCACATAATAAGCCACGTCAGCAATTGCTGACGTGGCGTGTTCAATTTGTGTAGTTGAAAAAAATTGATAGTTTAATAACCTAATTGACAAAATTGAAAGGTGGATCACCGAAGTAGAATATGCTCTATAGTTTAGGGTACTATTTCATATTTAAGCCTATTAAAAATAAGTTAGTTGGGCCTCCGGGTATATGAAAAGTGAAAAGTCTGCTAAACGAAATTGATATTTTTATATATATTTTTAATATTTTTATGTAGTCACATAAAAAAAAATAGATCTCATTTTTATATGAGAAACGACCCAGAGTGAAAATAATGTTCTCCTTTACGAAATCGACATATATTGTCATTGGTCCATTTTATCAAATAACATAAGAAACTTGTATTCTCACATTAAATATGATAATTATGTATGTACTTCTTTCCACATTTATGTGAAAAAAAATCAATATCTTAAGGCATAGGTATCTCTAATGTTGTGTTTAAATCAAAGAATTAGAAATCAAGATAGGAAGTACAAGAAGAATGAATGTAACACATCACTTGCTTGCTATTTGCTAATGCATGGCCATACTAGATCTGTAAATGAAAACACCATCCTCAATTAACTTCCACAGCTGGAAACTAGCATGCCGCGCCAATAAAACAGTCACTAATATTTCTTTGTATTTGAGTACAAAGAAACGAAGAAAAAAAAACAAAACTTGAGAGCTGGGAGATCTCTCAGAGGTTACACCATCCATATCGGCCACCAAAAAAATCAAAATCTCCTGGCCAGGATGCTGAAGAAACATAAATTCTTATCCATATGTAGATATATATGTAACTAACACCCCCAAAAACGATTATGAAAGTACCTTATCAGATTTGTTAGTAACTGACTAATTCCTAGAAATGATAAATAAGTTGCATGGAGGTTTAGTCCTACAGCCTCTGAGATGTTGTTGGTGAAGCCCCTTGGCCAGCATATTCACCCAAATATACTGGGCTTGGACAATACATCCCCTGAGAATTTGCAGTTGAAGTTGCAGGAATATATAACCTCTCTGACGATAACGCCAACCCATCATTCCTCTGTATTCCTGAAGAGAGATACATCTTCTCAGAAGTTGGAGGCACAGAATCAGTCCTTTGGGATGGGAACATTTCATTCCTGTAAGATGTAGGAATGTATGTCCTCTCAGAAACTGGATGATGCATAGTTGCGTCTGTCCCCAATGACATCACATTAATGCTGTTTTGAGGCGGCAGAATGTAAAACCTCCCAGAATTTGGATGTCCCGATGGATTGTCTGTCCTTTGAGGCGCTGTAGGAGTGTATACAATTTCAGAAGTTGGATGAAAGTTAATGTCTGTCCTTTGGAACTTTTGAGCCATACTGTCCTTTCCAAAACCCAAAATGTCATTTCTCCTGTGAGATGTTGTAACTGAAAAGCTTTCTGACGCATGAGTCACTGCCATGTTTCCAGTACTCAGAGAAGCTGGGGGCATATAAGTCCTCTCATAAGTTGACAGATGAGTATCGGTCCTCGGTGATGTCAGCAAAAGAGTTTCACCTGAATTCGATGCCCCTTGAACAGGTAAATCATTTTCAGAAGCAAACGGAATTGCCAGTGATATTTCCTGGTTCACTGAAGCCCTCTTTGAGATAGAAGGAATATGGTGTGACCCGTCATGGACTGATAACTCTCTGACAGTGGTGGAAGGTATGGACGATACTGGTCTAGGGTTTGGTAACCCGCTTTCAGATAACGGAGGCGAGGACAGTAAAATATTTTGGCTAGCTGTATCCCTCTCAGAAGCTGAAGGTGGAGCTGGTGAAACTTCTTGGCTGGGTATATCACTATCAGATGTTGGGGGTTGCGCTAGGGGCAGTGCTGGACTACTTGTTTCTCCCTCGGACATTGGAGGGACGGGTAACGACAGTCTTCGGGCTGGTAAGTCCCTCCATTGCTGTGCAACTGTTTTATTTTTAGTGTAAAACTGAACACCTTCCTTGCCTGCCATTGAAAACCCAAAAAAAATATTGAATTTTATGAAGAAATGTTGTGAGAGAAAGAGAGTTGAAGACGTACTGCAAAAATATAGATCGCCAGAAATAGACGCCTTCTGCCCGTTAAATGAGGAAAATGGCACTGGAATTGGAACAGGAACATTTACCCCAACCTGAATCAATTCTTCAACACGTCAGATGACATCAAAACTTGCAATGTTTGAGAATTAACATGTTCAAATAATTTTATAATTCTTAAACACATGCAGGTTGAAATAGTTTGCTTACCAGCCCAGTCTCAACTTCATTCTGGAACTTCCTAGCTGCAACAGCAGATGTAGTGAATATGGAAGCTCCATTTTCATACCTATAAACACTCCTCTCATGAGTAAAAATGCAGGATAGGATAATGATTTAAGGAGTTTTATGTGAACCCAAAAATGGATTTGCACTTCATATATTATTTTAATAGAATGTGTTGACATTTGACTTAAGTTATCCACACAATCTGTCAGTGTTTTTGCATAGTGGAAATAGGCGATACATGAATTTGATGAAATACTTGTAATTCTTCCGACTTGCAAATGCTCAAGGAAGAAACAGAAGAGTTTGAAGGTATGACAAGTAAGAGTAAAGGAAATACTTCTGTCTATTAACAATAGTCATGGCCTCCTCTAGGTTGTCAACCTGTAAGTCGTCAACAAGTAATTATAACGTTAACTTGTGTGGCTTAAGCAATTTATATGATCATAAGAAAATTAACCACCAACTTAGAGGTACCTGCATACATAGCAGAACTGGTCCAAACATTTCTTCCTGCCAACACAACATACAGCATGATATACAGATATGCCGAGGTTTTTTGTACAGATTTTTCTTCACCAATTAGCATTTTTCATTCAAAACAATCCAAAATATAAGCATTAGGCATGAAAAGAGATACCTTGTAACAATCCATGTCAGTTCTGACATCGCATAAGATAGTTGCACCGACAAAGTTTCCACGCTCATATCTCGGAACCTACAGAAGAAGTTCCAAATAATGAGGTCAAAATGTCAACAGCTACAAAAATATTCTTGCTAACTTAACAATGGAAACCAGAAAATTATTAACAAATTGGGGGTGGGGTGGGGGAATCTAGACAAAGTAATCAACCAAACAACACCATACGTTAAGTGCACCTCCAGCAAATTAATATGACACAATAATTCACAGAAAATATTTAACACTGGCCAATAACTAAACAGGTCTCCAGGCTTGGGCTTGGACTAGGCTCACCGCTACCACCACTAAACCTCATCTTTCTTTTCCTTCGGGTCATCACAAATTTTATATCGGTTCATGAATTTGAGATACTCTTGCCAATTATGCTTTATAATTTGTTGATAGAAAAAGAAATGTTATTAATAGAAAAGAGAGAGTACAATACACTGGGTGAAAAGAAGTCCACCCTCAGCAAAATCATGATAAACAAGACCAAAAAAGAACTTTAAAAAGTGCATGTAACACCCTGAACCCCCTATAGGTACGAACTGCTACACGCCGCAAATCCATAGACTCGCAAAGCAAAAATATCAATAACGCGCAGCTCAAACAATAACAACTCAACAATAATCTTAAATTAAAATCCAACAATAAACATCGTTCAATCCAATTCAAAAGGAAAAACAACTAAATACCAAAATCGTAAAATGGAGACGCAACTCCCCGAAACTAAGAATTTTATCAAAATTCAACGACAAAAAGAAATAAGCATCTTAAGCTAACTTCAACTATCCAAAGTGTATGAAACAAGTGCTCAGTTATCAACGATGTAACCTGTAAAAAATTATGTAAGGGGGTGAGCGATAAAGCTCAACAAGTGACAATCTTTACTATTTAGGTGGATCAAATATAATTTGCAAAACACATTTTCGAAATAACTTTTGTTCGATAAAAATAGTAGGTATTGCTTTCAAAACTAAGCAATTAATAACAAAGTGAATTCACATTCAAAAATGATTTCAATGTATACAATATATTTTTTAATCCACAACCCTAACGACTAAGGTTACAATAGCCCTGTAACAAGGCCTAAAAATTCAATAATGTCAATGATCACACACCCTATTAAGGTATCTATAAAATGCACGCTCCCCGAAAGGCATCTAAAAGGTGTGCGCCTTAGTAGGTCGTATATTAGTTCCGGAAATAAATGTAAACATTAATCGGTTCTATACATAGTCAGACTGAGGATTTTAAAAAATATTTCACAATCTCATAGATATTCAAAACTATACTTATTTCACAGTTCAAAATCATATAATCTCATTTTACAATTCAAAAATAAATACTTGATCAGAAGTTTGAAATAGAAGAACATAACATTTTAATTTAAATGGAAACCTTGAACAAATTTTGAAACAATACATTTAGGCATCCAAGTAATTACTAAGGCATACATAAAAGTAAACGATAATTTAAAAACACTAAATAGTTCGAAAAGCCACTTACCGCGCACTTGAGTCAACTAAAACCTCTTAGTCCCAAAAATCAAATAATTCTCGTACTAGGCCTTTTTAATTTTACTTCTTCTCTGTTTTGCAGTAGTCCCAAAGCTAAATAAATTTTTACGTTTGATTTCTTTCTCTCTCTCTCTCTCTCTCTCTCGCATTCAATATGTCTTTCTCTTGTTATATAATAATTTAAATATCAGTAATTCCTTTGCATAATAGATAACCTTTTTAAAATTAAAAGTTTGTTACAGTCTAACTGACTTATCCTAGTAGGTTTAAGATATGTACTAATAATTATCTTTCTATTATCTAAATATATATTTATTTTTGTTTTATTATAATATTACTTTTTTTTAAAAGACAGATATTATAGTGCAATCATCCAATCCCTACACAAATCAATCACAAACCCTAAAGGCACCCATAGCACAACTTCAAATGGAGGTAATAAAAATAACCCTATCCTTTAACAACTTAAAACATAACTGCCATCAGGATAAGCAGATATTTTAAGTAGCTGCCAACTATGTCTTTACGCCCAGATGTCTCGTTGCACAAACAAAACTAAGAGTTCACATTGTTGTTTCAAGACCAGGTTTTCAGTCCAACAAGTACAAATTGTTCGTGAGACTCGTCATGTACCAACTTTACCTGGTTTTGAGGCATTCCAACAAACGACTCTATTGTGGGACAAGCATTCCAACACAACACTCCATTGTGGGACAAGTATGGTTGAGTCATTTCTCCATATCATTGTTGCCACTAGAAGACTCTACTAACCAAAATATAGAAAGATGAAAGAGACCACCTTTGAAACCTCAATATCATAATTGAACACCAGCATATATGAACTTACACATGCTGATCACTGTCATCTTAATTCACAGGTTTCGGGTGACTGATGATTCATTTCCCCATTTTGAATTAAACCCTTGAATATTTATGTACCATACTTTACTCACAATCCACATTTCTAAACCAGAATCACCAGCATTCGAACATTTTTCAGGTAGTATGAATGAGGTAATCTCCTCCTTTGGTAATGTTCATGTCAAAGAAGTTCAACTCTTGAATATATCAGTCCCTAACAAATAAACACCATAAAAATCTTTTGCTGATCTGAAACATACTGAAGACAATACAAAGACGGTATCTAATCAAATGTATGATGCTCAAAATGCAACTCAATACTCCTGATGAACTTAGGCAGGCAAAACTTGTTAATGCAATATATAAGTTTTTTTTATCACAACTTTACCATAATGTTTCTCCCATCAAGTATAAGTCTAGCTCCACTTTCAACTCCACTCTGAACCAATCTGCATATTTGATCCTTTTCCTGTAAATTCCGGGGCAAGTCAAAGAAGGAAACAACAGAACAAATCGCAGAACTCAATCAATTAACATGAGCACAATCACTGGTCCATACACACCCAAATCCCACTGCCCCCATCCTCAAATCTCATGAAACAATAAGAAAATGAAAACAAAGGGGGATAGAAAAAGGACTCGGCGTATGAAGTAGCCAGAATTTGACACCTTATAAACCAAATGATTTTAAATGCAAATTTTCTCTAATAGAAAAGGTAATATTTATTTATACAAAGCAACCTTCAATGTCATGTTAACTGAAAACCTTCAATGGTAATTGTACCTCTTTACTAATAACTGGTCCAATATCAGCTCCAGGTTCTTTCCCTGCATTTACTTTAAGAGCTTTTGCACGCTCCAAAAGTTCTTCTTCCCTGAATATAGTTATACAAGTATCAATCTTAATGAAAGATTTTTGCAAGAATCACTAAAAGACTGTATACTAATAGAGAAGAATATTTAGCAATTATAAAATAAGATATATATGATTAAAAACAGATATGAATAAAAACAGAAAGCATAAACAAGCATAGAAGTAAAAGATATCATACCATGTCCTTGAGCCACCAACAAAAATAGCCGTACTTAGAGCCATGCACTTTTGACCTGCAGCACCAAAACCAGCAGCTACCAAAGAATCCAAAGTGGCATCAAAGCTCGCATCAGGCATGATAATTGCATGATTCTTGGCTCCCATATTAGACTGAGGATTCAACAAAAGAATAGTCTTCAATAGATACAAAGTTCAAATTCTCAATAATGTCTACCAATAGGGGGCCTAATCCAACAAATATAAGAATGATTAACCTGAACGCGTTTCCCTCTGGCTGCTGCCCTAGCATATGTATGCATTCCAGCCTTGAGAGTACATGGCGATGGGGGAAAAAATAAGCTAAAACATTTACAAACTCAATAAATAAATCATATTTAGATGTTTCTTGAAATATAAAATGTCCAGAAGGACCAGTAGGTATTATAGGGTTCTTGCAGGTGTAGAATACTGGCCCTCAATAGCTTAATGCAGTTGCTAAAAGCAATCAGTTCCATGAGATTATTATGACCATCCAAAATCTATAAGAGCACTAGTGAAGAAAATTTTACAATATCATTTATCTAAAATTTACAGAATTATAGTGAACTATATTCTTATTTGAATGAGAACATAAATAAGTAGCCCAAACAGATAAAGGTGTTCGTAATTATTTATGCTAATGAATATACGCATCAAAGTGCAATGCAAAGCATGAATCACCATAATCAGGAAAACTAACTTACATTGTCTGATCCAATTAATGATATGGCTTTTATATCATCATCGTCACATATATGATTGACAATATCCTGCTCAAATAAAATAAAGTAAATATTAAGTCAAGAAAAAAAAAACACAGTAAAAGATCAATCAATTCTTTCCTTTGCCTTTCTTTTTTTACGAAAATATCAATCGTACACATTGGGGCCATTAACAGTAGCAGTATATTAAATTACTTGAGAAAAATTTATAAACATATGTATATGTATTCTGTTGCGATGTGACTCAAACCCTTTTCCATGAAGGATCCAGGTTTCCCATTCCATTAAGGTTTTGATTTTCCAAATTATGGATTTGGGATCTCCCACTAGGTCTTATAAATAGGGTAATTAGGATCTTGTTAGAGAATAACAATGCAGCGAAAAACGATAGTCAAGAAGAATCAAAAGAAAACAAAAACAATTGCACAAGACGCAAGATTTATGTGGTTCACCCAAAACATTTGGGCTATTCCACGGTCGGCAGCTGACAGTTTCACTATCTCTTAGAAAATTCGTACAACATACAATTGCAGGATCCCCTCCTTATATAACCGAATATAAGTAACTCTAATTTACCTGAAAATACAAAACTACGCCTCCAGATTTGGGCCACGGGCGCTTGCCCCCGAATCCCAACTAAATTATTTGTAGCGGCAAACAAACGATGATTAGGTCTGTGAGGGCTAGTTCTTGGAGCTCTTGACCGGTACCTGTGAGGGCCCTCCGCTTTTGGAACGAGCTCAATCACCTTTTGGATGGTTTTACAATCACCACTGAATTAAAGTTTGAATCAGGTTTCACCAATAACAGATCTCTATTGGAGAACACACAAGACAAGATGTAGAGAGCACAAGAAAAATCCAAGTAAGAGACAAGCTAGGATCTTCGAAGGGTTTTGATGATGAGGACATGGCATGCATGGATTCAAATAAGACTAAAGGGACGTGGGGATCAAGCAAGGCTAGAACTAAGAGGTTCAAACAAAGTCTCAATGGATTGATCCAAGATGTTTGGGTTGAAGCTAACGCAAGAAAATCTAAAGAGGAGGCTAAAGAGCATGAGACACAAATTTGGGTCAATTTAATACAAGCCCAATCCTAATCTTCTTAGCAAAGTCTACATATGTTACATGCAACGGGAAGTTTAATATTCATATGGGTTGGTTTAATTAATTTATTAGTTATCATGTGGGCTGCAGTTTTTAAAGTCATCAGACTTCATATGGATATTTAAATGACATGGCAAGTATTAGTGTATTAGTTGGTCTCGACAAGCGTGCCATTACTTCCTTATGTGATTCACACGCAGCAATCCTTATTTCAATTTACTGTGAACTCAGCTTAGTCACGCGGTAAATGAAATCCCACGCGGCGAAGGATTTTATTTTTTTATTTGGATTTTTAATTTTAAATTCTATTGTAATTAGGATTTCTTTTTAATTAGAATTTCTTTTCCAAATTGACTTCTATTTCCTTATAAAAATTAGGGTTATAGTTTATAAATTCCTATTAGGATTTGGATTGTTTTGAGTAGTATAAATAGAGGTCCAAGTTATGTAATCAAACACATTATTCATTATTCAATAAACTTGTGAGGTTATTCTCTACTTTTGGTTCTTTGAAGAATTCCTAAAAAAATTAGTAGTTTCTTAGTTATTTCTTTGAGATTCAATTTGACTTAACATCTGACAATTCATAGTTGTGTGTGGCGTCTTCTCTTGCATCGATAAATCGATTGTCTTGAGATTACCGCTTGATATAAGCGAGGGAAGAGAGGTGTCGTTGGTGTCCATTCAACCTTGATTTCGAGCGAGCAATTATACTAAGATTACCGTCTACAAAGTATGAGCGAGGGATTAAGGTGTTGCAAGCAATTCACCAATATTTGTTAGAAAGCGATCGAGGTGACGACTACCTCTCATGAAGCGTCTTAGTGGAGTCTATCATTTGGTATCGAAGCTAAGCCTTTTCTAACGAGTTACATATCTTTAATTTTACGCCGAAATATATATTGTAAAAAAAAAAAAAAAAGAAAAAAAAAAGGAAAAAGAAAAAAAAAAAGAAAAAAATATATCATATTTTATTTGTGCTAACCTAACTCAGTAGCACACCATCAAATCATCAAATTCAACCAAGAGTTCATCTAGTTCCATCATCATTAATTACGAAGCGAGACTACAATTTACAAATCTGAGGCATACAAGAGGATTACAAAGCAATCGATCGATGATTTTGTGGTATTCTGATAGTCACACTATCTATATTTTTGTTTCGTGATAAGTAATTTTGAATTGATTAGTAAAACCAAGAATTTTGCTAGGGGAATTCAAAAAGAACCTATTAGAGAGAATATTTGAGGTAAAAGGCTTAGTGGTGAGAATAATCGAGGGTAAAAGCCAATTTATTGAGAGTATACGAGTGAACCATTGATTCGAAGCGAAACACGTAAAAGGAGTGGTGAGAAATTGTTTTCTACTAACCCTTATTTTGCGGAAAATATGTCTAACTTTCGAAGGATAAAGGAACTTATGAGAACAACCCTCGGCAATTTGAATTGAAATTCAGATGAAAGCCGTGCATAAAGAATGGGATCGAAGATTGAGAAAGACTATGGAGCAAATGCGAGAACAATTAGAAGAGATGAGAGGTATACATGGTGAGCTATCCCAAAACACTTCGTGGGATGCAAAACAAGGCGAGACACTGACAAATTCGCCTTGAAAGGAAGACCACTTACGGTGAGGACGGTAGTGCGGCGGAAGATCGTGAATCTAATTTTTGACATCAAAAGACACGGAGGTGCTAGGGAAAGAAGAGGTCGGGACAAAGAAGATGGCAATTTGGATAGCATAAAATAAAGATTCCGACTTTTCGAGGCGCGGGTGATCACGAGGCTTATTTAGATTGGGTAACCAAGATGGGCGAATCTTTGGTATCACAATTATTCGGACCTTAAGAAAGTCAATGGCCGTTAATTCGGAGTTTTACGGATATGCGTTGATATGGTGGGATCGGTTGATGACTAATCGGAGAAGGTGTGAAAAGCGTGGAATTTACAACTTGGGTGGAGATGAAAGCTATCATGAAAAAGAGGTTTGTACCGAGATATCTATCGGCGGGAGATCATTCGTAGTTTACAAACTCTTAAGCAAGGAAGTCGGAGTGTGGATGAATATTACGAGGAGATGGAGATGTTGAAGGATCGGGCTAACTTGATTGAGGATAATGAAACATCGATGGCTAGGTTCTCGGCGAGGATTTAAGCGGGAAATTGCGAGACTTGGTTGAGCGACAACATTATTTAGAGTTAGAAGAAGCTGGTTCGTATGGCTACTAAGATAGAGAAACAACTTCGAGGCGAGGAGGACAACGAGGACAATCTAATGTTAGTTCATCATGGAGACCTAATTTAGCAAAGCGAGAGGAAAAAGCATTGCGATCGAACCAAATGTGGAACCTAAGTAAGGATCGACTAAGCCGAGAGATCTGAGGTAAAGCTGAAACAACCTTATTTTGGGGCGTAATCGGGATATTGTATGCTTGAAAGTGTCGAGGCACGGGACATATTTCTAGTGATGTCCAAATCGGAGGAAAATGTTGTTGTTTGACAATGGAGATGTGGAGGCCAGATGGGGAAGAAGGCGATTCTATGCCACCATTAGAGGAGATAGGTGAGGATCGTCGTGGTGAAATTCTAGTTCAAGAAGAGCACTTTAATACTTGAGTTAAGGAGGAGAAGCGGTGAGCAATGGGAAAATCTATTCCATACTCGATGTCTTGTGAATGGGAAAATCTGTTGTGTAATCGTAGATGGGGCAAATTTGTCTGAAATGTGGCGAAAGCACTACGATGATGGTGGAGAAATTGGGGTTACCTACTACCCGAACATCCATGACCGTATCGTTTGCGGTGGCTCGATGATAATCTGAGACATTAAAGTAACCAAATAGGTGTTAGTTCCATTTCTTTATTAGTCGGTATGTTGATGAGATATTGTGTGATGTGGTGCCTATCACGAGCGGGACATATATTATTAGGTGACCATGGCGGTTTGATAGGAGGGTTCAACGTGATGGGTTTACTGACATATATTCATTTGTTCACGACGAAGAAGATCTCTTTCGTCCTTTGTCACCACAACAAGTACATGAAGATCAAATTCATTTGCGGAAAGATTATGTACAAAGAAAGAGAGTGAAGAAAAGAAAAATCAAGAAGAAAAAAAGAGAAAAAGAAAGATGAGAGAAAAACAAATATCTTAGCAAAAATGAGTGATGTGAGAAAAGCTTTGATTTCTAAGCGACTATGATTTTACTTCGGTATAAAGAGGCGCTTTTGAATACTAACGCTAATGAATCTTTACTAGTGTTGTTTTATCTCTCTCTGAGAATTCAAAGATGTATTTCAGGAGCTTCTCATGGACTACCACTGATTCGGGAGAATTGAGCATCAAATTGATTTTTTGTTCGGTGCGACGATTCAAACCGTCGACTAATCGGAGTAATCCAGGAGACGAAGGAATTCAAAATGAGTTAACGGTGATGGGAAAGGATTCGTGAGAGAAAGTATGAGTCCGTATGCGATTTCGGTGATTCTAGTCTTAGAAAAAGGATGTAAAATGGAGGATGTGCATTGATTGTCGGCGGTAAATAACATTACGGTAAAATATCGACATCCCATTCCTCGTTTAGATGACGTATTAGATGAATTACATGGGTCTTGCATATTTTCAAAAATTGATTTAAAAGTGGTTATCATCAAATTAGAATGCGAGAGGGTGATGAATGGAAAAGCACGTTTAAAACTAAATATAGTCTTTATGAGTGGTTGGTATTACCTTTTGGTTTAACTAATGCACCCAACACTTTCATGAGATTAATGAACCATGTTTTGCGTCCATTCATTGAAAAATTTGTCGTAGTTTATTTTGATGATATATTGATTTATAGCAAAAACTTGGAAGATCATGCATTGTATTTAAAATCTGTTTTAGATGTACTTAGGAAAGAAAAGTTATTTGCTAACATAGAAAAATGCACGTTTTGTTCGGATAGAATTGTTTTTCTTGGCTTTGTTGCGAGTTCACAGAGAGTCAAGTTGATGAGGAGAAAATACGTGCGATCCGGGATTGGTAGAGTCAACCAATGTGAGTCAATCTGAAGCTTTCATGGACTCATGAGTTTCTCTTGGCGCTTTGTTAGGAATTTTAGTGAGATTCTGACACCATTGGCCAGAGAAGTCGTGAGAAAGTGTGGGCTTTAAGTGGGGTGATGAGCAGTAAAAAGCATTTAACTTGATAAAGGATAAATTAACAAATGCTCCTTTACTTATTTTGCCTAACTTTGCTAAAACTTTTGAGATTGAGTGTGATGCTTGAGTTTAGGAATTGGAGTTGTGTTGATCAAGAAGGGAAACCCGATTGGCGTATATTTGATGAAAAGTTGAGTGAGGCGACTTTGAACTATCTACATATAATGAAAAGAGATGTATGCTTTAGTTAGAGCTTTGGAGACATAAGTGACATTACTTATGGCCTAAGGAGTTTGTGATCCACCACCGATCATGAATCATTGAAATATTTGAAAGGTTAGCCTGAAGTTGAACAAAAAGCATGCACGATGGATGGAATTTATCGAGACATTTCCATATGTTATTCGATATAAGCAAGGTAAAGGAGAACATTATTTGCAGATGCTTTGTCTCATGGTATGTTTTGTTAAATACTCTTGATCTGAAATTGCTTGGGTTTGAACGAATTAAAGTGTTATATGATAATGACCTTGATTTCGGTGAAGAGTTTAAAACTTGTGAAAAGAATGTTGTGAGTAAATACTTTAGAATTGATGGATTCTTGTTTCGTAAAAATAAACTATGTATTCCTGCATGTTCTTTGCGTGAGTTGTTGGTTAGGGAATCACATGGGGGTGGTTTAATGGGACATTTTGGTGTTGATAAAGTTTTTGCTGTTTTGAAAGAACATTTTTATTGGTCTCATATGAAACGAGATGTGGAAAGAATATGTGATAGATGTATTACTTGTTGTCAAGCTAAATCTAAGTATTCGACCCCATGGATTGTATACACCATTACTATTCTAATGAACCTTGGATTGATTTGTCTATGGACTTTGTGTTGGGTTTACCTAAATTCAAGCATGGTCGTGATTCGATATTTGTGGTCGTGGATAGATTTTCAAAAATGGCACATTTTATTCCATGTCATAAAAGCGATGATCATCTCGTATTCTTTGATTTATTCTTTAAGGAGATTGTGCGTTTGCATGGTATGCCTAAAACTATTGTTTTAGATAGAATCTGAAAGTTCTTAAGTTACTTTTGAAAGACCTTGTGGTGTAAATTAGGTACTAAAGCGTTATTTTCAACTACTTGTCATCCACAAACTAACGATTAAATGAAGTAGTAAATAGGACTTTGTCGGCATTATTACGGGCTATCATTAAAAAAGAATATCAAGCGATGGGAAAATATTTACCACATGTTGAGTTTGCATATAACAGATTACATTATTCATTCTGCTACTAATTTTTCTCCATTTGAAATTGTATATGGTTTTAATCCTTTGACATAGATTGGATTTATCACCATTACATTTACGAATATACTAACATGGATGGAAAGAAAAAGGCTGATCTTGTTAAGCAGATTCATGAAAAAGTCGGACTAAACATTGAGCGGAGGGCGGAACAATACATTAAGCCTGCTTGAAACGAGGGGCGACATCAAGTGATCTTTGAGCGGAGATTGGGTGTGGTTACGTATGCGGAAAGAAAGATTCCCGGTTCGAAGAGCGTTGAAATTGCTTAGGGGAGATGGTCCATTTCAAGTTCTTGGCGTATCGATGATGATACTATAAATTGGATTTGCCGGTGAGTATAATGTTAGTGCCACATTTAACATTACTAATTTAAGTCCAGTTTGATGTAGGTGACGATTTGAGGACAAATCCTTTTCGAGAGAGAGGAATGATGATGAGGACGTGGCATGCGTGGATTCAAATAAGAATAAAAGGGCGTGGGGATCAAGCGAAGGCTAGAACTAAGAGAGTTCAAACAAGGTCTCGATGGATTGATCCAAGATGTTTGAAATTTGAAGCTAATGAGAAAATCTAAAGAGGAGGCTAAAGAGCATGAGACACAAATTTGGGTCGATTTAATCTGAAGCCCAATCTAATCTTCTTAGCAAAGTCTACATATATTTACATCAACGGGAAGTTTAATATTCATATGGGTTGGTTTAATTAATTTATTAGTTATCGTGTGAAATAATTGAGTTTTTAAAGTCATTCAGACTTCATATGGATATTTAAATAATGGCATGGCAAGTATTAGTGTATTAGTTGGTCTCGACAAGCGTGCCATTACTTCTTATGTGATTCACACGCATGACAATCCTTATTTCAATTTCTTGTGAATTGACTTAGTCATCGCGGTAAAGGAAATCCTGCGGCGAAGGATTTTTTTTTTTATTTGGATTTTTAATTTTAAATTCTATTGTAATTAGGATTTCTTTTAATTAAATTTCTTTTCCAAATTGATTTCTATTTCCTTATAAAAATTAGGGTTATAGTTTATAAATTCTATTAGGATTTGGATTGTTTTGAGTAGTATAAATAGTGGTCAAGTTATGTAATCAAACACATTATTCATTATTGATAAACTTGTGAGATTATTCTCTACTTTTGGTTCTTTGAAGAATTCTAAAAAATTAGTAGTTTCTTAGTTATTTCTTTGAGATTGAATTTGACTTATCATACTGACAATTCATAGTTGTGTGTGGCGTCTTCTACGCATCGATAAATCGATTGTCTGAGAGATTACCGCTTGATATAAGCGAGGGTGAGGAGGTGTCGTTGGTGTCCATTCAACGCATGATTCGAGCGCGAGCAATTATACCAAGATTACCGTCTAAAGTATAGACGAGGGGTTAAGGTGTTGCAAGTAATTCACCCAACAACTGTGATAGAAACGATCCGGACGACGACCACCTCACACAAGCGTGCCGTGGAGTCTATCATTTGAGAGCAGGTGAACATGGGGTTTTGGGATTGTGTTTAGGTGACAACAATCACAAAGGCAAAACTATGTATTGTACAGTAAGTTCTTAAAGTCTAGTGAAGTTGATTGTCTTCGTGTTGCAGGAAAGTTCGATTAAACAATTATAGCTCCTTGCTCCCAATTAGTTCGGACTTCCAAAGGCATATGAAAGATCTCGAAACCCTAACATATTCCTTTTTCTTGAAAAGAAGGAACTGGAAAAGCAATGCTCTTGGGAGAATGAGGACAATATAAAGTCAAACAATGTTTATGCATAAATGGTTGCTTCACTTGTCAGAAATCAGAAATGTCATCTAGATAGAATGAATGCAACATATTCTTCAAGTGTTATCTCCTTTTACCATCTAGGAGAACATTTAACTTTATTTGGTGAATTTAACTATATTAGGAGCAAAACGGTATTTAAAAATTCATTGTAAGATATTACCAACACAAAGTTCCATTGACCATGACAGTTGACTAACAGAAGGGAGAATATGTTACCAACACCTTAACCAAAAGGGAGCTTAGAGAGATTAATGAAAGAAAGAAGTCCATGTAATTGTGGCAAACCTCAGGCCACATCAGAATAGTTATCCCAAAAGAATCATAGCAGTCCATGTAATTGTAGCAAACCTTAGGCCACATCAAAGTAGTTAATCCAAAAGAATCATAGCATTCAAACAAAGGCACGCCAGGAAAATAATGGAGTAATAAGGACTTTCAGGTGACAAAGCTTACATGGGTACCATGAACAATGTTTAAAACTCCATCAGGTAAACCCGCCTCCATTGCCAGTTCTGCAAGAATCATTGAAGCCCCTGAAATGAACGCAATGACTCATTGAGAAAAAGTAATGACTAATAAAAACATATAAGAAAATGATGCATGGAGAACTCAACATGATCCAATGCTGCTTCAGTAAAATGCTGAAGTCCAAATAAAATATTATCGAAGAGAGAAAGAGGATACAATACAAAGGCGGACAAAATATCCACAAAATGAAAATAATACACACAAAACAAGGGGAAAACCCCCAACACCCTCAATGGAGAACAGCCCTCTCTAATTTAATCAGAGAAAGACCCCATGAAAAGCACCCATCATAGAATAACCAAACAGGAAGCATCTTTCTCTCTCTCTCTCTCTCTCTGCTGTGGATTCTCACTATAAATCACTTCTACATCCAGGAAAAAATCGCTACAGAGAATTGCAGTTAAAATCCATATATGGAACAACCGACTTAACTCTTTGTATGTAACTATCTATGATTGAAATGGTAAGGAATAAGGGAGTTCGATGACAATAACATGGTCAGTGTCACAGTGGCAATGGCGGAGATGGATGATGATAATCACTAAATTTCAGTATTTTATTCCTTAAAGGCTAAAGCTTATTGGTTGTTTTAGTTGCCAATTTTGAGATCGAAGCAATGTCTTTACTCTATTAGCAGCGAGAGATTCCTATTTGATCGCTATGGCCAGTGAAGCTGGTGACAGAGTATTAATTGTAGAAGATAGGGGACTGGTCGCTAGATTCTCTTAAAGCAATATCAATTCCGAATTGTACTTGACTTGTTGATGCATATTAGAGAGGACAAAAAGACCCAACTTTGGTGGGTCTGATTGTAATGTAGAGAGAAACAAGAGACGGGTACTTGGTTCACATGCAAAAAAAATGCTACTAAAAATGGTAACTTTGTAGTCTACATAAAAATGCCACATCATACTGTTTATAAATTCTGTTTCAATGTTATGTCGCAGTACTTTTCTTCAAAGGAGATCAATAACTGGTTAAGTTTGTCGTGGCCACCCCAAGAATTTATGAAAACTTTAGAAAGGGAGTAACTATCACCTGGATTTATCTCAGAGGGCTTCAGGATAAATGTATTGCCACATGCAACTGCTATAGGAAACATCTGCAGCATTTATACATTTATTTAGAAACACAGAAAAAGAAAAAATTTAGATTCCTTCAAATTGACTGCACATAAAAATTCTAATTGTGAATTCAATAGCAAAAAACAGTTGGAATGTCTTCTCAAGCGAGCATTTCATAATGTACAGGAAATGGTTGTAGCACCTATGTAAAACTATAAACCAAAGTAAACTTACGTGATAGCTTCTTTAGGATAACTACTAAAATTTAGCATAAAATAAAACTTACATTTCTGACAACCCAAAAAAAATATTTAACTCAGCATATCAATTTAATTATTAGTAAATATTAACAAGAAAAAGAATTAATATTTTTTTAAACTTTACGATACAGGGACAGAATAATCGATGATTAAATCAAACCAAGAGGCAAGAGCTGAAGAAAGATAAAGCTGAGAAAGGGAAGTATAAAAGACATACCCACAAGGAAATCGTTGCAGGAAAGTTATAGGGACATATCCCAGCACAAACACCTAGTGGTTCTCTACTGCAGTATGTATCAAGTCCATTACACGCATTCGGAAAAAACTCCCCCATTTGCAAAGTTGCCATTCCACAAGCATGTTCAACAATCTCTATAAAAGCCAGAAATATGGTTGCAGACATGCAACTTGAGTTCAAAATCCAACAGAACTTTTGGAATATGAGTATGTGAATGTGTTTGTGGTTTTTTGGAAGAGCAGAAGAAAAATATATACACAGTTAAGCACTAACCTAAACCACGAAGCACGTCACCTTTAGCACCATTCAACGTCTTGCCCTGCTCTGTAACGATATTTGTGGCAAGCTTGTCCTAGAAATAAGTTAAATCTCTTTTAAGCACGTCAAACATAGTTGCCTAAGGACACATATAGAGAGAATTATTAACGATACTGACAATATCCCTACGGATGAGCTCTTGTAGCTTGAACATGGCGCGTTGACGTATAGTAACTGGAGTTTTTCTCCATGAAGAGAAAGCTTGTTTGGCTGCCCTTACTGCAGCTTTGAATTCTTCATAGGTAGTCAAAGGGACTTGTGAAACAACCTCCTGTGTTGCCTGATAAGATTATTTAAATTAAGAACTATATTCTTGCGCTTCTAAGAAAAAAGGAGAATAAGAATCTGCTGTAATAACGTGCTTACTGGATTTACAACATCAATGATTTCACACGCTTGTGACTCCAAAAATTTCCCTCCAATCAAGTTCAGAACCTTCAGCTACAATTGAATTGCAGATCAAAAGGAGAATACAGAAATGTTAAAAACCACCACATATATATAGGAAACTGATATTTCCGCATGACTTTTTGATATTTCCACATGAAAACCGTTGCTATAGATCCTATAGCGACGGTTTTTACCGTCGCTATACATCTATAGCGACACTTTTCATGTGGAAATATCAATTTCCATTATATATATATATATATATATATTGAAAGAGAGAGAGAGGAAAGCAGAAAATCTTAACCGAAAAACCTAATCAAATTATTCTTTCTGCACATTAAAACTTACTGCACAGTTGTATCTTGTTGATGATTCACCAGTCGTAAAGGCAGTGGCAGAACTATTTGGTCTCCACGATTTAAAAGTTTTCTCTGCAAAAGTAAAGTATTCGTTTCTTACTATATAAAGCTACTAGTAGTTTAATGATTATTAAAGTTACTTGAGAGTGAGAAAATGCCCATCAAGCAGCTCCTACCTTTTTTCTTAATCTCATCATAACCAAAACACTTCATCAGAACTTACATAAATGCCAATTCAAGCCATGTGATGAAAAACATGATTTTTCTACTTATTTAATCACATGACTCTTAGAAGAAGCATCTTGAAGAATCAACAAGCTGACATAAAGTCTGGAACAAAATAAAATATATACTAACTAAATGACCAACTGACTACGTTGATTAAACCTAATGGTTTTGAGTCAATTAAATGGGTCTCGAACACTATTTAAGAACCTAATTTAAGCAACAATATGCAATCACAGTACTTTCTTTCTTGACCATATATCAGACTAACATCATCACACCCTCAGGTTTGGCCCTTTGGAGTTATGGACACAATAAAGAGGTGAAGGATACAACCATTCACTAAGAGCACAACCTGCTTTTACAATTAGTGCAACGAGTAAAGATTGTATACACCCCTGACTTCTTCCTAGCAACAGCACTATGCTCTCATATTGTCATAAATGTACTGGAATTAGTAGGCACGGACAGGTGACATGCTGGAATTAGCAGTCAGAGCCAGTCAATACTCAATGACCAATTTTACTAGATACAGTAGATATTGTCTGACCTGTAAGATTTCCCTGACGAATTTTGGCTTTGAGATTGTATAGATGCCTCGGTGTTGAGTGAAACTCAGGATTGCTTTGCTTGAGAGCCTTAAGAACCTGACGTGGTTTTATACCAGCTTCAGTCATCACCTTGATTTTCTTGACCTCTTCCTCGGTAAAACGACGACTATAAGGATGCTCAGACATGTCCTTCAGAGCTTCATGGTTGTGCTCACCATTTTTTACTGTAAGCACCCACACATCATCATCCTTTTTACCTATAGCTTCAAAAGGGCAATTGATAAGGCGAGAAGACGCTTTCCGTTTGCGCTTGCTTTCTTCAATTTTACGCCTATTGCGATAAACACCTCCTCTATCACAACCAAGTATAACTCTTCTATCCCTTCTAGACTTTTTAATAGTAACCACATATCCTTGGCTAGCACCAAAATCACGAACATATGTAATAAGGTCTTCACGATCTTGAAATGTTCCGGCCTGTGGCGGACGCATTAATTTTTCCCCAGCATCGTCCGACAGACTTTGAATTTCCATTGTAAAAACAGCAGCTTGAAACCTAGAGTAAAAAAATGCACAGTACAATAAGCCAACATCTTTCTGTAAATGATATTGCATATGAGTTTTTAATATAAACAAGACCATGGACAGACAAAAGAGAGAAGAAAAGGAGATAGAGAGCATCAACAATCATAATGATTTGATATCATTCCCTAAGATGATATTACTACCATCTATTAAGTTCAATTATCTTTCCTTAGTTTATAGCAGTAATGAAATAAGCAGCTATGGGCAACAACATAGAGGGAAGTGAAATCTTCTCTTCCTGAACTATAGAGATTACCATAAATCACAATTAAGATCCGAGTTCTTTTTAACCATATGGAAGAGGTGTATGTAATAACTACTTACATCTTCCAAAAAATATTTACTACATAATTGTAGCGAAATTGTATGATACCGCCTACATCACTTGGAGTGTATACTTTGTTGACTGGGCCAACAAGCATATTGGACCACTTTCTTATCCAAAAGATTATATTATTAGGTTGAGACTCATCATACTTATTAACCCATCAACATTCTTAAATTCTTCTGATGTGGGATTCATGTGACAATTAAAGGGAAAGGGAATGACGAAAATTTAACTTCTATATATAAATATACAACCCAAGGAGGCTCAAGCTATTAAATATTTTCCAAGACCTCAGACTGTGAGAATTGGGTCAATCACAAGGCCATCTTCAAGTCTCTTTCTTTTTGAAACCCTTGGGGAATGAAGTGGTTTAGCGATGCCCTTTGCAAAGTAGAATTGAGTGTTTCTTTCTATATGCAAATCCTAAATTATGTATGTGATAGGCTATTAAATATTGCACATCTATTAATTCCGTAACTTCCTAATAGCAAATACAAACTCATAGACATAATGACCCACATTATAGGAACAATTGATATTAATACAATCAATTAAATAAAAGAAGACCTATTGAAACTTACAAGGCCGTCGGTAAGGTCTCACCACAAGATTACAAATGCCAAAGTGAGGGACAAATAGTCAGATAAGATGAAAGGAAGAAAAAATATATATATGTTCCAAACAATTACGGAGTAATGATTGAAAGCCGAGTAGAGTTGATAAAGTGTCGGTATGGCTAATGTTAGTTTAAGATCAAAAATAGCAAACAATCTCACAGAAATTAAAGAAGAACGAAAAGTAAACAACACAAGATATACCTTGATTCACCAAATTGTGGCTAGTTATGTGCCTCGCAATAGAATGATCAACACACAAAACAATATTTATATAGCAACTAGAAAACCTTAATTGCTTTAACATGGGCTCAAACTCATGAGGCCCAAAACATTAGTCAACCCCAAGATCGGACTACTAATAAATCCCTAAGCCCAAATATACATGACACTTGGCCCGACTACCCACTTAAGTATGAGTCAATCCCAACGGCTCATTTATCGTGTGCCACATGGAAATGTAATGTAAGGCATAGTTTGGATTTTTGGGGTTGATAGTGGAAATGTTGAAAGGACAGCTGGCTCGGATACTGGCTTTGAGTTCGAACTTTCTTCTTTTCTATAACCAGATCAGGAGTTGCATGGCTTCTTGGTTGTTATATAAATATATATATATATATACACACACGCATATTGTAGGTCAAAAATCATATATTTACAAGGTGCGAAGCTAGCGTGGCATGAACGCTATGCCGCCAAGTACTCAAGACAACCAATCACTATCTCCCCACACATCCAAGTACTACAATTTCTGGAATGTAATTTGCATACCAAAAGAAATATGAAAACATAAAGCCAGTATCTTGAATATTTCCAATTCATTTCACCCATTCAACAGTTAAAACAGACACATCTGATCCGCTAAAGAAGTATCAAATCAATATACTGCCCCATCCTTGTTATTTCAATAAAGGGGTTAAGAATCAACCAGAATCATTGAACTTTTACAACAGAGCACCAAACTCGAAAAGACCGGTTAATTGTCTGAAACTGAAATTCCAAGTGAAATTCACATTAAGGCACAAATTCATTGTATTATAGTAATCTTAGTGTATACAAATGTGTAATCAAACAATGTAAACATAAGAAACCAAATTTATCCTTCAATTCCAGGAACAGATCACTACAATAAAACAAAGGTAAAAGTCACACTTGAAACAACATTAAAACCCTTTATCATGCAGCCCTAAATATATATATATAGGGGTTCCATTTTTGACTTGTTTTTGTAGCGGCCGGAGCAAAAAAAAAATTACAACAAGACAAAAAAGGAGTTGCTGTGGATGGAACCTCGTGTATATATATATATATATATATATATATATATATATATATGCTTTATATAAAATGGGTTTTACCTAATCAGAGTTTCCACTGTAAAATTTGCTTGATCAATGTAAGCACCCACTTACAGTTACTAGAAACCCAATGTAATCAATCTAGATCAAATTCAATAGCAAATTATCTAAAATTAGTTTAAGAATCCTTGTATATAGAAAGTGATCAGCATTGCTACAAGTATAGAAACATAAACCCACAAAATATAAAGCAACAAAAATCACAGATATCACCTTTACATAGAGGAAGAACAACAATCAAGAATAAAGGAGCTACCTTTTCAAGAAGCTTCAGTCAATTTTCTCTATAACTAGTAGACTGATAAACAGGCATGAAAGAATGAAAGAGAGAGAAAAGAAAGTGAGGGAAAATTTTGAAGGTTTATGAAGACTGAGAAAAAAAGGATCGGGACACCCCAAATTTGATAAACAGGGACGCCCCCTTTTCTTATATGCTTTCGAGAATTCAGAAGCGTGTGCTCACACAGTTTCAGAGAGCGTGGTTGTTACAAAACTTGCGTCCCCTGCGTCGTGATGTTTGACTTGTGAGTGTACGGTGTTCTCCTTGGATTGGCCTAAATTTGTTCATAGAAAAGTGATTTCACGCGCCAGAAGTCAACGAGTGTGCCCTTATACTCAAGAGGAGAGATGGAGCCGCTGTTGTCTACTTCCCCGTCATCACCACCTGTTTCCACCCGTTCTGGCTTGGAGTGTGAATTTATTGTGTATCCAATCCAAGTTAATAAAACATAATCTTCTCAAGGACTACTTTATCTTTTAATAAAATTAAATTATTTTTTGTTTAAGATTGTAATAAATATTATGTTTTAGATAGTTTAAATTTTGAGGGCATGGAAGGTTTAGCATAGAGAATGGTGCAGTTTTAAAACTTCTAATCGGTGTTGTGTGATTTTGAAGCTTGTGTATGATTTCATTTGGTTCGGTTTTAATTTTAAAGTCAATTAATTATCATAGTCAATAATAATATTAAGAGCAAAATGACATTCTTTCTAAATAATTATAATAATACTCACTTTGCAACACTCACCTTCCTCCTAATTTTTTAAATAACAGCTAGTACACTTGTAAGTTTTTAGGGTTGACTAAATAGATAAAATTACATATTTATCCTTGTATGTTATCAAATTTTAATTCCTAAATAATATATATATATATGTAAGACCCCAACTTTTATGAATAAAGATGAATTTTCTATAAATATCATTTTTGAATATTAAGGAGTGAATATGATATAATGTTATAGTTGTGGGTAATATTTATAAATTTTGCAAAGACGCAAAAGTTGTTATATTATATTCGATTAATTGGGAAATATTCGTTTTAACGAGAGAATATTAAATACGATGACAATAATCGTTGGTGGACTTCACAATGTAATTATTATCGGAGTTAGAAAGCAGCGAAATATCTTTTTATAAAAGTAATGTGGCGAAAGTTTTACCGAATTAACTGTTAAAATACCAAGTATTAAAAAAATAATAACGCTGGCGTGGTTGCGTAGTAGCACATACGATATTAATTATTGATCTTTACGTGAGAAGTCACTCAGTTTTATTCAATTATTACTACTGATAATTCTTTGCGTAGTATCTCACGTTATTTTATTTAATTATTATCGATATTTTACATATTATTAAATTAATAATTGAGATGACAAGTTATTCTAATTATTATATGCATAATTAACAATGTCAGAAAGTTCACGTAGGAAAGGTTTGTCACCTAATTCATGGCGCTAATAGGGAGAAATCCTTATTCGGAAAGCCCCCCTTGTAAAGACCCCAACTTTTCAATGAATAAAATCGAATTTTCTCTATTTATTATTATAAATAATATGGTGTTAATTTGATATAATACTTTGGTTATGGGTGAAATGTGCAAATTTTACAAAATAAACAAGTGGTAATAAAATATTCATTGTGTTAGGGAATATTAGTTTTTAGTCGTGAAATATTCTTTACGTTTCGGGGAATATTAAATACGCGTGAGGCGACCATTTGTGGGCCCCATAACGGATAAGCGTCGGATGAAGAAAGCGATATAAAGTTTTGGTTGTTATAAATAACTTGGCGTAGTTATTACAGATTACTTATTTGTTGGAATACCCGTTGGTTAAAATACTGAATCTGGCGTGGTTTGCGCGAGAAGACGCGGTATTACCTGATATTGTTGAATTATTGATCCTTACGTGAAAGGCACTACTCGATAATTGTCACGGTAATTCTTATTCAATATTTTATTTTATTGATTCAATAATTGCTGCGTTGATATTTTATATTATTGTTGTTCAATAATTATCATTGACAAGATATCCATTATCGGATCAATAATTCATATTATTTGAATAATATTATTAGATAGCATTATTGGCGAATGTCAGAAAGTTACATCGAGGAGAGGTTTGGTCACCTAATTACTTGGCTTGATGAGGAGAAATCCTTATCGGAAAGCCCTCTTTCTGAGGAGCGACTGGTTGTCATAAATGTGATTCAGTAATATTATTTGTGAAAGTAATTAAATATTGATTCATATGATAAGGAGATATTTATTTTATGTGGATATAAATGATGGATTTATTTATGTGGTTATTAATGAAGGAATTAATGCTGAGATGTTTTATCAATATTTTATCGGATTGGAAGTATTTAAAAATCATCCGTTTGTGGATTTTGGGTATTTTTCTGTTTGGAATTTGGAAAAACTCAAAGCTACAAAGTTGTAGAGAATTCGATTTCGTGTGGAATGGACATAAAATTTGTATTTTTCTGATAAACGGACTATTTTCTATGAATTATTAAAGTTTCTGATTATTGTTTAAATGATAAAATATTTTGGAAAATTCTAGAATTGGTTGGTGAGAAATGTGCTCAATTGAATTTTAAATGTGGTGGGTGGCAATAGTAATGAGTAAAGCCGTGAGGTGTGAGTTGAAGCTCTACATGGCGTTCTAAGCATTTTCTATAAATAGGGTCTTTAAGTTAGAATTGAAAATCACACCGAATTCATAAGTTTTCTCTCTTCTCTCTATATATTATCGAAGCGTATTCTTGTGAGTATTTTGATACTTTGAGTGTTCTTTATCTGATCTGCAAGTTCCTTGAGACTATATCCAGATTTTTTGAAGTATTATATCTTTTGAGGTAAGGGATGTTATTTTCTTCGTAAGTGATATTATTTCTTGATATCATTATCTAGAAATATTAGTTGGAACTTTTATCAAATTTAGAACTTTTCATATCGGGGTTACTTATTCATGAGTTCTTATTCATGAGTTCTTATTCACGAGTACTATTCACTTAAGCGTGATGATTTTTCTTGTGGAATTTCTATCTTTTGGTGTCGGTTCTTATTCACGATATCTGGCCTGACTATTCACGATATCTGACCTTTATTCATAACATCGACACTATTCACCGAAAAATGAATTTTTCTTCTTTTTGTCCAAGTTGTCTATTATGGTTACTATCTTTGATTGTATACATGTTTTGATCTTTATTTTGAATTTTGCTTCGAAATTGGTTATTATGAAGTATTTTTGAACTTGGATAAACTGTAATACGAATCCCTAATATTTGATCTTTTATCTCACTGGATTCGTTTTCTTTGAAGATATTTTTCATCATCCTCAGTCCTAAATGATGATATTACGGAATATCTTTGGCCTGTAGTGCAAAGATGAATGATTAACTGATGAATATCTTTGGCTTTTGTAGTGCAAAGATGAATGATTAAGCGATGAATATCTTTGGCTGTAGTAGCAAAGATGAATGATTACCTAATGAATATCTTTGGGCGTAGTGCAAAGATGAGCAGTGTTGAGATGAACATGACCAATTTGGTGATACAAATGAATATCTTTGGCTGTAGTGCAAAGATGTATATTTGATTCAAGATGTATATTGATTGATGTTACTGAGGATAAAATATTGATGATGGACTTTTAAATCTTAGAAGATAGTAGAATTCTTTCTCTCTTGACTCTTTAATGAATTGTTGTTTCATTGCAGTTGTTGATCTAAAACTTGTTGTCTACTATATTTTATCAGATTTTTCCCTGTTGAAGACTAATGATAATTTGTTGTATATTACCTTAGTCATAATATTTTCTTACTGGGCTAGTTGAGCTCACCCTTTCTTTCATTGTTCTCTTCAGGAAATGAGAATATAGTTGGGACTAGTCGGGGAATGGATTGACGGTCCAGATGGTTGCATTAGTAGTCCTCACTATTATGTGAAATAGCATATCAATAATTGTAATGAGGACCCCTTTTGAGTTTTTATATTGTCTATTAGACAATAGTTGTATTCAAACTCACAGTATATGTGTTGTCGTATTTTGCACGACAATTGTATTACTGAAGTTGTATTTGTTTTTGTACCATATATTTGACGATTCAGAATGGGTTGGATGGAATGGACCTATTTTAGGGTCGTCACACCCCTCTTTCCTGGGAACGATCTGGTTGTTAATATTGCGAGTTATAATAATATAAATAAACGTTGTTAAAATTATTGGGGGGATTTTTATGAAGTATTTGTTGGACCCCCATTTACCCAGTTTTCAAAATAATCGGTAAACAAATTTTCAGTATTTTTTATTATAAAGGTGGGGCCCACATGTGGGGGCCACATATGGGGCCCACATTTGACTTTGGAAAAATGAAATTGGCAGGGGGGGAGAATTGGTTTTCACGGATGATTTCTGTTGATAATGATGTTTTGTTTTATTAGTTTTGTTTTTTATAAAAAAATAGAATATATTATATTTTATTATGCATAGTGTTTGCATAGTAAAATCAAATTTTTAAAAAAACTTCGGCCGAGCGTCCGTGAATAAAATTTTCAAATAGTATCATTTTCATTTTCCTATAAATACGATGCTTAGTTAGAATTGAAAATCACACCAGAATCAGATAATTATTCTTCTATAATATTGAGCGTATTTCTTTAGAGTTTTAGAAAGTTTTGAGCGTAGAAAACAGTGAAAGTTTTCTTCAAGAATATCCCCGCTATACCAGTTGGAATACTCTTCTTTTCAAGGTAAGGGATGTTATTTTTATTCAATATTCATATGAAATAATATTTTCTTCCATACTCTGTAGTATATAAGTAATATTATTTCGTTTCAGATTCTGAATTCTGTACTCATTTTATTAAAGTTTTGGCTTCTATACTCCATGAAATTAGTAAAATATCCTTGATATTTGTGCTTCATCCAGTATCTTTTCATGGAAATATTATTTTGAGCATTCTTGATAAGTTTTAACATTTTCATGCCAGGGTACTATTCACGGGATTACTATTCCTGAAGTTACTATTCACTGGTACTATTCACACGGTTACTATTCACCCGAGGTACTATTCATGATAAAAATTAATTCGTTTTTGGTCCAAATTATTTTTGGTACAATATTATTCTTGAATTTTAATCCACAAAGCAGTATCATGTTGACAATTTGGACGTTATTGATTTCTGGATAAATTAAATTATATATCTTTAAAAATTTATCCTTAAACTTATTTTATTGAATTCTTATATCATTGTCATCATCCTCGTGCTTATATTGTTATGAAAATCATCTTTGGCACGTAGTGCATAGATGGACTTGGTATGATTATGACCATGAATTATTCGGTATAATCATGACCGTAATGTTACAAATGATGTAGTAAAAGTCCTCATTGGCCCGTAGTGCATTGATGTACAGTGGTTGGCATGATCATGACCATTGATGAAAACATGAATATCCTTGGCCTGTAGTGCATAGATAATTTATGGTCGTGATACTAATGAATATCCTTGGCCGTAGTGCTGGGATGATGTGAATTATTTATTAAGCTGAGTCTCAGCGATAAAAGTGATGAAAAACCTTTTAAATCATAGAAGATAGTAGATTTTATGCTCTACTTTACTCTTCTAATGGATTGATTGTTCATTATGATTAAACTTGATGTTTGTTATATTTTATCAGTTTAACACTGTTGAAGGCTAACGATAAATTATTTTGTATTATCTTAGTCATAATATTTCTTACTGGGCTAGTTGAGCTCACCCTTTTTGTAAGACCCCAACTTTTTTGAATGAAGATTAAATTTTCTCGAAATATATTTTTGAATATTATGGTGTGGATTTGATATAATGTTATAGTTGTGGGTAATATTTACAAATTTTGCAAAATCATGAGTTGTTATATAATATTCGATTGGTGGGGAATATTCGTTTTAACGAGGGAATATTAATGACAATGGTACAATCATTGGTGGACCCCCTAGCGGAATTATTATCGGATTGAGAAAAGCGACAAAAATACTTTATGAAAATAACGGCGGAAGTTTTACAGATTAGCTGTTGAAACACCCGGTGTTAAAAATGCTGATGTCTGGCGTGGTTGCGTAGTAGTACACGGTATTGATTATTGATGCTTACGTGAGAAGTCACTCGGTTATACTCAATTATTGCTATATAGTAATTCTTTGCATCATATCTATCATATTATTGATTCAATTATTGTCACGATATCATCTGCATAAAATGTTTTTATTAAATCAATACTTGAGGCGACAAAGTTATTCATATTATAAATTGCAATATTTTCTGATGTCTAGAAGTTACATCGAGAGAGGTTTGGTCACCTAATTGCGCGCATGATAGGGAGAAATCCTTATGGAAAGCCCCTCTTTCACAGGAGCGACTTGGTTGTTAAATATTGTGAGTTATAATATTAATAATGAATGTTGTTCTTGATTGAATTTGGAGACGCGGACGTAATATTTGAGTCCGGAACGACGAAATTAGTAAAAATAGTCTATAAATAAAAAAATTTCCGGGATTCACTATTTGGTCAAAAAGTCAACAGTTGACTTTTTTTGGGAAAAGACAAACTTCAAAATTTCAAAATTTATATTTTTGATAAAAATGGTTTCATTGTGTTGGAATTATTTGTGTTAGTGAAAATCGACAATTATTTCGATAATAATTGATGTTTGGAGGTTATATTGACCAATCGAGTATTTAACCGGATAAATGAGCAATTGATTGCTATTATTTCACATGATTATAACTATTTGTTCACATGTGTATACAATTGTTTCACATTCTTGTTACTGTTAGGGGAGTTGGTGCAAGATTGATAATACTTGCATGACTAAATTAAAAATGGAGGTATAGATGGAGAGTCTTATCTTTGAAATTACAGTATTTTCACATGATTATACTATTGATTCACATGATTGAACTATTGATTCACATTATTTACTATTAGGGGAGTTGGTGCAAGATTGATAATACTTGCGAGGACTAAATTATAAATGAAAGAAAAGTTGGAGGTATTATCTTTGTAATTTTCGAGCCCCAAAGCGTCTGATTATCGAAACTATATTTTTCTATAAATAGAAGCTCATTCTTCCTTCATTTCTCACCAATTCATAAAAGCTTTAGAGCGATTATTATAGAGAGAAATTATAGAAAAAAGAAGAGAAGTCTACTACCTCATTATTCCAATATCCAATTTTGCTAAAAGTAGGGAGTATTATTTATTTCTTATCTATGAAGAGAACTTACATTATTCCATTCTTTATTATTACATTAGAATAACTTTTTGTATCTGTGAAGCTACCATATACTTGGTGAAATTCTTACATTGTTCCATTCTTTATCATTACATTGGAACATCACATGCATGCGTTCTGGCTTGGGACTGGTTAAAATCTTTATTATTACATTGGAATATCACATGCATGCGTTTCTGGCGGGACTGATTCCATCTTTATTATTACATTGGAATATCACATCTATGCGTTCTACGCGGGACGATTCCGTCTTTATTATTACATTTGGAATATCACATGCATGCGTTTCTGTGGGACTGATTCCATCTTTATTATTACATTTGGAATATCACATGCATGCGTTACCATGGGACACGATTAAAATCTTTATTATTACATTGGAATATCACATGCATGCGTTTCTGTGGGACTGATTCCGTTATTTATTATTACATTGGAATAACTGCGTATGCGATACATCGCGTACTCGGTGATTTCTTTTGTTATTCCATGCCTTATTATACTCGGTTGGTTAAAGTTTTGACTTCTATACTCCATGAAATTAGTGGAAAATCCTTGATATTTGCGCTTCATCCGATATCTTTTCATGGAAATATTCTTACGAGAATTCTTGAATTTTACTCTCAAAGCGATGATCGTATGTTGACAATTTGGGCGTTATTAGTTCTGGATAAAATAATTCTTGAACTTGTTTTATTGAATTCTCCCAGTTTTATCGATAAAGATTTAAATTTCGAAATAAATAATTTTTAATATTATGGTGTGAATTTGAGATAATATTATAGTTGTGGGTAGTATTTATAAATTTTGCAAAAAGTATCATCAGTGGTTATATTATATTAGATTAATTGGTGGGGAATATTAGGTTTAGCGAGGAGAATATATATCAATGGCTCAATCATTGTTGGTGGACCTAGCGAAATTATTGGCTCGGATTGACCCTGACAAAATATGTCGGATTGAAAAAGCAAAAATATTTTATTGAAATAACGGCGGAAGTTTTCTGGTTGATCTTGTTGAACTACTCGATAGTAAAAATACGATGTCGTGTGGTTGCGTAGTAGCTTGCGGTATTGATTATTGATCTTATGTGAGAAGTCACTCGGTTTGATTCCATTATTGTCGATTAATAATATGAATTATTATAGCGATAATGGCGTTTTGTTTTATTAGTATTATTAGCGTAATAAAAGCGAAACATCTTTTATATAAAGCGAATACTTTATTAAAGTTATTACATAAATAAAATATATTATATTTTATTATGCGTAGTGTTGCGTAGTGTTTTTTGCGTAGTGTTTTTTGCATAGTGTTGCGTAGTGTTTGCATAGTAAAATGTTTTTATATAAATAGAATATATTATATTTTATTTAAAAGATTTTTCTTTAAATATGAATAGTCAGATTAAAGTAAATCAATACAGATAGTTAAATGGATTAATTACTATGCATTCTATTTTCTATAAATAGAAGCTCATTCCTTCATTATTTTCTTACGAATTCTTTGAAACTACAGAGAGAGAACTAAACTATAGAGAATCTATAGAGAGAGAAGAAAAGTGATGATACTACTTCACTTTGCCGATATTGGGTTCTTAAGGTAGGGAATATTATTTGTTGTACTACCCGTAAAGTGTTATTCTTTCTTATTCATGAAGAGAAGCTGTTGTTATTCCATTGCTTATTATTACATTGGAATAACTTTTGTATCTGTGGTTTACCTATACTTGGTGACATTCTTATTATTACATTTGGAACATCACATGCATGTGTTTTACTGGGACTGGTTAAAATCTTTATTATTATTTTGTTGGAACATCACATGCATGTGTTTTACAGGACTGGTTAAAATCTTTATTATTACTGTTGGAACATCACATGCATGTGTTTTTTACAGGGACTGGACTGGTTAAAATCTTTATTATTACATTGGAATATCTATATGTGTTTTTTAGGAGGATGCAGTTCCATCTTTATTATTACATTGGAACATCAGCCGATTGTGAATTTCACGACTGGTTAGATTATTATTATTACATTGGAATAACTTTTGTCATACATGCAATCGCATGCGTGGTGATTTCTTTTGTTATTCCATTCTTTATTATACCCGGTTGGTTAAAACTTTGACTTTATACTCCATGAAATTAGTAGAATATCCTTGATATTTGCGTTTCATCGATATCTTTTCATGGAAATATTCTTACGATCATTCTTGAATTTTACTCTACAAAAGCAGTATCATTTTGACAATTTGGGCGTTAATAATTCTGGATAAAATAATTCTTGAACTTGTTTTATTGAATTATTATGTCATTGTCATCATCCTCATGTTATATTATGTTATCTTTTGAACTTACGTGTATAGATGAACTTAGTATGATTATGACCGAGGATCATTCGGTATAATCATGGCTTGTTATAAATGATGTGATAAAAGTCCTCGGTGGCTGTAATGCGATGATGGATAGTTTTTGGTATGATTATGACCGGGGGTGATTCGGTATAGTCATGACCATTGATAATTTGATGAATATCCTTGGTAGTAGTAGTGCGAGGGTGATTGATTAGATGATGTGGATTATTTATTAAAAGTGAGTCTAGTGATATAAATGATGATGAAAAACCTTTTAAAACCTAAAAGATAGTAGACTTTATTCTCTACTTGACTCTTTTAATGGATTGCTTATTCAAGCTATGATTAAACTTGTTGTCTATTGTATTTTATCGGTTTAACCTTTGTTGAAGGCTAATGATAATTTATTACGCATTATCTTAGTCGTAATATTTCTTCTTGGGCTAGTTGAGCTCACCCTTTCTTTCCTTTATTCTCTTGAGGAAATGAGAACATAAGGGGGACGAGTCGGGGAGCGGAGTAATGGTCGAGAGGATAGCATTAGTAGTCCTCACTATTACGTGAAATAGTGTGATAATAGTTGTAATGAGGACTCCTTTTGAGTTTGTATAATATCTAGTAGACAATATTTGTATTCAAACTCACGATTTTATGTCGTATTTGTACGGCAGTTATATTAGTAAGTTGTATTTGAATTTATGTACCATGTAAGTGGCGACCCAAGATGGGTGGCGTATACCTAATTTGGGAGGCGTCGCGGTTGGTATCGAGCTTAGGGATATGATCCTGGCTAAGATGTGAGAATAGTACTAGGAGGGAGAGGCGGGGAATACCTTATTTAGTATGACCTACTAAGTTTATTTGGTATTTGATTGGTCGGTCGGAGTATAGTGATAATATGTTGCATGTCAATTAACCCTTATTTTGTGGCGGTGTTTGAAAATGGCATCAGAGAATGTTGAGAATAGCAATGGAGCACGGGAGGTATTGATTCTCCACGGATCGATAATCGGGACAATGTGCAGCGAGGATGGCGATAATCCTCCTGTAAACAACAACAACGATCGATTGATGAGCGACGATGCGTTTAAAAGTTTTAGAATTCATGCGACATCGGTGAAAGCGACTCATCCAAAAGCGTGGGGTGGAAACACGGAAAACTCTCGGGCGGTCATCGGCATTAAACAATTAATTTGGGACCACCGGAGTTTAAGGGAAGCAAAACCACTTACTTGGCGGAAGCATGGATAAAGCAGATTACCAAGATATTTGATGTCTTGGGATGCTCAGAAGAGCAAAAGGTTCCTTTTGCCGCCTTTATGTTCTTGTGAGGAGCGGATTCTTGGTGGGAATCGGTAAAAGCGTACTCGACTTCTTTGTCTTGAAGATATCTTGGGAGAAGTTCGGGGAGGCATTCAGCGACAAATACTTTCTGAAAGTATTCGCCACATGAAGGAGGTGGAGTTTATCAAGTTGGAACAAAACAATATGGCCAGGTGTCATGATACGAGGCAAAATTTGCGGAGTTATCACGGTTTCGTCCCACTTGGTGGATAATGAAGAGAGAATAGCGAATGTTTTTAAGAGGTTTGAAGCGGAGATCGTCGACATCTTATTTCTCATAAAGCGTGTTTTTATTAGGATGTTGTAAATAGGGCTCGATTAGTGGGTAGCGATAACGAGTCAGCCTATGACTAAAAAGAAGCGGTAAGCAAAATTATAATACCGGCGAGAGTAGTCATCGAGCGGTGACAACAAGCGTGGAGGAATCAGCGGGCGGATATGGTAACCACTTGGTGGTGTCGGGGCCAAAACAATAAGAATGGACATTCAAGAAAAGGAGATTCAATGATGATGGAAGGGCGTCGGCACTGACACCGTTGTTAAGGAAGGAGAAAGACCACTATCGTATGCTTCAAATGCGGAGGAGAGGACACATCGATCCGAAGCTGCGCCATCTTAGTCAAAGCGTGTTATAATTGTGGAAAGAAGGTCACTTAGCTCGATTTTGTCGTTTCAGAAGACAAATTCAACTAGGATGGAGGCACCGAAAGGTTTGTCCCGAGACAAACCAAAGCCGTGGTAGTTTAAGAGAGGCGTTTTTTTTTTCGTGACGAGGAACTGAATAAAATTATCACGGGTAAGTTAATCGTAAGCTCTTGCAAAGTCTATACAAGTGTTAGATACGAGTTCTACCCACTCTTTTATTTCACACTAGTTGTGTTCAGCGTTTAAATTTGACTCAGAAGAAGTTAAACTTTGACTTATTGGTTGAAACCGTTAGTAGGAGCCTTCGTTACCTCTCTATTTTTTAAATCTTGTTTGATTCGAATAAACATTTTCACGTTACTGTCGATCTTATCTCTTTGAAAATATTTGTCTTTGATGTGACTTTAGAAATCGATTGGTTAAATACTCATCATGATTTTTTGTAAGGTTGTTAGCTTTCATACTCTTAACTTGACTGTTGTTATGCGAATTCAAAGTAACGAACCACTAAAGTCGATCATTGTCATATCAAGCCATAAGTAAAGAGCCCCGATCCTTTCGTTGTTGACTTTCTTGTGTGGAATGCTGCAGAAGCCGGACTTTTTACGTGGCGACGTCGTGTTGAATGAAGATGGCAAGTTGATAGGTATCATTGTGAGGTCTTATCGAGGTTAAGGGATAGAAGTCGCGAGTTGGTATTAATGTGACGTCTTATCAAGTCTTGGACGAAATGTGATTTTGAATGATATTTCTATCATTAATAAATTTCTTGGCGTATTCTTGAAGAATTCTAGCCTACCCTAGGCGTGAAATCGAATTTTGTATTGACCCCGATCTACAAAACCCATTTCTTAAACCCTCGAATATTTCTTGACTAAAATGAGCATTTTCGTGGTTTATGATGAAAGTCATAATAAAAGCATTGGACTAATGAAAATCATGGGTATTCGTGGTATTAGTAAGTGTTATGATGAGTTATGTTGGTTAGTATGTGAAAACATGAAAGTTTCTTAGAAATCTGAAAGAGTTGAAAATCAGATTTTGGTGAAAAAGCGTAACATGAAATTCAATTGACCAAATCTCTTATTATATTTTGAATTTTTGAGTGTGGTCAAGTCCTAGAGTTAGATCTATGAGTTACCTAACTAATCCAAGTGGAATTACTGGAAAAGGTGTTGTAGATTTTTTTGTGTGGACTGATTTTAGCAAAGGGTGCAAAGCTGCAAAAAGCAAAAAAAAAGCTACTTTGCCATGATTTTAGAGGGACTGTTTCGGCCACTTAAATTATGAGAAAAATTCTGGCCTTTTGGGACATGAAGGTATATGGTATAAAGTACCTCCTGTCCAAAAATGAGCTCATTCTGACTTAAAATGAGCAAGTTATGACTATTTCAATATTTAGGTTTTTAAATGAAAAATGCTATATTAGGAGTTCTATAACTCAGATGACCATGAAATTTAAACTAGAAGCTCACGTTAACATGTGTAAGGTCCTGCCAAGATTTGGGAATTTTGGAGTTAAACTTGAGGTAGCTAATTTCTTAAGGAATTAATTAGAAATTTATTTTTGAAAAATAGTAAATGAATTTTAAAAATTAGAGAAAATATATTTTCATTATGGGACTATATTATGCTAAATCCCAGAAAAGAAATATTTTTGGGACTAATTTGGTATTTTTCATGAAAATAGTTTAATTCTGAACATATGAGTTAAATATGTTATGGGAAGTAACAAAGGTTGAAAATAGGATTTTATGGCTAGAGAATCTATATAGAGTATATGCATATTTTTTTGAGGATTTGATAATTGGTGATGATATCTTATGAGTATGGCATTTTGAATGATTAAATGCATTATATGGTAAAAGCGTAAACAATTGAGATAAATTGTTTTATAAATTAAGAAGTGATTAAAATATTGTTATAATATTAATGATATTAGATTATGAGATTATTAAGTGATTGATAACATGGGGATATTCTTGAATCTGGATAAATTATATTATAAATGTTTAATATTTATCCTTTATCTCATTTGATTGATTCTTTATATCATTATCCTCGTGTTTATATTATGTTGAAAGTAAATACGTGGCTGTAGTGCGTAGATGGACTTGGTATGATTATGACGAGGAGTTGTTGGGTATAATCATAGTAGTAATTGGCTCACGATTATCTTTGGTAGTAGTGCATGGATAATTTGTGGTGGTGATCTTAATGAATATACATTATCTTTGGTAGTAGTCATGGATAATTTAATGGTCGTAATCTTAATGAATACGATTATCTTTGGTAGTAGTGCATGGATAATTTAATGGTGGTAATGATACTAATGAATACGATTATCTTTGGTAGTAGTGCATGGATATCTTTGAATAATACGATTAGTAGTGCATGGATAATTTGTAGTGCATGGATAATTTGTGGTAATGAATTACGATTATCTTTGGTAGTAGTGCATGGATAATTTGTGGTCGTGATCTTAATGAATATACGATTATCTTTGGTAGTAGTCGTGGATAATTTGTGGTCGTGATCTTAATGAATACGATTATCTTTGGTAGTAGTGCATGGATAATTTGTGGTCGTGTAATCTTAATGAATACACGATTATCTTTTGCGTAGTGCATGGATAATTTGTGGTCGTGATCTTAATGAATACGATTATCTTTGGTACGTAGTGCATGGATAATTTGTGGTCGTGATCTTAATGAATACACGATTATCTTTGGTACGTAGTGCATGGATAATTTGTGGTCGTGATAATACGATTATCTTTGAATATCTTAATGAATACGATTATCTTTGGTACGTAGTCATGGATAATTGGTGTCGTGATCTTAATGAATACGATTATCTTTTGTACGTAGTGCGTGGATAATTTGTGGTCGTGATCTTAATGAATACCACGATTATCTTTGGTAGTAGTGCATGGATAATTCGTGGTCGTCGTATCTTAATGAATATCCTTGGCACGTAGTGCGGGGATGATTCGATGATATGGATTAATTATTGGTGAGTCTCGTGATGAAATATTAATTCATGAATGTGGTAAAAGTCGTCTTTAGTAGTAATACATTGATAGACTTGGTATGATTATGACCGAGGATTATTCGGATATAATCATGGTAGTAATTGAAAACACGAATATCCTTGGCGATAGTGCATGGATAATTCGTGGTCGTGAATCTTATTAAATTTGCGTCTCGGCATTATTGGTTTCTGAGTTGTATATCTTTAGCTTTGTAGTGCAAAGATGAATTGTTAATGAATATCTTTGGCGGATTGCGAAGATGAATTTAATATTTTTAACGATAAAAGGTATTCAAAGGTATCCTCACCTCTTATCATACAGTCGTACCCTAATTTCGGTGAAATTCCATAAGGAGGGAGATTGTGAGACCCAGATTTTATCGATAAAGATTTAAATTTTGTCGAAATAATTTTTAATATTATGGTGTGAATTTAAGATAATATTATAGTTGTGGGTAGTATTTATAAATTTTTGCAAAGTATGCAGTGGTTATATTATATTCGATTGGTGGGGAATATTCGGTTTAGCGGGGAATATTAAATGCAATGGCTCAATCATTGGTGGACCCCAGCGAAATTATTGTCGGATTGAAAGCGACAAAAATATTTTATTGAAATAACGGCGGAAGTTTTTCTGGTTGATCTTTGTTGAACTACTTTCGATAGTAAAAAAATGCGATGTCGTGTGGTTGCGTAGTAGCGCGGTATTGATTATTGATCTTATGTGAGAAGTCACTCGGTTTGATTCCATTATTGTCGATTAATAATATGAATTATTATAGCGATAATGGCGTTTTGTTTTATTAGTATTATTAGCGTAATAAAAGCGAAACATCTTTTTATATAAAGCGAATACTTTATTAAAGTTATTACATAAATAAAATATATTATATTTTATTATGCATAGTGTTGCGTAGTGTTTTGCGTAGTGTTTTTAGTAGTGTTGCGTAGTGTTTGCATAGTAAAATGTTTTTATATAAATAGAATATATTATATTTTATTTAAAAGATTTTTCTTTAAATATGGATAGTCGGATTAAATAAATCAATCGGATAGTTCATGGATTAATTACTATGCATTACATTTTTCTATAAATAGAAGCTCATTCCTTCATTATTTTCTTACGAATTCCTTTGAAACTACAGAGAGAAATTAGAGAAACTATAGAGAGAGAAAGAAGAAAAGTATATACTTCTACTTCACTTTGCGATATTGAGTTCTTCTTAAGGTAGGGAATATTATTTGTTGTACAAGTAGAGGGTGTTATTCTTTCTTATTCATGAAGAGAACTTTTATTATTCCATTGCTTATTATTACATTGGAATAACTTTTGTAACAGTTTACCTATACTTGGTGACATTCTTTTATTATTACTATTGGAACATCAAATCATATGTTTTTCCATTCGGACTGGTTAAAATCTTTATTATTATTTTGTTGTTGAACATCACATGCTTGTGTGTTTTTTACAGGACTATTCCATTCTTTATTATTACTGTTGGAACATCACATGCATGTGTTTTACAGGACTGGTTAAAATCTTTATTATTATTTATTTACATTTGGAATATCACATACGTGTGTTTTACAGGATGCAGTTCCATCTTTATTATTACATTGGAACATCACATCGGTGTGAATTTCACGACTGGTTAGATTATTATTATTATTACATTGGAATAACACATACATCTGCATGATACGCATGCGTGGTGATTTCTTTTGTTATTCCATTCTTTATTATACCCGGTTGGTTAAAACTTTGACTTATACTCCATGAAATTAGTAGAATATCCTTGATATTTGCGTTTCATCGATATCTTTTCATGGAAATATTCTTACGATCATTCTTGAATTTTACTCTACAAAAGCAGTATCATTTTGACAATTTGGGCGTTAATAATTCTGGATAAAATAATTCTTGAACTTGTTTTATTGAATTATTATGTCATTATCATCATCCTCATGTTATATTATGTTATCTTTAACTTTACGTGTATAGATGAACTTAGTATGATTATGACCGAGGATCATTCGGTATAATCATGGCTTGTTATAAATGATGTGATAAAAGTCCTCGATTGCTTTTGTAATGCGATGATGGATAGTTTTGGTATGATTATGACCGGGGGTGATTCGGTATAGTCGTGACCATTGATAATTTGATGATGAATATCCTTGGTAGTAGTGCGGGGTGATTAGATGATGTGGATTATTTATTAAAAAGTGAGTCTCGGTATAAAATTGATGAAAACCTTTTAAAACCTAAAAGATAGTAGACTTTTATTCTCTACTTGACTCTTTTAATGGATTGCTTATTCATTATGATTAAACTGGTTGTCTATTGTATTTTATCGGTTTAACTTTTTGTTGAAGGCTAATGATAATTTATTACGCATTATCTTAGTCATAATATTTCTTCTTGGGCTAGTTGAGCTCACCCTTTCTTTCCTTTATTCTCTTGAGGAAATGAGAACATAATTTGAGACGAGTCGGGGAGCGGAGTAATGGTCGAGAGGATAGCATTAGTAGTCCTCACTATTACGTGAAATAGTGTGATAATAGTTGTAATGAGGACTCCTTTTGAGTTTGTATAATATCTAGTAGACAATATTTGTATTCAAACTCACGGTTTATATCGTATTATACCACAGCAGTTATATTAGTAAGTTGTATTTGAATTTATGTACCATGTAAGTGGCGACCCAAGATGGGTGGCGTATACCTAATTTTGAGGCGAAAGTCTATAATAATTATACTTAGAAATATTTAGTGAACATCATTCCACTGTAGCAAACACATGGAATTAGGGATGTCACAATAATTGTCAAAATATCTCATTTTATTGAACCAATAACAACTCATATCAACCGAAACCAAATGAGTTGGTTAACCATTTTTATTTATTTAAGTTGAGTAAAATTTAGACCCATATTTTTAAAAAAGAAATATAGGTCCAAACTAGTTAATAATTTTTCTACCCATATTTCATTCCAAATTCAAATCCATCTCTATCAATATCTCTCTTTTTGTCAATAACAAATAGGATATCCAAATTACCCTTCCTTTACATTTATATGTATACCATGTCTTAACCAACATTTCTATATAAAAAAAAGGTTGACCAACACTTGTGAATCTACCTCTATTTGTTCTTTGACAAAATTATGAAATAATTTTTATTTATAAAAATTAACTCTTATATCAGCCCATATCTAGAAATAATAAATATTGTCATTGTGACGCCCCCAAAATAGGTATACATCACCTATTCTGAGTCGCCAAATACATGGTACAGAATATAAATACAATCTTAAATATCTGACGTGAAGTACATGAGTTTTAATACAAATATTGTCTTCAGACAATATTCAAACTCAAAATAAGTCCTCAATATATTTATTATCACACTATTTCATAGAATAGTGAGGACTACTAATCTTATCCTCCGGACCGTCACTTTCCGTTCCCCCAACTAGTCCTGCTACGTTCTCATTTCACGAAGAGAATAATGAAAGTAAAAGGTGAGCTCAACTAGCCCAAAGAAGAAATATTATGACTAAGATAATGCGAGAATAAATTATCGTTAGCCTTTGTGATGTTAAAGCGATACAATATAACCAACATCAAGTTTAAGCTGCGGTGAACAAGCAATCCATTAAAAGAGTCAAGTAAAGAATAAAATCTACTATCTTCTATGATTTAAAGGTTTTTTCATCACTTTTATCATTTGGGACTCGACTTAATAAATAATCCACATCATCCATGCACTACTGACCGAGGATATTCATTAGTATCACAACCATAAATTATCCATGCACTACGGGCCAAGGATATTCATGTATTCATCAATGGTCATGATCATGCCAACAAGCATCCATCAATGCACTACGGGACGATGAGTACTTTTACCACATCATTTGTAACATTACGGTCATGATTACCAGAATAATCCACGGTCATAATCATACCAAGTCCATCTATGCACTACATGCCACAGATGACTTTCAACAAAATATAAACATGAGGATGATGACAATGATATAAGAATTCAATAAAACAAGTTCAAGAATTATTTTATCCAGGAATCAATAACGTCCAAATTGTCAACATGATACTTCATTGTGGAGTAAAATTCAAGAATGCTCAGAAGAATATTTCCATGAAAGATCTTGAATGAAGCGCGGAAATATCAAGGATATTCCACTAATTTCATGGATTATAAGTCAAAACTTTAACCAACCGAGTATAATAATGAATGGAATAACAAAAGAAATCACCGAGGCATGCGATAGCCGCACAGATAAAGTTATTCGAGAGAATGATAAATAATGGAACGAGTCATGCGAACGCGCGCGCGTGAGGATATTCAATGAGAATAATAAATAATGAAACCAGTCGTGCGAAGCGCACGCATGGATGTTCCAACAGAATGATAAATAATGGAACCAGGTCATGCGTACAGCACAGACAGGATGTTCCAACAGAAAAGATAAAGAATGGAATAATAGAAGAATTTCACCATGTATGCAGTACTTCGCATACACAGGTTATTCCAACGTAATAATAAAGAATGGAATAACAGAAGAATTTCACCAATTGTAGGGTAGCAGCGTGATCTGAGTTATTCCAATGAATAATAAAGAATGAAATAACAGAAGTTCTCTTCATGAATAAGAAAGAAATAATACCCCTTACCGTAAAAGAAGAGTATTCCGACTGGTAGGGCGAAGATATTCTTGAAGAAAACTTGCACTACGCTCAAACTTCTTAAAATTCTAAAGAAAACCGCTCAAGATTATAGAAGAATTCTCTGAACTTCTGGTGTGGTTTTCAATTCTAACTAATCATCCTATTTATAAGAGAATTGAAGGGATACTATGCAATAAAATATTCTAATAAAATGAAAACTTTAAATAATATATATATATATATATATATATATATATATATATATACATTTAGCTTGTGATTTCCTCCCCCCTGTGATTCAACAAAAGTCTCGTAATTATATACAGGGAGCCCTTCCATGTAAAAGGTTCTTATAGTCTTATCTGCAACACCCCTTTTTGGACCGTTGATAAATTGAATTGATGGTTGAGATTAACTTTTTATTTGATAAGTCGTACGAGGTTGTTGTGCCTAATTATTTCTGTATAAACTTCTATTTTATTAAGTGAATATTAACTTGTCAGTATAGTTATAAAAAGTGAATATTTATTATTAAAATAATCCGTAGGTAGAACTTATCTTAGAACAATATATATTTTTTATTTTACTTGGTAGAACTTGCACTTACCGCTTAATACTTTTTTTATTTCCTATTTCGGTGAAGCTTGTCTCAAGGCTTAATACTTTTTTTTTTTATTTCCGGTAGGTGGAAAGCTTGTCTGCTTATCTTATCTTTATTTTTTTTTCTTTTCTCCATTATATGTTATATTTCAAAGCAAATTAAAATAAAATAAAATAAAAAAAACAGAGACTACGTAAGATGCCTTTTGTCACTATTTGAGGAAAAAAAAATTTCGATATCCCAACTAGTAACTGTTGAACAGATTCGAACTCGCGACCTCATGCACCAATACCTCGTCATATGACCACCCGAGCACCACGGGCCTAGCTGCTAAGTTCAACCAAGGATATATCCTTATAGAAAAACTTCACCATCCCCCAAAATCTATATTCTTGCATTACTATTATATTACGATTTATTATTATTAATAAATTTATATTATTAATTGGATTTTTCTAAATAGAAATAAGTTAATATCTATATTTATTATTATCCCCTTTAATATTTTTTCTTATCTTTGTAATAATATCAATAAAAAGATTATTAATATATTAAAAATAAATATCATTCTTTAATAAAATATAAATAATGATCATTATAAATCTTGTATTATTAGTATTAATAATTTTATTATTAAGCAATGATTATTAGTAATGATTTTATATATTAAGCAATGATTTTATTATTAAGAAATGATTTTATTATTAATAAAACTAGTTCAATTAGTCTAATAAGTAATGATGATAATTTTTCAAGTCATTTCAGGAAATTAATTTACTTATCGAATTTATAAAAGTAGTGAAGTATTATTATAATAATAATAATGTGATTATCAATATTAGAAGTACAGATTAGACCAATACTAGTACTGCATAACATTAAGAGGAATAGTACATATTATATTCTTATTTTCATAAAATAAAAAAAACATAGAATGATTAATACAACCGACGCCTATTTTTTTGGCTCAGGAATCCCTAGCACTCGATAGTGATTTCGCTTATCGTGGTCGGTTTCAAAGCCACAAATTGCACATTTTCGATGAGTCTTAGAAGGAATGATTTTCTCGAGTGCACTTTTGAATCTAGATTATTTTTTGCGGCCCTTTGTTTGAGAAATATTAGGCGGCAAAAACTCTTCTTCTTCTTCCACCTCTGCATCTTCATCGTCATTATCGTATCCCATATCATGATTTGGATCTCCAACTGTGCAATCAATGTCCTCATCTGCCAGTTCAGTAATATTCTCATCTGGATCATCTTTGGTCAACCAACTCTTTTCCTCGTGCATTCGGTTTAAACGGTTTTGTAACCTCGGATTTGAAGCGAAAGCCGCTTTGCTTTTCATTAACTCCCTGGTAATCACCCATCAAATGATTATAGCGCATTACTTGATTTTGTTCGAAGTCATTAGATGTGGAGTTAAAGAGTAAGTCTTCACCATTGCTTTTGTTCGCATCTCTTGTCCACCGATGAAGGATCATGTCGGTCGGTATTTGTGAAATACTCTTTGCTATGAAATATCTCAAGATGTACTGCATAATTCACGAGTGAGAAAACATTTGGCGATTACATATAAGCGATCCCGATTGTCGATTGTTGACAACTTCTTTATATCTTCCACCACTTTTAGTTGAATCGCATTATACCTTTGCATAAACCTTAGTATCGGTGACACTGACTCACTAAGTTTACTGAACATTGTATTTCATGGAATTGATGAATTGGCGTTGAAAGCGTCTAAACATCTCTTTTGTGTACACTTATGCGGCATGAACTTCTAAAGATGAAGCAAAAGTACCATAATCCTTTTACGATTTTTTGTTATGTAGTGGCCTTCCTCTCCACGATAAACCTGTCTTTCTACTGACCTTTTGACTCTGCAGTACAAAACATAGCATACTGTTGATGCATTAACATACTCATCAAAAAGGCATTCATGCTCTCGCTTCTTCCGGTGGTAGTCATTCCCACGGCAAAATATCTCTTCTATATCTTTGGAATCCATTTCTATCGTACATCATACAAACTTCCAAGCCATTCATTAGTATACAATTCATAGGAACTTATCGAATATGCCAACGCTCTTCAAATTCCTCGATGGACAATGAGTTATACACAGTTGTTAAAATCATTTTTTGAATGATGGGTGCTCATAATAAACATGATGCTGATTTTTCGGAAATTTATTGCTAATATGCCAAGAACACGATAAATGATAACTAGTTGGAAATACCGTAGCAATAGCATTACTCGTGGCTCTGTCTTGATCGGTGATGATGGTTGTAGGTGCCTTGTAGTCCATGGCTTCAAGCCATGTATGTAATACCCAAACGAAAGTGTCCTACATCTCATCTCGTAACAAAGACAAATCCAAACAATATAGATCGATAATGGTGGTTAACCCTGCAAATGGAACAAACGGCATGCCATACTTATTTGTCAGTATGTCTTATCAAATGTCACAGCGCCTCTCGAACCAGTTGATATATAAACCTTGATCGCAAGGCGTCAAACCACAAAATACAAGCTATATGCGGTTGTTTTCACCGGGTTTCACTCGAAAAAAAATTTCTTGGCACTTAGGATGCAAGTTTGTTCAAATGATTGGACAATGACTTGTGCATTATTTTCATCTGTAGAATCACGCCTTAAATCTCGCACCACATTCTCAACATTAGCAAGAGAGAAAGGAACATTTTGCAACCCACCTCCCATTATGCTCAAAACATTCATCATCTTACTAGGACCAATCTGGGACTTATTTAAAGTGTCAATTAAATTTCTTGCACCAGAGAGTAATATTTACGTGAGTCTCGATCAAATCTACTTTGGTGGGGGTCACCAAGTGATGATTGTGCTCTAATTCAACAAAGTAGATATATCATGATTGTCCTATTTCTTATTGTGGACAACATATATTCTAGCTTTGCACATTGTTAGATCTATAGAGTCTCTCTGTCTAGTTATTTTATTACTACTATCTTCATCATCGTGTAAACTCTTGCCAACAATTGGTGTACCCGGCTTTCTTACATATATACCGCCTAGATCCGATATCATTCGTATTAGCATGTTTATGATTAGTTATGATTCTAATCTCAAATCCATATTTGCGAGCATATGATCTATAAAATATTGACCTCTTCCAGCGTATAAAATAATTGACCAACGTATGCGAACAATATCGGTTATTATCATCAACTTCACTAACAAATTCGGATGTATTATATGACATTTTGAAAAACTTACTTGTGAATAATAGTGATGAATTTTGCTCGATCGAACTTGACTTGATTTTACGAAGTGAAAGTGGGCAACCGGATGAAACAAATTATGAGTAGAGGAGAAAAGAAAATAATATCGGAGAACAAATTTATGGAAGGATAAGAAGATAACTTGAGAAAATAGCGACTTACTAGACAATATTTAAAGGTAAAAAGATCGGTAGAATTGCGACTTGTAGCGGTTAATGCTCAAGAAGTCAAACTAATGTACTTTTCCCGTATAATCAATGTCGACTTTGTTTCTATTCCCATAGTGTTGTATTATTATGTTTGACTACTTATTCACCGGACACATTGTTTATAATAATAATAATAATGATAATAAAATAATAAAAAATACATGTCCATTAGAATATGGAACGGCTTTATACTCAATTCGTAATAATAATAGAATAATAATAATAATCGAATAATTATAATAAAATATTGAGAAATTTAATTTGGGGGGAGATGGAATGTTTTAAGATATATTCAAATCCAAGGTAAGATATGACAGCTAGGCCCGTGGTGCTCGGGTGGTCATATGACGAATGTTTGGAGCTTGAGGTCGCGGGTTCGAGTCTAACTAGCAGCGAAAATTGATTTATTCCCCGCCGTTATAGCCGCTACCGGCCGAACGATTTTTATTAATAATATATATATTTTTTTATTTCCGGTAGTTATAGCCTCTCTAAGTAGAATGAATTTATTATTAATAATATATATATTTTTATTTCGGTAAATTTATAGCCTCTCTAGAAATGAGCAATTTTGAGAGGAATATATATATTATTTTTTAATTCCGGTAGATGAAGCCTGTCTAAGTAGAGCAATTTTGAGAGGAATATATATATTATTTTTAATTCCGGTAAATTGAAGCTTTGTGATTAAGTAGAACCAAATGACAAACCTTTATGCTTACATCGCTCGGAAATGAATGAATATTTTTTGACCACTTTTTACGCCACATTGCCTCGGGAAAGAACACTGCAATCTCGGTAAACTAAAAAATTTGAGACATTTGTTTGAATTTGGTCCTAAATTAATTCATGTCTAGGACATTTGCATGAGCTTATTTAAGCGTCTATTGAGAACACATGTTGTTCAAACTAAAGTTCACTTGCCTAGCTAGATAAAATAAAAATAATGAGAGTAGAGAGGAGTATTTAGGAAGAGGAGCAAAAAACTTCAACAAATTGAAGCGCAATTTGGAATCTATTTATTATATTCGAAGACAATCAATTTTTTGTAAGATATATTGTTATTGGTACTCCATTTCATATTATTATTTGCAACATGTAAGATATTGTTATATACATTATTATTGTTATTTGTTTTGTTTGAAATAGTTTTATCACTACATGTTATTCTTGAATTAAAGGGATATAATACCATGCGTGTATTTGTTTTTGTTGTCATTAATGCATGTTATCTTTGCATATTATGCATGCGTGTCTCACCGTGGGATGCTTTTTATTTGTTTTTATTTTAATTTCTTTGAGTCATCATTATCTAATGGAGAAAAGAAGATAAAAAAATTAAAAAAGCTAAGCTGGTTTAAATTTATCTTCAGTAGGGAAAAAAATAGAAAAAAGAAAAAAGAAAACTTTTGCAGCATAGCATGCATTGATAAGTATTTATTTTATTATTATTTTTCATTTATTATTTTTATTTTATTCCAGTGTACTCAATTGTTCACTTATTGTTTTAATTTATTTTTCTTCTTATTGTTTTTGTTTTTAATAGTTTACATTTTTACTAGTTTTTAATGCATGTTAATATTATTACATTATATACATGCATATTATTATTACATCATGTTGTTCGGTTTTTTAATGCATGTTAGTGTGTATTATTATTCTTGTCATTTTGCAACATGTTACTTTCAACTTCATTTTGTCATACATCTTAATACTAATATGGAATTGATGTATTTTTTAGGTAAAAGATGGATAGTTAGGAATATGGGCGATTGATCCAAGTGTTACGCATGATCAACAAGATCATGTATCGGATGACATATATCATGGGAGAGATAGGGGAAAACTAAGCTCCGGTCGATATCTTGATCGAAATATAATCGATTGGGCTTTGACAAAAGAATAAAAATCCTTTTAAATAAATGTGGATTTGGAGTATTTAGTTATCAAGGTGTTGTACACCAAACCGATCTTAGTGCGATATCATGTCTTTAGTCGAGAGATGGCGCTTAGGGACTAATACTTTTCATTTAAAGCGTGGAGAAATAACAATCACGTTAGAGGATGTTCACTTTATTTTTGGAGTTTACCGGTGGTAGGAAAGCCATACTTGGGTCCCCTATACTTGTCACCAATTTGAATTATTTTAGGGATTGTTTTGGAGATAAATTAGGTGGTGAATATTTTAGTTCAAAAAAACGCAAAGTGCAATTTCATTAGTGTGGTTGCACGAATATTTTAATAAATGTCGAGAATGCAAGTAAAGATGTTGTAGGCGACACACAAAGGCATACATGTTTGTGGTTGTGTGGTAAATATTATTCCCTAATAGGAATAGAAATAGTATGCACCCACGATATATGTCTTTTTTTATTGCTTATTTGAAGATTGTGTAACTTACTCTTGGGGCAGTAGCGATGTTAGCATATTTATGCAGATCTTTATATATCGCTGCTCTTAGGAAAGGAGTTAAATACATTAATGGTTGTGTTACATTGTTACAAATTTGGGCTTATGACGTGTAAGTATTGGAAAGCCAAACCCTTGGCCACAATCATCCTTATGGTTACCTAGGGCTTTAGCATGGTCTATTTTGGAGCCCACAGTTACCACAGTAGGCGTGAGAATCCCCATCACCATTTGTCATTTTACCGAGGGGAGTTAGATATTAAGTCATGTGGGATGTGGTTTGGCGGCCTTACATAATGTGGGATGATGATATCGATTGGATTTAATTTTGAAGGCGGTTGTTAGGATCGGTGGGGTCCCTTGATCCACTTTGATATTGTGGAATTTCGGATCTTGGGAATAGTGTGATGAGATAGTTTGGGTTCATGCAAGGCATACCATCAATGACCAAAAACCACGGTGACCTTGGCGGGAGAAAAAATTTAAATTTATTGATGTCGAGGATTGCATGGCCTTGAGAGGGAATATATTTCGATGTGGGAGGCATACATGGATCATCTCGAAGGACAACAAATGAAATTTACGATTATGTCCCAATAGATGATTACATGGTGCGGTATAGGAAAATTACACGTTGGAAAATTCACTTGAGACCTCGACGAAATGACGACCACGATAGTTGTTATGAGCCTCGGGCCATTTACCACCAACAACACCTTATTCAAATGGTATAAAATTATATTCTTCTTTAATAAATCATGTATTGGAGTAAATACTTAATATTACATTTATTCATATTTATTGTTAATAATATTTGTTTGTGTTTATCTTCATGACGGAGTTGAGAGTGCAAAGTCGTTACTTGATAAATTTTCGAAGACTTACTCATTTGCCTCCGAGTTGGTTCGCAAAAAAATAATTGGGATTTCAATACGCCCTATCGACTTCAAGCAAGAGGTAAACAAATACCTCTATTGTGGGGGTCCCATAAATTTTGGACCACGGTCCCAATACACTGACTTCAATGAAGGGCTTGGGAAACAAAGCTGATTATGTTAGACAAGAGAGCTACATACCCACCCACAAGTAATCGAGGAGAGCTCCATTCCCACCACCCAAGCCTACGAGGAGTGTTACATTCCAACCTTCCAAACCTATGAGGAGTGTTACATTCCAACCAACTCTTCATTTATGCGGGACTTTTTCGGCCTTGAGGATCTAGTTCACAAAAGGTATATATAGTTATGTTAATAGTGATGGTTTTAATTATTATTGCTATATAATAATAATGTACATTTGGGTCTCAATCAGTACAAGATGCGGAGACCACATCTCTTATGGACCAAAAGGGTCCTTATCCAAAAGACTTAAAGATTGGAAGGAGACATTTGTAAATAAACATATGTTTGGAAGCGTGGTGGCACCCAGAAGGATTTATATCCTTTATCACATCCGCGCCCGGTTATATGAATTAGAACACAATGCGGTGCAATCCTTAGGGCACAGGAGTTGGATATTGAGCATGTCATCGACGCTTATATGTTGTTGCTCACGAGACGAGAGAGGAATACTACGGTCATCGGGAATACAAAGGTGGTCCCAATTTGGTTTCATGAATTCATTCTTCGTGATCTTAGGCGAGGGGCTATGTACCTGCACTAACGTGAATCTTGCATGGAGTTTTTGCAATCCAAGTATGTTAACTAAGATGTTGGTCCACCTTTACACGAATGCAAATACATATTCATGCTTAGGTGTGGAGTACCAATCATTTCTTAATAATAAAATCATTTCTTAATAATAAAATCATTGCTAATATATATAAAATCATTACTAATAATCATTGCTTAATAATAAAATTATTAATACTAATAATACAAGATTTATAATGATCATTATTTATATTTTATTAAAGAATGATATTTATTTTAATATATTAATAATCTTTTATTGATATTATGACAAAGATAAGAAAACATATTAAAGGGATAATAATAAATATAGATATTAACTTATTTCTATTTAGAAAAATCCAATTAATAATATAAATTTATTAATAATAATAAATCGTAATATAATAGTAATGCAAGAATATAGATTTTGGGGGATGGTGAAATTTTTCTATAAGGATATATTCTTGGTTGAACTTAGCAGAAACTAGGCGCGTGGTGCTCGGGTGGTCATATGATGAGGTATTGGTGCATGAGGGTCATGAGTTCGAATCATTCGTGAGCCTACTAGTTGGTATATCGAAAAAAAAAATTTCCTCGGTAGTGACGAAATTTATCTTTAGTACGTGTCTGCTTTTTTATTATTTTATTTTATTTTAATTTCTTTGAGTCGTAACATATAATGGAGAAAGAAGAAAAAATAAATAAAAGATAATGAAGACAAGCTCTAGTAGGAAATAAAAAAAAGTATTGTTTCTAAGTCTGTTTCTACTTCTAGGTCGGAAATAAAAAAAAGTATTAAGCCAAGTACAAGCTCTACTTTGGAAATAAAAAAAAAAAGTATTGCTTCTAAGTACAAGCTCTCAAGTAGGAAAAAAAAAATATATATATTAAGTCTGCAGACAAGCTCTCTCCACGGATTATTTTAATAATAAATATTCACTTTTTATAACTATATCTTGACAAGTTAATATTCACTTAATAAAATAGAAATAGGTGCGGGTAAATAATTAGGTACAACAACAACCTCGTGGCTTTTATCAAATAAAAAGTTAATCCCGACCATCAATTCAATTTATCAATGGTCCAAAAGGGGTGTTGCAGATAAGACTCTATAAGAACCTGATTGCTATGGAAGGCTCTTATATATATATATATATATATATATATATATTTGAAAGTACCCCGATAACCTTATTTCCCCCTCCCCCTCCTCCCCTCCCCTCCCTCCCTCTCCCTCTCCCTCTCCCTTAAACACTCAAGTCATCCGTATATATCTATATATTATATATATAAGACGTATATATATATATATATAATGAATAACTTTCTACCGGTTATTTTGAAAAATCGGTAAATGGGGGGGTCTATAAATACAACAAATACTTCATAAAATTCCCTCAATATTTTTAACAACATTTATCATCATTATTATAATTCACAATATTAATCGACTGTGTCGTTTCTAGGAAAGAGGGGCTTTTCAATAAAGATTTCTCCCATTAGCGCGCAATTAGGTGACCAAACCTCTCCTCGATGTAACTTACAGACATCGTTAATATTGCAAATAATAATATTAATAACTTTGTCGTCTCAATTATTGATTTAATAATATATAAAATATTGACAATAATTGAATCAAATAACGTGAGATATTATGCAGCAATTATTGTAGCAATAATTGAACAAAACTGAGTGACTTCTCACGTAAGCATCAATAATCAATACCATGTGCTACTATGCAACCACGCGTATTACTGTACTTTTAACACCGGGTGTTTCAACAGTTAACGGTAAAAACTTCCGTCGTTATTTTCATAATGTATTTTTGTCATTTTCTCAATCCGACAATAATTCCGTTGTGGGGTCCACCAATGATTGTGCCATTGTACAAATATTCCCTGTTAAAACGAATATTCCCCGACCAATCGAATATTATATAACAACTTGCGTACTTTGCAAAATTTATAAATATTACCCACAACTATAACATTATATCAAACTTACTCCATAATATTCAAAAATGATATTTATAGAAACTCATCTTTATTTATAAAAGTTGGGGTCTTACAACCTCCCCTTCTTATGAAATTTCGCCCTCAAAATTAGGGTACATACCTGGTATTTCAAAGAGGTAAGGATACCTTGATTTCATTTCAGATTCTAACTCCCAGGTCATTTCCTCAACATCGTGGTTTCTCCACAAAACTTTGACTTGAGGTATAACCTTGGAGCGTAGAATATGTTCCTTCTTATCCAATATTTGAACAAGAACCTCTTCATACGTCAAATCTTCCACAATTTCGTCCGGTTCTAACTCAATAATGTGGATCGGGTCTTCCACATATTTACGTAACATGGATATGTGAAAAACGTTATGAACACGAGACATACTTGGCGGTAAAGTGAGTCTATAGGCCACAGTTCCTACTCGATCGAGGATTAAAAATACGTCGATGAATCGATGATTGAGCTTTCTTTTCTTTCCAAATCTCGTAACTCCTTTCCATGGAGCAACACGTAATAACACATGATCTCCAATATCGAATTCCACGTCCTTTCGATGAAGATCCGCATAACTCTTTTGTCGATCTTGTGAGGTTTTTATACGTTGCTGGATCGTTTGAATCTTTTCCATAGTCATACGTACCAACTCCGATCCCAATAACGTTGCTTCTCCCACCTCATCCTAACACACTGGAGAACGACACTTTCTTCCATACAACGCCTCAAATGGAGCCATGCCAATACTTGCTTGATAGCTGTTGTTGTAGAAAAACTCCACCAACGGTAAGAACTTGTCCCAACTCCCCTTGAAGTCAAGAACACAGAGTCTTAATAAATCTTCCAAAGTTTGAATAGTCCTCTCTGATTGTCCGTCCGTCTAAGGATGATATGCCGAACTAAATCATAAATCTGTGCCCATAGCTTTTTGCAAACTAACCCAAAATCGTGAAGTGAATCTTGGGTCTCGATCAGAAACTATGGATACTTGCATACCATGCAGTCTTACAATCTCGTTTATGTATATACGAGCAAGACGTTCAAGTGTATAAGTTTCTCGTATTGGTAAGAAATGAGCAGACTTGGTCAATCTATCAACAACGCCCCAAATTGCATCTATGCATTGAGAAACATTGGGAAGACCAGTAAAAAAATCCATGGTAATGTGCTCCCACTTTTATTCTGGAATTTCAAGTGGTTGCAATGGACCTTTCGGTACTTGATGCTTCGCCTTGACTCATTGACAAGTTAAACACCTTGAGATAAACCCCGCTATATCTCTCTTCATATTGCTCCACCAGAATGTATGTCGAAGATCAAGATACATTTTGGTACTCCCAGGATGGATTGCAAACGGTGTGTTGTGCGCCTCCATCATGATTTTATACTTTAAATAAGGGTCGTAAGGAACACAAAGTCTGGAGTTGACTCGAAGTATTTCTTCTTCATCGATTCTTGCTTTGCGATAGCACTTTCTTCAGACTTTCTTCCTCATACACGCATCGGCTCCAGATCGTAATTTGAAAGTAACTTTAACTTTATCAATTAAAGTCGGTTCTACTTGTATATTCGCCATCATCACATGGGTCCCTGGAGTCTTTAATTCTATCTCAATCCTTTGCAAGTCACACAAAATGGGCCTTTGCGTTGACAATATCGTGACTTCGTGCAGTATATGATCTTTCTACTCAATGCGTCCGCATTACCACGCTTCATTTTCCGGGATGATATTGGATGATATGATCATAATCTTTTAACAGTTCAAGCCAACGTCGTTGTCGCATATTGAGTTCCTTTTGAGTGAAGAAATATTTGAGGCTTTTATGATCCGTAAAGATCTCCACCTTCTCTCCATACAGGTAATGCCTCCAAATTTTAAGTGGGAAAATGACTGTTGCCAACTCTAGATCATGAGTGGGATAATTCCTATCATATTCTTTGAGTTGTCGTGAGGCATAGGCTATGACTTTCCAGTGTTGCATGAGAACACATCCCAACCTTTTTGTCCGAAGCATCACTGTAGATGATAAATCCTCCGAGAGCAGGATGGTATTGTCGAGCAGTCTTTGAAATGAGTCTCCTCTTGAGTTCTTGAAAACTCTTCTCACATTCCTCGCTCCAATCGAATTTTGTATCTTCCGAGTCAATTTGAGTTAATGGAGTAGCGATTCGAGAAAACCCTTCTACGAATCTCCGATAATAACCAGCTAATTCGAGAAAGCTACGTACTTCGGTCACTGATTTAGGTTGCTCCCAGCTTTGAATAGCTTCAATCTTTGTCAGGTCAACAGATATTCCATGACTTGATACTACGTGCCCAAGGAATGCTACTTCCTCAAGCCAAAACTAGCATTTCTTCAACTTGACATAAAGCTTGTTTTCAAGAAGCTTTTGGAGTATCAGTCTCAAGTGTTGCTCATGATCTTCACGGCTTTTGGAATATATGAGGATGTCATTAATAAAGACGACCACAAAGTGATCCAAATATTCCTTGAATACTCGGTTCATCATATCCATGAAGGCAGCAGGAGCATTAGTCAATCCAAAAGACATGACTAGGAATTCATAATGCCCGTACCAAATTTTGAAAGCCGTTTTTGGAATGTCATCAGTTCTAATCTTCAATTGGTGATATCCGGAACGAAGATCAATCTTTGAAAAGAATTTGGCTCCTTGCAACTGGTCAAATAGGTCATCAATACGCGATAATGGGTACCTATTTTTTATGGTGACATGATTCAACTCCCGATAATCAATACAAAGTCGCATACTCTCATCTTTCTTTTTCACGAATAGAACATGAGCACCCCAAGGAGACGTACTAGGATGAATAAAACCGATGTCTAACAATTCCTACAATTAGGTCTTTAACTCCTGAAGTTCAACAGGAGCCATTCGATATGGGGCTTTGGAAAGGGATTTTGTACCAGGTTCAAGGTCGATACAAAATTCAATGTCTCGTTCTGGGGGTAGGCCAGGAAGTTCTTCAGGGAATACGTCAGGAAATTTATTAACAATAGAAATATCATTCAAAACTGACGTATTTTTGTTTAGATCCGTGACATGAGCTAAGAAAGCTTGACATCCGTTTTTCAATAAACGAATAGCTTTATGGCTTGAGATGACAGTGATTGATTTTAATGGTTTGGCTGCTTGAATTCGCATAATAGGTTGGTTAAGAATATGAAAGCTAATAACCTTACGAAAACAATCAATTTTTGCATGATGAGTAGTTAACCAATCAATCCCTAGAATCACATCAAATGCAAGTATTTTCAAAGAAATAAGATCGACAGGTAACGTGAGGGTACCGATTTGAACCAAATAAGACTTATAAACAGTGGATGTAATGAAAGTTTCTCCCAAAGGAGTTTCAACAGATAAGTCAAAGTCTAATTTCTCTGGAGTCAAATTTAAACGTTAAGCGCAAGTAGGAGAAATAAAAGAATGGGTAGAACCGATATCAAATAAGGTATATACTTCGCTAGAGTTTATGATAAGTTTACCCGTGATGACTTCATTAGGGTTTCTTGCTTTCTGGGAGGTCACGACAAACGCTCTCCCTTGAACTACCGGTTTTGTCTTGTCTGGGACAGCCTTTGATGCCTCCATCCCAGCTGGACTTGACTTTGGTGCACGATAAAATCGGGCTAGGTGACCTTCTCTTCCACAATTACAACATGCTTTGGATGACATCGCGCAGTTTGGACTGATGTGTCCCTCCCCTCCACATTTGAAGCATATGATAGGTGGTCGTTCTCCTTCCTTAACGACGGGTGCTGGTGCTGACGTCTTTCCATCATTGTTGTATCTCCTCTTCTTGAAATATCCAATCTTATTTTCTTGGCCATGATTACCACCGAAGTGGTTACCATTTCTGGCATGTTGATTCCCTCCACGTTTGTTGTCACTGCTTCGATGACTGCTACCATTGGTATTATCATTTTTTAAATTTACTTTTCTCTTGGTTGGGTTAACTCGTTATCGCGCTCCAATAACTGAGCCCTATTCACAACATCTGAATACAAACATAGTTTATGAGAGATAAGATATTGACGTATCTCAGGTTTCAAACCTCTTAGAAACATCTGTGTCATTCTCTCCTCATTATCAACTAAGTGGGACGCAAATCGGGACAATTCAACAAACTTGGCTTCGTCTTTGCGACACGGTCATGTTGTTCGCTCGACTTGATGAACTCTACCTCTTTCATGTGAGCGAATACTTTTCGGAAAGTACTTGTCATTGAATAGTTCTTGGAACTTCTCCCAAGACATCTTTAGTGCGGCAGGTTGAGTACGTTTTACCGACTCCCACCAATAATCTGCCTCTCCTAGTAACATAAAGGTGGCAAAGGGCACCTTTTGCTCCTCGGAGCATCCCAAGACATCAAATATCTTGGTGATTTGCTTTATCCATGCTTCCGCCTTAAGTCTTTTTGGCTCTCCAATAAACTCCGGTGGTCCAAGCTCCTTGAACTGCTTAGCAGTAACCGTCCGAGAGTTTCCAGTGTTTCCACCTGCATTTTGGACAGGAGCCGCTCTTGCCTGATGTTGCATTAATTGCATAAAGCCTCTGAACATTCCATCGTTCATCATCTGGTCCATGTTGTTGTTTGCCTGAGGATTGTCGCCTTTCTGATGCACATTATCCTGATTATTGATCTGTGGAGACTCAACGGTCTCCATGCTCCATTGATGTTCTCAATATTCTCGGATGTCATTTTCAAATCTTCGCCACAAAACAAGGGTTAATTAACATATCACATATTATCCCTATACACCGATCGACCAATTAAATACCAAATAAAGTTAGGTAGGTCATACTAGCGAAGGAATTCCCCGTCTCTCCCTCCTAGTTCTTGTCTCACATCTTAGCAGGATCGTATCCTTAGCTTTGATACCAAGCTGTGGCACGCCTCAAAACAAGTATACATCACCTATTACGAGTCGCCAAATACATCGTATGAATACAAATATAATCTTAAATATCTACAACATGAAATTTGTGAGTTTTAATACAAATATTGTCTTCTAAATAGTATTCAAACTCAAAATAAGTCCTCAATACATTTATTATCACACTATTTCATAGAATAGTGAGGACTCATCGATCTTATCCTGCGGACCGTCACTCCGCTCCCCGACTAGTCCTCGCTACGTTCTCATTTCTCAAGAGAATAATGAAAGTAAAAGGGTGAGCTCAACTAGCCCAAAGAAGAAATATTATGACTAAGATAATGCGAGAATAAATTATCGTTAGCCTTCCAACGATGTGTAAAGCGATACAATATAACCAACATCAAGTTTAACTGCGGTGAACAAGCAATCCATTAAAAGAGTCAAGTAAAGAATAAAATCTACTATCTTCTATGATTTAAAAGGTTTTTCATCACTTTTATCATTTGGGACTCGATTTTAATAAATAATCCACATCATCCATTGCACTACTGACCGAGGATATTCATTAGTATCACAACCATAAATTATCCATGCACTACGGGCCAAGGATATTCATGTATTCATCAATGGTCATGATCATGCCAACAACTGTCCATCAATGCACTACGGGCCAATGAGTACTTTTACCACATCATTTGTAACATTACGGTCATGATTACACCGAATAATCCACAGTCATAATCATATACCAAGTCCATCTATGCACTACATGCCACAGATGACTTTCAACAAAATATAAACATGAGGATGATGACAATGATATAAGAATTCAATAAAACAAGTTCAAGAATTATTTTATCCAGGAATCAATAACGTCCAAATTGTCAACATGATACTTCATTGTGGAGTAAAATTCAAGAATGCTCAGAAGAATATTTCCATGAAAGATACTGAATGAAGCGCAAATATCAAGGATATTCCACTAATTTCATGGATTATAGAAGTCAAAACTTTAACCAACTGAGTATAATAATGAATGGAATAACAAAAGAAATCACCAGGCATGCGATAGACCGCACAGATAGGTTATTCCAAGAGAATGATAAATAATGGAACCAGGTCATGCGTAAACGCACAGACAGGATATTCCAACATAATAATAAATAATGAAACCAGGTCATGCGTAAACGCACAGACAGGATGTTCCAACAGAATGATAAATAATGGAACCAGGTCATGCGTGCAAAGACGCATGGATGTTCAACGAAAAGATAAAGAATGGAATAATAGAAGAATTTCACCGTGTATGCAAAAGTATTGGCATGACGAGCAAAGTTATTCCAACGTAATAATAAAGAATGGAATAACAGAAGAATTTCACCAATTGTAGGGTAGCCCGCGTATACAGGTTATTCCAACAGAATAATAAAGAATGGAATAACATAAGTTCTCTTCATGAATAAGAAAGAAACAATACCCCTTACCGTAAAAGAAAAGTATTCTGACTGGTAGGGCGAAGATATTCTTGAAGAAAACTTGCACTACGCTCAAACTTCTTAAAATTCTAAAGAAATACGCTCAAGATTATAGAAGAATTCTCTGAACTTCTGGTGTGGTTTTCAATTCTAACTAAGCATCCTATTTATAAGAGAATTGAAGGGATATTATGCAATAAAATATTCTAATAAAACGAAAACTTTAAATAATATATATATATATATCATATATATATATATATATACACTTAGCTTGTGATTTCCTCCCCCCTGTGATTCAACAAAAGTCTCGTGATTATATATATATATATAATATTACAAAAGTAAGTCACGGGGATGAAAACCCGTGACATGTACTCCACCATTTCAAAATATATATATATATATATATATATATATATATATATATATATATACCATCATTATAAAAGTACCCCCGATAACCTTATTCCCTCCCCTCCTCCTCCTCCCTCCTCCCTCCTCCCTCCTCTCTTAAACACTCAAGTCATAGGTGTATATATATATATATATATATAATGAATAACTTTCTAGGTTATTTTGAAAATGGGTAAATGGGGGTCTATAAATACAACAAATACTTAATAAAATTCCTCAATATTTTAACAATATTTATCATCATTATTATAATTCACAATATTAATCGACCGTGTCGTTCCCGAGAAAAGAGGGCTTTCAATAAGATTTTTTACTATTGGCGGCGCGCAATTAGGTGACCAAACCTCTTCGATGTGAACTTCTAAACATCGTTAATATTGCAAATAATAATATTAATAACTTTGTCATCTCAATTATTAATTTAATAATATATAAAATATTGACAATAATTGAATTAAATAACGTGAGATCTTATATGCAACAATTCATTGTAGCAATAATTGAACAAAACCGAGTGACTTCTCACGTAAGCATCAATAATCAATACCGTGTGCTACTATGCAACCTATGCGAGACATCAGTATTCTTTTAACAACGAGAGTGTTTCAACAGAGTTAACGGTAAAAACTTCCGCCGTTATTTTCATAAAGTATTTTTGTCATTTTCGATCAATCCATAATAATTACATTGTAGGGTCCACCAATGATTGTCTTGGTTATGCGAATATTTTACATTAAAACGAATATTCCCAGACCAATCGAATATTATATAACAACTTGCGTGACTTTGCAAAATTTATAAATATTACCCACAACTATAACATTATATCAAACTTACTCCATAATATTCAAAAATGATATTTATAGAAACTCATCTTTATTTATAAAATTGGGGTCTTCACGGTCATTTACTCATAATTATTAGAATTAATATCTTCTTTACATTTAAAATTATAAATTAACTCATATCTATCCAAGAATATGTCTTGGACTCTTGATTCACATTTATCTCATTCCTATTTTTTAGATAATATTATAGATAATTGATACTTTTACAAGTAAATTAATTTGATTATCTGTTGTGTTTAATAGTTATTGTTACTATATATTAACCATTTACCTATTTATCTTTTATTTGAAAGGATTGTAATATTTTTTTTACTGTACTCTTTCATCTTTTATAACAAAATAAAATTTCAATATATTTTAGTCTTTTGAATTAGTGTGACCCAATTATACTAACTTGCCATCAGCGACCCATGTTTACATAGATGAAAATAAGATTTTCACGCAAAACAAGAAGCTAAAAAGTTCATAATCAATAATTTTATCATTTATATTAATAAAAAAATTTAGCATATCATTACCAATATGTCAGTATAATGATATTGAAAGAATAACATCATTATGAAGAATATAACATCCCTTAATATCCCTTACCTCAAAAGAGCAGTACTTCTGACTGGATATCGGATATGACGCTGAAGGAAACTTGTACTGAAGAATAACAACTCACCAAGTATCTAAATACTCACAAAATACACTCGATAATCTAGAGAAAAAGAGAAAACTTATGAATTCGGTGTGATTTTCAATTTAACTTAGTCCTCTATTTATAGGAAAATGTTAGACGCCAAGCAGACTTAACTGTGACACGATGGCTTTACTGCTACTATTCCTACCACCACATTTGAAAATTCAATTGAGCACATTTCTCACCAACCAAAAGTGGGGCCCACCAATTCTAGAATTTTCTACCAAAATCATTTATAACCTAATTTCTGAATCAGTCACCTCTTAAAATTCATAACAAATTATACGCTCATTTTTAACGGTTCAAAATTTGTGGACATATACTCAACTTATATATGTATAACATATCCAAAAATTACAACGATCCAACTATTCGATTAAAAATTATAACTCACACAATAAAGTCGTAAGAACAGATTTGATCTTTTAATACCTCAATCGACAAAATACTAATAAAACACCTCAACATTAATTCCTTCATTTATAACCACATAAATAAATCCATCATTTATATCCGCATCAAATAAATATTTCCTTATCATATAAATCAATAATTAATTATTCACAAATAATATTACGTAATCACAACAATATGATCTTTACGGTTCCTCAGAAAGGGGCTTTCCGATAAGGATTTCTCCTTACTGGCACGCAATTAGGTGACCAAACCTCTCCTTGACAGAACTTTCTAGACATTGCCAATAATGATATCTCATAATATTATTCAAATAATATGAATTATTGATCCGATAATGGAAAATACTGTGCAGTGACAATTATTGAAACAACAATAATATAAAATATCAACGCAATAATTATTGAACCAGTAAAATAAAATATTAAAGAGTAATTACTGTAACAATTATTGAGTAGTGGCTTCCTTCACGTAAGAATCAATAATTGGTGCAATGTCTGGTGTCTTCGCGTCAACAACGCGTACATCGTGTTTTAACCACCGTGTATTCCAACAAAGATTAACGGTAAAAACTACGCCTGATTATTTATAAACAACTTATACTTGTCGTTTTCTTCATCCAATCGCTTTCAGTTATGGGCGACTATTAAAGAATCGCTATCGCATTTGCGAATATTCCAACAAGAAGAATTTTCCACGACCAATAGGAATATTCACGACAACAATGAATATTTTATACCACTTTCTTATTTTGAAAAAAATCATATATCACCCTTAACTTTAACCTTTTATCAATTTAACCATTTACTAAATAGAAAAATTGAATACTTTTATTTCATAAAATTCGGGGTCTTACAATGACTGATTGAGTAGATTTATTTATGCTATTATGAATCAAGTGAAAAATTTAATCTCTTTTGAGTTTTTATAATTGTTTGGGAGTAGTGTTAGACTCTTAATAATTATAAAGGAGACCCTATTTGATAATTAATTTATAGATAATCACGAGATTATGCTGGAATTTTGCAGATTTTTAAATTTTAATTCACCATGGCTCCTAAAAAGTATGTCTAGATCTGAAAAAAGAAAAAGAAAAAAAATATTGAAATAATCGGTTATTATATTTGGTATTCTTTCGTATTGATGCTCTTTTGTTCAGTTCTTAGTTTTTTTTATGCCTATGTTAATAGCAATTCGCAAAAAGCCCATTTTTTTTATCGCTTTAGGCCCTGAAAAACTCAGGGCTGGCCCTGGTTACAAAATATCACGTGTATATTATTAAACAATCATTCATCTCCTATTTGGTTACGGAGTTCATTCTTCACAACATTAATAACTGAAAATGTCATTTCAACAGTTGCAGTAGCAACGGACAAAAGTAGAGCCAATTAACCAACAAATAAACTTAGGGATACATATCATCATTTCTTTTCTTAACCAACATTTGAGCCCTTTTTGTACTCAAAATAATAGTACCGTAGTAATGTTGTAGTCTTCTCAAATTTTTAGAGGTAATAGTAGTACTCTAGTAGACTAGTAGCCATCTCGAAATAGTAGTACTATAGTAGATTATTAGTGTTGTAGTTTTTAGTGGTAAAAGCCTTTAGAGGTAATAATAGTACTGTAGTAATATTGTAGCATTCTCAATTTTTTTTTAAGCTGGATGACCCCCCTGACCCATGAAATTTCAGTGGCCCCTAACATAGGTCCGCCCATGACCATATCTTGCCAAGCATAAGTACAAATATTATTCAAGTAAGTCTTTATATAAAAGTTGGTCAAACACCCACACACATCACATGGTGTTTATAATTATTCCTCTAGAAGAGTTATTTTAAAAAACTTCCCTTGAAAGATTTATTTTGAAATATTATTTGAAGTTTATTCTGTACACTACACAAATTTATATTATATAGTCATTTTTGATAATTTCATAATATACGAGTTAGTATACACCATATGTGATAGCTACTAATTAAATTATAAATATATTTAGGTTGATAAACTTCATAGAAATCATCATACTTAATTGAGGTAAGGAATATCATTTTCTTTCATACTCCTAAATCTAAACTTAATATGATAAGTATTGCTTCTATAATTCCTAAAATGAGTAAAAATTCTTTTGAGGTTTGCGCTTCATCTAATATCATTTCACTTGAACTTTTTATTTACCTAAACCTCCTTATTAAATTTTAATCGTTATCTTTGAAATATGAATCTTGAATATAATTTTTGAATTTGACTTCACATTTTGGTCATCATGTTGACAATTTGGACATTATTGAACTCTTGACAAATTAAATGTCAAATCTCGAATGTTTATTCTTTTATCTTATTATTCTTACAACTTCCATTCATCCGTCATATCACTGTTATTTGTACTAATAATCAAAGGATCAAGTTTTTGTGGATGTCTTTAGTCTGGGTGCGAAGACGGTATAATTGTTGAGTGTCTTAGGTCGTATGACAATGACACGTGGTAAAAAGTTTTATTTGGTCCGTAATGCAAAGATGGACGGTTAATTGACATGATCATGACCACTGATGTTACAATTGAATATCTTTGTCCTGTAGTATAAAGATAAATTGTTGAAGAATAAATCAAGACCTAGTTGATTGTTATTTCAGTTGCAGTTGTTAATTTAAAACGTGTTGTCAATTATATTTTATTAAATTTTTCACTGTTAAAGTCTAGGGATAATTTTTTTCTTCATTATCTTAATATATTTTTTACTAGACTATTTGAGTTCACCCTTTTTCTTTTTGTTCCATTGTTCTCCTCAAGAAACGAGAGTTTAAGTGAGATTAGCCAGGATGTGGAGTGATGATCCGAGATAATTAATGAGAGTGTAGCTGACACTATGAAAGACATGTGAAAATTTTATCTATATATAAGAAATTAAATTACTAATAATACTACATTCACTCGTAACTTTTTAATATGACTCAAAAATATACTCGTAATAGCATTTCGTGTGCCACTTGTGGGCGGTAAATAAAAAAAATACTCCATCCGTCTCAGGATAAAAGTCTTTATTACTATTTTGGGTTGTCCCAATTTAAATGTTCTCTTTCTTTTAATAACCAAACTTTTACATATTTTTTCCTATTATGCCCGTAGCATTAAATGTCTCATACTTTTCTTATTCTAATTCTCTCTCCATATTTAATGACATTATTATGAGCAATTTTGTCATTTTATTCCTCTTCTTAATATGCATAAAAAGTCTACCAAATTTTTTATCCTGAGACGGAGGGAGTAGAAGCCAAAGGTAATAGGTGAAGTATTTTTTTTATCATGCAAAGTTCTCGCTTTTTTTATATCTCATGAGTAAAGTCATAGTATGCAGAAATGTATATTTAGAATTAAATTGTAATAATATAGATTCTCCTAAAAAAAAATCAGAACTAAGAAATAGGAAAATGTGAATAGGGCCTCAATGGGCCTAATCGGTTGTAAATGGCAAATGGGCCAGCGAAAATAAAGTGATACAACATGCGCACCCCCTTTTTAAATGATTAACGGTCATATTACTTAACGGTTTGAAATTTGAACATCCAGAACCAAATACAACACCCGAGTAAAGGAAACTACACCCTCTCCCTGGCCTAATCAACGCTTTTAACTATTGCTATTATACATTTTCGATCTATTTCCTTCAAGATTTCTAAATTCCCAAGCACCTAATTTCCATGGAAGACATTCAATTTAACCTACTGGGCAATATCTCAGAAACCCTAATTCCGGATCCCTCTGTTTCTAGGGTTTCCGATTGTTACAAAATCATAGACCAAGAAGATAAAAATTCCGCTATGGACGAGGACGAAGAATCATCCGCGGATTACATGGTTTGTGATTCAAGTTCGAGACTGATACCAAATGGTTTTACGAGTCCGAATTGCACAGGTTAGTTTTCTTAATATACCTCAACTTATACCAAGGATTTCTCTCAGATATTGAGCTTTAGTTTTCACCTTTCGTATGCTTTATAAATTCATGAAGCTTAGATTGTAAGAAGTTTGAGCTCACATGTTCAAAGACAGTGGAACTTTTGCTGATTTTGGACAATTGATTGTACCTTTTTTTAATAGAAAGAACCGTTTTTTATATTTTATTTACCGGGGTTATACCATTTAGGTAGGGTGTATGCCTATGGGTGCGTGTAAATGAATGTTGTTTGGTTTGAAGAACATGGTAATGAAAATATGAGTTTACATTGTGGAACCATTTAAAGCAAAAGCCATATATTCTTTAAATTTATTTAAAGTAAAGAAAAGCCGTTTTTATTTTGATCGATTGGTTCATGAGTAAGTATCATGCTTTCGTTCTGTATTAGTCATTAATCTAGAATTTTGCTACCCTTTTCCAAATCTTTAGGGAAGTATTTTTAAAAAATGTATATATATATATATATATATATATATATATGTGTGTGTGTGTGTGTGTTATTGGGATAAGTACTTGGAAGTAAACTCTAAGAAAAACAAATTAAAAAACTCATATGAAATATTTAGATGCAAGCACTATTTTAGTTTCCGTTTGTAGGTAAGAATGGCAGCAAACCAGAGAGACCTACCTTCTGCGAGAAGGACCGAGTGCAGAGTGACCTAAAATCCTCATAATGGATTAAATCTTACATATTTTTCAAGCATATCCCTTACCTATTTCTAGTTGTTTTCAAGTACATGATGAAGGGCTATAAAGTTATTATTTATTTAGTTTTCTTAGCTGCTAATTAGCTTAATGACATCATTACAATGGTTTGAACCAGAGGAAGTCGTGATGTTCATGAATGCTGGAGGTGAAGTTTCTGTGGAAGCGGATGCACATATAAGCCTTCTGACTGATAACTTTTTTGAAGGGGGAGATATATTTCAAACTGAAGAGAGTATAATTGAGGGTGGTGATTATCCATTCTTATACCAGTCAGCACGATTAGGAAACTTTTGTTATCGGTTTTGCAATCTTCACCCTGGAGAATATTTTGTTGATCTTCATTTTGTGGAGATCATAAACACGTATGGACCTAAAGGAATGAGGGTATTTAATGTATTCATGCAGGATGAGAAGGCAAGTAGATCATGTAACCAACTTGTATTACTCCGCCTTAAGTAAACTATTTTGGATTATTGACTTAAACGTCCTGCCATAAAACAAATGCAGGTACTGTCTGACTTTGATATATTCTCCATTGTTGGAGCCAATAAGCCATTGCAGTTAGTTGATTTGAGAGTTTCTGTTAAGGATGATGGGATGGTTGTTATAAGGTTTGAAGGGGTCAATGGAAGCCCAGTGGTTAGTGGGATATGCATAAGGAGAGCACCAAAAATGTCAGGTATTTTAATCTTACCAAATTCACTGTTGATGGTTGTTGAATATATTTGAAGCAACCTTTAATTGTAATTTACCTTTTGGTTTGAATGCAGCTCCTGAGATGAAAAATGAACATCTTATATGCACAAACTGTGCCACTGCGATAGAAGTCCCTTCAGCTCACGTATGGCGTAGTTTAGAATTAAGTGTTTTGAATTTGAACCTTTGGAATAAATTAATATGCATATGTAATCATTGTTTTTTTTTGGAGTTTGCAGTTGAAAATGTTGGGCATGAAGTCAGCAGCAAAGTATGAGAAGAAGATACAAGACCTTAGTACCCACTGCCAGCTTAAGGCAGATGAATGTTATCAAGCATGGATGTCTTTGACTGCTGCGAATGAGCAGCTAGAGAAGGTTAGGATGGAACTAGACAATAAGTTGTTCCAGACATATTCTCTTGGTAAGAAGTGACTGAAAATGGAATTGAATTTATACTGTTTTTAGCTTTAATATTGACTGCATGTAATAACCTTTTTCCTATTATGATGAACCTTCTAAACGTGACTTCAATATATTTCGCTGTCCCTTAATAAAGTTGCTAATCCACTTTGAGTTGCACATCCAGATTCATTACAGTGATTTTCTGTCAACATTTTTATAAGAAAGCTGGTTTTGGAAGATGCTGTTAATATTATCTGGCTGAGTTATTCATAACACATGATTGGGACATTTGTGAAACCTTGCTATGGTTATCTTATATTTTAGCTCCTTTTATTGTTTTAAGCTTTTCTGATTCTAGTTTCTCGTTGTACTCAGACCAAACTGTGGAGAAACAAGCTGAAAAGTTGAGGGATGTTTCCAGCAGGTATGAGCATGACAAGAAGTTCTGGGTTGTGACAATCAATGATTTAGACCAAAAGATAAAGGTAATAATTTTCTTTGGGTAAATGCAATTTGTTATTTATATAAATAAAGTGATTTGTAGAATTGCTCCCAATTTGTAATTGGTATTAGTTATTTATAGGATTCAAATATATCAATTACACTTTTATGCAGGTGATGAAACAGGAGCAATCTCAGCTCTCTCGTGAAGCCCACGAATGTGCTGATTCAATTCCTGAGTTGAATAAAATGGCATTTGCAGTTCAAGGATTGGGTAAGTTTGGATCATGCTTAACTGTACTTGGCATCTGAAATGAAATGCGAAGTAGGTGTTTACATGGGATCACTTTGCAGTTGCACAGTGCGAGGAACTGAAGGTAAAGTACAGTGAAGAGCAAGCAAAGAGAAGGAAGCTCCACAATGAAGTTCAGGAGGCAAAAGGTGTGTACGAGATTTACCTTTATATAGCTACAGATATGCTTCTTTTTCTCTTTCGCTTGCATACTCATTGTAGTTTTTAACCACCAGGGAATATCAGGGTGTTTTGCCGATGTCGCCCATTTAGCAAGGCAGAGACCTCAGTGGGTTGCTCGACAGTTGTAGACTTCAATGCAGCCAAGGATGGAGAACTTGGGATCCTGAGTGTTTGCTCTACCAAAAAGACCTTTAAATTTGATAGGGTTTACACACCAAAAGATGATCAAGGTGCCTCAAATACTACTACTATTGAGTCAAGTGTTGGTGGATGCACAATCACCTTTTGATTTGTGAAAATATTCTTTAAGCCAGTTTTTTTCTCCTTAACAGTTGATGTGTTTGCGGATGCTGCCCCTATGGTGATATCTGTGTTAGATGGTTACAACGTCTGTATATTTGCCTATGGGCAAACAGGAACAGGCAAGACGTTTACAATGGAGGGTACTGAGGAGAACAGGGGAGTCAATTACAGGACTCTAGAGGAACTGTTCAAAATAGCGGAGGAAAGGAGGGAAACCTTTAACTATAACATATCAGTTAGTGTGCTTGAAGTCTACAACGAGCAGATAAGGGACCTGCTGGCTGCATCACCATCCTCAAAGAAGTAAAATTTCTCTGTCATTTTTCATATGCAAGCTTACCTCAGTTGGGATGAAGTTGGTAAGTCACACATAGCTTATTAACCCTTTTATTTTGGGTGAAACACTAGGTTGGAAATAAAGCAAGCTTCTGAAGGGTTTCATCATATTCCTGGTATTGTGGAAGCCAAAGTAGAGAACGTAAAGGAAGTCTGGAATGTTCTGCAGGCTGGAAGCAGTGCCAGGGCAGTTGGATCCAATAATGTAAATGAGCATAGCAGCCGCTCTCACTGGTAACCACCTCCGCTTCTGTTCTGTTTTTGTTGCATGACCACTATGGCTTCCTCATTTTCATATTGACAAGCAAGATTATTTGCTATATTTTATATATTTTCTTTTCTTGTTTTTTCTTGCCATCTCCATCCAGCATGCTTTGCATAATGGTAAAATCTAAGAACTTGATTAATGGTGAGTGCACCAAGAGCAAGCTATGGCTTGTTGATTTGGCTGGCAGTGAGAGGCTTGCAAAGACTGACGTGCAAGGTGATAGGCTCAAGGAAGCTCAAAACATTAACAGATCTCTTTCAGCTCTTGGAGATGTGATATCTGCTTTAGCAGCGAAGAGCAATCACATTCCTTACAGGTCTCTTTAATCTTGCTTGTTTTTGAGATTAAAACTGCAGTATTGTTTAAATTCTAATTTCGTTTTTTCATATATATATTATTCAGGAATTCCAAGCTGACTCATTTGCTCCAGGATTCATTAGGTACATTTTAGTCCTTCCTCTCTTCTTTTGGACATCACTTTTGGTTTGGTATGACGAATTAAAGTTGATGAGTCAGATAAAGTCGTAAAGATTGTTATCAGATATTAAACAACAGCAATTTCCTTTAAATATTAAGGTTAAAAAACTACTGCTTCTAGTTAACTTTGTGGTCAGAAAATTTATTTATTGTTGCAGGTGGCGACTCCAAAACTTTGATGTTTGTGCAAATTAGTCCTTCAGATCATGATTCGAGTGAGACACTGAGTTCACTTAATTTTGATGTTATTTATTGTTGCAGGTGGCGACTCCAAAACTTTGATGTTTGTGCAAATTAGTCCTTCAGATCATGATTCGAGTGAGACACTGAGTTCACTTAATTTTGCAACCCGGGTTCGGGGCGTTGAGTTGGGTCCTGTAAGAAAGCAAATTGATGCAACTGAGCTTCAGAAAATGAAAGTGATGGTAGGTCTTGGGTAACTTTTACAAAGTTCTTTTGTTATTTTATAATGTTTCTGATAAATGTCTTGATGATTCATACGACTTTTCTTTTTTGTGAATTTCCTGAAGCTTGACAAAGCAAAGCACGAATCCAGATCTAAAGATGAATCGTTGAGGAAATTAGAAGAGAGCGTGCAAAACTTTGAAAACAAGGCCAAAGGAAAGGAACAGCTATATAGAAACCAACTAGAAAAGATTAAAGAACTTGAAGGCCAGCTTGAATTGAAAATAGCTTTACAAAGTCAGTCAGAAAAGCAAGTTTCACATCTTACAGAAAGATTGAAGGGGAGAGAAGAAGTTAGCTCAGACCTTCAGCGAAAGGTTGCACTCAGTTTAATTCTCTTTTTCATACAATGTTTTAAATTACTAAGTTGCTGACAATGTTATATAATTGCTGAAAGGTCAAAGAGCTAGAGAGCAAGTTGAGAGAGCGAGAACAATTGGAGTCTACAACTTGCAAAGAGGTATTTTTGGCAAAACTCTTCATCATTTTACTTGAGATAATGATAGGCTAATGTGTAGTTGTGACCATCTGTTTTACAATTTCTGCGACATATTACATATATTGATGGTAATAATTTCTTCAATGATAGAAGATAGCTGAGAATTAACTGCCATTAATCTTTGTAAAGCAGGTCAGGAATCTTGAAAACCAACTGAAAGCACAAGTGGAAGAATCTACATCTTATTCTGTTGCCCTTCAACATAAGGTTGTCAGGAGGTTCCAGATTCAACTTGTTGATATTGATTAAAAATAAAATTTCAGAACAGCAACTTAGTTTCTTTTCTGTTTTAGGTTGAGGAGCTTGAAAGGAAACTGAAAGAGCGGGAACAAAATACAGACTCCATAGTACTTCGTCAGAAGGTCAGCTTTCAAACACTTCTTTGCCTTCACATATAATTTGGTCATTTAGTTGAACTAGTTAAAAAAAATTCACAAGAGTAGCTTGAGTGTTTTAGTTGAAAATTTTCTTCAAGATAAAAAAAAAATACACTCAATTTACCCATTTTTTAAACCCAAGTACATTAAAATTGTTCATCTGTTCTATTAAAATGATTATCCTTGTGGTTCATGAATTTTAATTTCGTAACAATTTGATGCTTAAAGCCAAAAATATGTTTTTGGGTCATTCATACCCCACTGATATTTCTGGATTAGTCGAGTTCTGCCAAGAAAAAAGCTTTAAAACCTTTTTGGACTGTTGTCTTCCTTAATGACAGATAAATGAGCTTGAAGAGAAATTGCGGGAACAGGGGAAACAATTCAAATTGCAGGAACAGGAGCAACAATTACCCTGCACATTGGTTGATTCTACCAATTCAATACGATCCACCACCCCTCTCGAAAGCAGACATTTTTCAAGAGATGAGTTGATGAATGACGCTGAGCACTACGTCTTAAAGAGTTCAAATTCAATGAAACGCCAAATGAGCCTGGGGTCTACTTTGCCAAAAGGAAGTAATGATGACACAAGAAGGAAAAGATTGTCCAGAAACAGCGATACAGAGAACATTGCAGCAGTAAATCCCCTCTGCGGTGATAACAAGGGAAGGCAATCTGATCCGCCCAAGCCATTGTCCAGGGTTACCAGAACAACTAAGCCAGTGCTTAGCTCTCATAGGCCCATCACACATACTAGAGCAACAGCCAGAGATCATCAGACTCAAGGAGTCGAGGTGACAGAGTCCAAGAAAAGGGTCTGGACAAGATAGTGTAATAGCTGAGTTTTAATGAATTTAAGTGTAAACTTTGGAATGCAAGTGTAAACTTGTTTATTTTTCAATAAACAAGTCTTCCTCTTTCTCTTCCATCTCTCTAATACAAAAAAACAGCCTCCATTTTTTATTTGGGGAGAGGGGGCTCCCTTCTTTTTAGAGAGATATTTTCTTTTCTTTTTATATGGAACTTTGCTTTTACCTTTTGTGTGGGATGTTATTTTTTCTATGATTGTTTTTTTCTGTCTGAAAATTTAATTATTTTCTTTTGAAACTTGTTTTCTCTTAGTTGGGATACTTATTTTTCATTCTATTCATCCACGATAAAATCTATACAAATTTGCGGGATGTTTTAAGTTGTGATTTATAAATAAAAGTGTTCGATATCAATTTGATTTATAAATCAAAAATTAAGTTAAAACAAGTTATGAAGGTTGCTCATAATGATTTATAAGTTAAAATAAAATATAAAAATGACTAAAAAGGACATTAATAGGACAGGGGCAAAATAGACATTACATTTGGTCAAACTAATTTATTTTAAAATGACTTATAAGTCATTTTAAAATAAGTTACAAATACTTTCTTATTTTTTTGACTTAAAAAATAACTTATAAATAGAAAAATAAGTCATTACCAAATAGGGGGAATAGTGACTAATGACCAATGACCAATGACCAACTTATAAGTCACTTATGAACAAGCTCTAAGTGGTTTGGTTTTCATTTTCTTGCTCGTATCGAAGAACAACTGAGAAGTGAGATCTACATATTATGTTACTTTTTTATTTATTTATAGAATTTAACTATTCACATATTTTTGATGTTCACTGACTATTGCTACAAGTAAAGATTTTCATTTTGGGTTTCTACTACTCTAATCTTTTTACCATTGTAACATAATACAGTTCAATATATTTAAATTTATTCAAAAATTAAAATAAAAATAAAAATCCAATGAGCCAACTTTGTTTCATGGGGTCGTGTTATAATAATCAATTTTAATACTTCATAAATAATTGTCTAAAAAATATTTTAAAAAAAATTTAATTATCATATATATATAAATTTAGTTATATTAAAATTTAATTTTATATTTTTTTATTTAATCCCTCAAATTTCATAAAAAATTTATTTAACCCCACACCCTTTACACATGGAAGGGTGTGCCATTAGATGCTACTAATATACATAAATTGATAGATAAAAAATGGTAGCTACACTGCACCACTTGGAACAAATTTGTTAAACAATCATACATATATAATAATGATCCCTTTGGCAATGGTTGTAGTACACTTCATTAAAAAAGTATAGACATATATATGTTGAGTTGTGTTACTATATATATTTTGTACTAATATTTTGATAATACATGATTTTATCATTAATTTGACTATATATATTTTGTACTAATATTTTGATAATACATGATTTTATCATTAATTTGACTATATATATTTTGATCATACCGTTAATTATAAATGCGTGAATTTATAAAGAATAATAAGTTATAAGGAAAATGATCAAGGCTACGTTTGTTTGTAAGGATTATACTTGTGATAAGACTATTAATTCCAAGTATCTTATTTGTTTTCAAATTTAAACTTGAGACTATTAGTCTCTGAATTATAAAATGGCTTAATAGTCTTGACATTATAATTATAATCCCGGAATTATAATCTTTGGATTAATAATCTTGGAATTATAATTAAATTATAATCCCGGGATTATATATAATCCTTGCAAACAAACATAGCCCAAGTAATGACGTACACTTTAAAAGTAAATTAATAATTTTTTGTGTTCTAAATTAGATATATCAGCCAATATTTGAATAAAAACAAAAACATCTAATTATTTATATTCAGAAAAGCATTTTTGTATTCTCTTTCCCAGCTGATCTCTCTCTTAATTATTTATATTCAGTCATCACGTCGGGCAATAAAAACAAAAACAAGTTCACATAAAAATATGTGAGATCGACTGAACTCAGGGTTTTAATTACTTTCTAACGATTGGTTATCTTTAATTGGCCTCAAAGTTAAGATATTAGCGGGGCAGGAAATTTGTAGTTTTGTAGAAAATTTACAAAAAAAGATGTCCATTTTAATACTCAAAATATAATTAGATTATTATTATTGACTTTTTGAGGTCATCAATTTGAAAACAAATTCAAAATTGACTTGAACCCACTTAATTTTAGTTAATAGACATTTGAATATGTCTCAAATTTATAAAATGAAGACGGTATTAATTTACCAAGCATTAGGTGCTAATCCATTTTAAAGTGTTTGTTTATAAGCGAATGAATGGGTGAATGATTGAATATTAATCGATTGATCATTCGAAGACGTTATTTCGAATAAAATTATCTGAATGTAGTGCGTTGAATGTAGTGTCAACATTCCCTTTTTTCAAATTTTTTTATCTGAAATGATGTGACATAGATATACTTAATCAATAATGTTATTACATCATTTGAAACTTAAAATTTGAGAGTATCGTCCAATTCAAAGAGATATTTTGAAGCACGCATGGGTGGAGGTGAGTATAAACCAAAAACTAGTAGTGGAGTATCGAAGGGGGACGAGATATATATAATTCTAATAAGATTTTATTCTTGAACAAAAATTTATTCTTCAATTTATTTTATCTATTTCATGTCCGGAACAGAAGAGGATAGACGTTACTTTACATGCATGTCATGACTGAGTAGCTAATATATTTGATTCATGAACATCTTGCAGTTACACACACACACATATATATATATATATATATATATATATATATATATCATGATCTGAATCTTAAAAAACTACTCCTTATCTAACATACTGCTCAGATACCTCTCTTTAGCATGATGATGGGATGACGATTTGATTTCCGTCTCTATATATATGTAACCGTCGTCTTAACTTTTAATATTTTGAATGACATATAACGATTTAACAATATATAGAGATGGATCGAACCTATAGCGACGAATTTGTCGCCCGGTCCGTTGCTAAAGAGGGTGAGCAAAATAAACTAGATAAGTGGTGAATTTAAGATCTGGACTGTGTATATATATCGATTGAGTAGTTGTAATCATGCATCAATTTTAACTGAACTTCTTCTATCTATTCCACTTAGAGTTCAACTGTGTTTGTCTGCCTGTCTGTCTATCACGTTAATCACGCAACTTGGATCATGCTCTTCACCCTTCGTTACCTTTCCTGTTGATTATGTTTGTCATTATTTAATTTGCTCAACAACTTTTTCTTTGATACGTACCAAGACAAATTAAAATGATTGCAATATGCATTTATTTAATTTGCATGGAATATATGAGGGACCTTGCCTAGCTTTAATTTTACTAGTATTAAATAAAAGATCAGTAGCATTTTATATATCCACCTACAGCCGTGGCTTCTTTTCTTCCAATACTGTTCCACACAAAAATTTCATTTTTCAGCACTAGGATTTGTGTGGAGCTATGCTATATAATATTGCTATATATAAAGGACAACAAGTAGTGTGTGTGAGTGTGTATATATATATATATATATATATATATATATATATATAGCAAGGATCGAGGATACCACTCACGCTTTAAGCGACGGTTTGAGTAAATATACACGTCGCTTTTATATCTTTAATGACGGACAACATATAAAGCGTCAGCTAAAAGTATAAAAATGACATTGTATAACCAAAACCATCGCTAAAAAAAAATGTGTAATTGAAGTAAGATAAGAGAGTATCTGACTTGATCCGGACAGTGTATATATATATATAGAGAGAGAAAGAAGGCTGGTTGTTCATTGCAATATATGCAAAAAAAGATCTATCTATGAAGGTGTGTTTGGTCGAAAGAAAACTTGTAATGGAACTACTGAAATTCTGAAACTGTGTGGGGGTCCATAATTACATGTACGCAATACAACAGTAGCACTTTAATTTCGGAGCTATATATATATGAATGTATATACACACACAAAATACTGAATACAAACATATTCAAAACAAAAGAAAAGAAAAGAAAAGAAAAGGAATTCTGATGAATCTAGCTCATCCATCCAAATATCTTGTTAAAATAGATCAAATATAACTATATAAGAGAAATTGGATGACCATGTTCTTTAATTTGCTAACTGTAATTAGGGTTTCCATGAAGATATATAGTAATGACCTAATGGTTAATTTCTCAAGTTTGGGATGTCAAACACACGCGTATATATAACACTGGTACTCCTCAATATTTACATTTAAATAATTTATTATGTAGTACTGATCACCATGATATTAATCAATCAATTCGGGAACTTAATTATTTGTGATCCTAACATTAGTTATAATGCAGGTGGATGGGATTCAAATCAAATCAACTACCTTTTGAAAAAGAAACGAATTATTGAACAAATTTCAACTTAGTTAATTTATCGAGTTTCGATCGAGATGGAGAGAACATATATATATATATATATAGCTAGCTAGCTTTTTCTTTTTGAATTAAAAGGTGAAAGTTAAAGAATGTATTTATGGTAAAAAGCATGCAGTACAGAAAAAAAAACAGAAGCAATCGGATTGAATGTTTCAGTGGCAATTAGCACGGAGGGACTCACTCTCCAAGAACCTCAAATTAAGGGTAATGATGAGAAGGAAAAAAGAAAAAGAAGTTGAATAAATCTTACTTTAATTTGCTATATATACACAAAAAAATGAAACCTAGATCGATATGCTCTCTTTCTCTCACGTTCTCACTTCACTCACATTTTGCCAGTTTCTCATTCTATGCATTTTCAAACCGCTTCTTACTCAGACACCACCAAATAATACCACTCTAGCTAGATGATCCTGTATCGGCCGGAATATATAGTTAACATGAAGTTAACTTTAGTCGATTGATTAATCTTGTGTGGCTTACTAAAATTAGGTATCATCACCCATCTTGGGTAGTCGGAATCGTAGTATGTAATTTAAATACAACTTACTTAATATAAGCGTGTCGTGTATGCAATCTGACATAAAGCGTGAGTTTGAATCTGAATATTATCTCTTTTAGAGATCATACAAACTCAAAAAGAGTCCTCATTACAATTATTATCACACTATTTCACAGAATAGTGAGGACTACTAATCTTATCCTCCTGGACCATTACTATTGCCCCGACTCGTCCCAGGTTATATTCTCATTTCGCAGAAGAAACGGTGAAAGAAAGGGTGAGCTCAACCAATTTCGATGAAATATTATGACTAAGATAATAACGAGAATAAATTATCATTAGCCTACAAATTGTTAAAGCCCGATAAAATATAATGAACATCAAGTTTAACTACGGTGAAACCAAAGAATCCATTAAAAAAGTCAAGTAGAAAATAAAATCTACTATCTTTTATGATTAAAAAGGTTTTTCATCATTTAGTTATAAATTGAGACTCAAACTTTAATAAATATTCACATCATCGAATCACCCCCGCACTACTGACGAGGATATTCTTTAGTATCACGACCATAATTATTCACGACTGGGCCAAGAATATTTGTGTATTCATTAATGGTCATGATCATGCCAACAAATTGTCCATGATGCACTACGGCCCTTCGAGGATTTTTACCACATCATTTCTAACATTTACGGTCATGATTACACCAAGAATAGTCTCTGCAGTGCGTAATCATACCAAGTCCATCTACGCACCTCTGATGCCATGGATGACTTTCAACATAATATAAACATGAGGATGATGACAATGATATAAGAATTCAATAAAACAAGTTCAAAAATTAATTTATCTAGGAACCAATAACATCCAAATCATCAACACGATCATCGCTTTGTAGAGTAAAATTCAAGAATCTTTGAGAAAATATTTCCATGAAAGGATATTGGATGAAGCCGCAAATATCGAGGATATTTCACTAATTTCATGGAGTATAGAAGTCAAAAAGTTTTAACCAATTGGGTATAATAAAGAATGGAATAACAAAAGAAATCACCACGTACGCGAGATGAGGCCATGCAGGCGAGTTATTCAAGCAGAATAATAAATAACGGAATCGGTCCCGCGTAAAAGCGCATGCATGGATATTCAACGAGAATAATAAAGAATGGGACCGGTCCGGCGTAAAACACACAGTATGGATGTTCCAACGAAATAATAATAAAAGCGGAACCGGTCAGGTGTAAAACACATGATGGATGTTCTAACAGAATAATAATAAAGAGCGGAACTTCAGTTAGGTGTAAAACACATGAGCATGAGGATGTTCCAATGCGAATAATAGAAGAATGTCACCAAGTATAGGTAAATTAAACAGCATATAAAGTTATTCCAATGAGAATAATAAGCGATGGAATAACAAACGATTCTCTTCATGAATAAGAAAGAATAACACCCCTTACTTTTGGTAGGAGATTGAATCTGCAGTAGTGTAGTAACAAAATACTCTTCTTCTTTCTCTCTTATTCTCTCTATACTTTCTCTCTATAGCTTGAATGAATTAAGTGAAAATAATGAAGCTTTAGGCCTCTATTTATAGAAGATTTCTAGCTTAAGACCGCCACGTGTGAAAAGGCAAGTGGCTTAACATTGGTGATGTGAAAAAAAAAGTGGTTTGGCGTCGTAATGTGAAACGACAAGTGGTTCGACGCTTGTAATGTGAAACGACAAGTGGTTCGACGCTTTTTGTAATGTGAAGCGACAAGTGGTTTGGCGCTTTGTAATATGAAGCGGCAAGTGGTTTGACGTCGGTAAAGGTAATTACTATTCGACGAAGGTAATTATAATTCACAAAGGTAATTACTTATTGACGAAGGTAATTACTATGACGAAGAGACTCTTAGATGATGACATATGGGCCCCCATAAAATAATCAAACTTACCACAAACGTCTCATAATGAGACTCTTTATATACATCAAGGATTGAATAAATATTACCACAAATCATTTTATTTTAATCAACACATATTTTATCTTTCAACAATTATTAATCATTTATAACTTTGTCGTCTCAATTATTGATTTAATACTATAACATATTATCTGAGATGATCTTTGTGACAATAATTGAATCAATAATATAAGAGATATGATGCGTGATTTATTAGAGTAATAATTGAGCATAAGTGAGTGACTTCTCACGTAAGCATCAATAATCAATATCGTGTCTTCTCTTATACAACTACGCGTATTCATTTGTGCTTTTACTACTAGGGTAGTTCAGCGGTTTTAACAGTAGTAACACCTCTGCCAGTTATTTTTATAGAAAGATAATTTTGTCGTTTTTCTAACTACGACAATACTTCCGTTAATGGGGTCCACTAATGATTGAGTAGTCGTCATTGAATATTCCCTGAACAAAAAGAATATTCCCGAACCAAACGAATATTTTATAACAACTTGCTTACTTTGCAAAATTTATAAATATTACCCACAACTATAACATTATATCAAATTTATTCCATAATATTCAAAAATAATATTTATAGAAAATTCATCTTTATTTATAAAAGTTGGGGTCTTACAACCTCCCTTCTTATGAAATTTTGCCCTCGAAATTAGGGTATGCGACACGGTATGTCGAAGAGGTAATGATACCTTGATTTCATTTTGATTCTAACTCCCAAGTCATTTCCTCAACATCGTGGTTCCTCCACAAAACTTTGACTTGAGGTATAACCATGGAGTGTAGAATATGTTCCTTCTTATCCAAGATTTGAAGCAGGAACCTCTTCATACGTCAAATCTTCCGCTATTTAAATCGGTTCTAACTCAATAATGTGGTTAATTTGGGTCTTTCACATATTTACGTAACATGGATATGTGAAAAACATTATGAACACGAGACATACTTGGCGGTAAAGTGAGTCTATAGGCCACAGTTCCTACTCGATCGAGGATTAAAAATGGACCGATGAATCGAGGATTAAGTTTTCATCTCTTTCCAAATCTTGTAACTCCTTTCCATGGAGCAACTCTTAACAACACATGATCTCCTATATCGAATTCCACGCCCTTTCGATGAAGATCAGCATAACTCTTTTGTCGATTTTGTGAGGTTTTTATACGTTGTCGGATCGTTTGAATCTTTCCCGTAGTCATACGTATTCAACTCGGTCCCAACAACGTTGCTTCATCCACCTCATCCCAAAGATCTTTGGAGAAACGACACTTTCTTCCATACAACGCTTTGAATGGAGCCATGCGATACTTGCTTGATAAGCTGTTGTTGTTGTAGGAAAACTCCACCAATGGTAAGAACTTGTCCCAACTTCCCTTGAAATCAAGGACACGAGTCTTAATAGATCTTCAAGAGTTTGAATAGTCCTCTTCGATCGTTGTCCATTGTGCATCTTCGAGGATGATATGCCGAGCTAAATCGTGAAGTCTGTGCCCATAGCTTTTTGCAAACTAACCCAAAATCGTGAAGTGAATCTTGGGTCTCGATCGGAAACTATGGATACCTTAAGATACCATGCGATCTTACAATCTCGTTTATGTACATACTGAGCAAAGGCGTTCAAGTGTATGAGTTTCTCGTATCGGTAAGAAATGAGCGAGACTTGGTCAATCTATCAACAATGACCCAAATCGCATCTATACCTTGAAACCTTAGAAAAGCCAGAATCTGAAATCCATGGTAATGTGCTCCCACTTCCATTCTGGAATTTCAAGTGGTTGCAATGGACCTTTTGGTACTTGATGCTCCGCTTTAACTCGTTGACAAGTTAGACACCTTGAGATAAACAACACTATCTATCTCTTCATATTGCTCCACCAAAATGTATGACGAATATCATGATACATTTTGGTACTCCCAGGATGGATTGCAAATGGTGTGTTGTGCGCCTCCATCATGATATTATACTTTAAATCAGGGTCGTTAGGAACACAAAGTCTGGAGTTGACTCAAAGTATTCTTTCTTCATCGATTCTTGCTTACGGCATAGCACCTTCTCAGACTTTCTTTCCTCATACGCATCGGCTCCAAGTCAGTAGCTTGGCGACTTTAACTTTATCGATTAAAGTCGGTTCTACTCGTATACTCGCTTATCATCACACGCGTCCCCGAGTCTTTAACTCTATCTCCATCCTTTGCAAGTCACACAAAATGGGCATTTGCGTTGACAATATCGCTTTTCGTTCTTGCATATGATCTTCTACTCAACGCGTCGCCTACCACGTTCGCTTTTCGAGGATGGTATTGGATGGTATGATCATAATCTTTCAACAGATTCAAGCCAACGTCGTTGTCGCATGTTGAGTTCCTTTTGAGTGAAGAAATATTTGAGGCTTTTTATGATACGTAAAGATCTCCACTTTCTCCCCATACAAGTAATGCCTCCAAATTTTAAGTGCAAGAAGACAATGTTTTGCCAACTCTAGATCATGAGTATGATAATTCCTCTCATATTCTTTGAGTTGTCGCGAGGCATAGGCTATAACTTTTCCATGTTGCATGAGAACACATCCCAACCCTTTGCTAGAAGCATCACCTGTAGATGACAAATCCTCCAAGGCGGATGGTATTGTCGAGCAGTCTTTGAAATAAGTCTCTCTCTTGAGTTCTTGAAAACTCTTCTCACATTCTTCGCTCCAATAGAACTTTGTATCTTTCCGAGTTTGAGTCAATGGGGTAGCGATTCAAGAAAATTCTTCCACGAATCTCCGAGATAATAACCAAACTAAACCGAAAAAGCTACGTGCTTGGTCATCGATTTAGGTTGTTCGACTTTGAATAGCTTCAATCTTTCTTTGGGTCACAGATATTCCATGACTTGATACCACGTGCCCAAGGAATGCTACCTCTTCAAGCCAGAACTCGTATTTCTTCAATTTGGCATAAAGCTTATATTCACGAAGCTTTTGGAGTGTCAGCCTCAAGTGTTGCTCATGATCTTCACGGCTTTTGGAATAAATAAGGATGTCATCAATAAAGACGACCACAAAGTGATCCAAATATTCCTTGAATTCTCGGTTCATCATATCCATAAAGGCAGCAGGAGCATTAGTCAATCCAAAGGACATGACTAGGAATTCATAATGCCCGTCATCGGAGTTACGAAAGTCGTCTTTGGAATGTCGTGGTTCTAATCTTCAATTGGTGATATCCAGGGCGAAGATCAATCTTTGATAAGAATTTGGCTCCTTGCATGGTCAAACAGGTCATCAATACGTGGCAATGGATACCTATTTTTGATGGTGACATGATTCAACTCCCGATAATCAATACAAAGTCGCATACTCCCATCTTTCTTCTTCACGAATAAGCAGGCACCCAAGGAGAAGTACTGGGACGAATAAAGCCAATGTCTAACAATTCCTGCGGTTGGGTCTTTAACTCCACGAAGTTCAATAGAGCCATTCGATATGGGGCTTTGGAAATAGGTTTTTATACCGGGTTCAAGGTCGATACAAAATTCAATTTCACGCCTGGGGGGGTAGGCGAGGAAGTTCTTTGAGAATACGTCAGAAATTTATTAACAATAGAAATATCGTTCAAAAGCGGCGTATTTTTGTTTAAATCGTGACATGAGCTAAGAAAGCTTCGACATCCGTTTTCAATAAACGAATAGCTTTTTTGGCTTGAGATGAGTAGTGATTGATTTTAATGGTTTGGTCGCTTGAATTCGCATAATAGGTTGGTTAGGAATATGAAAGCTAACAACCTTACGAAAACAATCAATTTTTGCATAATAAGTAGTTAACCAGGATGAATCCCTAGAATCACGCGTCAAATGCAAGTATTTTTAATAAAATAAGTTCGACGGTGTAATGTGAGGGTACCGATTTGAACCAAACAAGACTTATAAGCGAGTGGATGTAATGAAGGTTTCTCCAAACGGAGTTTCCACGAGATAAGTCAAAGTCTAATTTCTCTGGAGTCAAATTTAATCGATGAGCGCAAGTAGGAGAAATAAAAGAATGGGTAGAACCGGTATCAAATAAAGTATAGACTTCATTAGAGTTTATGATAAGCTTACCCGTGATGACCTCATTCGGGTTCCTTGCTCTCTGGGAGGTCACAACAAACGCTCTCCCTTGACTTCTGGGTTTGACTTTTACGGGGGACGGCCTTTGGTGCCTCCATCCTAGCTGAATTTGTCTTCGGTAAACGACAAAATCGAGCTAAGTGACCTTCTCTTCCACAATTATAACATGCTTTGGACGGCATGGCGCAGTTTGGACTGATGTGTCCCTCTCCTCCGCATTTGAAGCATATGATAGGTGGTCTTTCTCCTTCCTTAACAACGGTCTTTTGTCTTTGGCGTCTTTACATCATTGTTGAATCTCCTTTTCTTGAAATGTCCATTCTTATTGTTTTGTACGATTACCACCGAAGTGGTTACCATATCCGGCCATTGATTCCCTCCACGCTTGTTGTCACCGCTTCGATGACTACTCTCGCTGGTATTATAATTTTGCAGCTGCTCTCTTTTAGTTGCGTTGACTCGTTATCGCGCTCCACTAACTGAGCCCTATTTACAACATCTGAATACAAACACAGTTTATGAAATAAGATGTTGGCGTATCTCCCGACTTCAAACCTCTTAAAAACATTCGCGCCATTCTCTCTTCATTATCCACCAAGTGGAATATGAAACCGTGATAACTCCATAAAATTTTGCCTCGTATTGCGACACGGTCATATTGTTTTGTTCAACTTGATAAACTCCACCTTCTTCATGTGGCGAATACTTTCGGGAAAGTATTTGTCGTTGAAACGACTCTGGAACTTCTCCCAAGATATCTTGATAAAAGCAGGTTGAGTACGTTTCTACCGATTCCCACCGATGAATCGCCTTTCGCAAGAACATAAAAGGCGTGCAAAGGAACCTTTTGCTCCTTGGAGCATCCCAAGACATCAAATATCTTGTAATCTGCTTTATCCATGCTTCCGCGAGAAGTGGTTTTGGCTCTCCTTAAACTCCGGTGGTCCCAGCTCCTTGAATTGTTTAACGGACCGCCGAGAGTTTTTCGTGTTTCCACCTACATTTTGGACAGAGTCGCTCTCTCCTTTTCTTTGTTGCATGAATTACATAAAGCCTACGAACATTTGATCATTCATCATTTGGTCGGTGTTGTTGTTTGCATGAGGATTGTCGCCTTCGATGCACATTATCACGATTATTGATATGTGGTGAATCAACGATCGCTTTGTGTGCTCCATTCTTTATTCTCAACATTCTCGGATGTCATTTTCGAGAATCGCCACAAAACAAAAGGTTAATTGACATGTAACATATTATCCCTATATTATGATGAGACCAATAAAATAGCACATAAACTTAGGTAGGTCATACTAGCGAAAGGTATAAAAATCTCTTTCCTCTCTAGTACTATTCTCACATCTTAGCCGGGATCATATCCTAAGCTTTGATACTAATTGTGGCGCCCCAAAATTAGGTATACATCACCCATTTTGGGTAGTCGGATCATGGTCTGTAATTTAAATACAACTTACTAATATAAGCTGCCGTACAACAATCGACATAAAGCGTGAGTTTGAATACAAATATTGTCTACTAGAGATCATACAAACTCAAAAGGAGTCGTCATTACAATTATTATCACTTTATTTCATAGAATAGTGAGGACTACTAATGCTATCCTCTCGGACCATTACTCCGCTCCCCAGGCTGCGTCAAACTATATTCTCATTTCAAGAAGAGAACGGTGAAAGAAAGGGTGAGCTCAACTAGCTCGAAGAAATATTATGACTAAGATAATGCGAGAATAAATTATCATTAGCCTACTCTGTGATGTTAAAGCGATAAAATATAATGAACATCAAGTTTAACTACAGTTGAACCAAAGAATCCATTAAAAGAGTCAAGTAGAAAATAAAATCTACTATCTTTTATGATTTAAAAGGTTTTCATCCTTTGTTATAGTGCGAGACTAGAAACTTTAATAAATATTCCACATCATCGAATCACCCCGCACTTACTACTGACCAAAGATATTCTTTAGTATCACGACCACAATTATTCATACACTACGGGCCGAGAATATTTGTGTATTCATTAATGGTCATGATCATGCCAACAACTCATCCATCGATGCACTACAGGCCCTTGAGGATTTTTACCACATTATTTCTAACATTACGGTAATGATTACACTTGAATAGTCTACGGTCATAATCATACCAAGTCCATCTATGTCTTATAGGCCACGGATGACTTTCAACATAATATAAACATGAGGATGATGACAATTGTAAGACCGAAAATTTTTTAAATAAAAAGGAATTTCCTTTATTTATTATTTTGAAATAGTAAGGGTTGATTTGATTAATGTGGATAGTTAAGGGTTAAATCATAAATATTTCAAAATAAGCAGTGGTTATAAAATATTCATTGTTGTCGGGGAATATTCGTTTGGTCGTGGAATATTAAATCTTGTCGGGGAATATTAAATGACAATAGCCTTGACCATGTGTGGGCCCCATGAAAGCGATTGGATGAGAAAACGACAAATATAAGTTGGTTAAAAATAACGGCGTAGTTATTCTGAATTTAAGACTGTTGGAATACCCGTTGGTTAAAATACTGATGTCTGGCGTGGTTTGCTTGCGATAGCACAGTATTGCATGTGATTGTTGAATTATTGATCCTTACGTGAAGGCACTACTCAATAATTGTTACGATGAATTCTTGTTCGATAGTTTATTTTATTGATTCAATAATTGTTGCGTTGATATTTTATATTATTATTGTTTGATAATTGTCCGCACAATGATATTTCCCATTATCGGATCAATAATTCATATTATTTGAATAATATTATTAGATAACATTATTGGCAATGTCTAGAAAGTTACATCTAAGGAGATGTTTGGTCACCTAATGCGGCGAGAAGGAGAGATCCTTATTGGAAAGCCCTCTTTCTGAGGGAGCGACTGGTTGTCATAAATGTGATTACGTAATATTATTTGTGAATAATTAATTATTGATTCATATGATAAGGAAATATTTATTTTATATGAATATAAATGATGGATTTATTTATGTGGTTATTAATGAAGGAATTAATCTTTGAGATGTTTTATTTGTATTTTGTCGGATTGGAGGTATTAAAAGATCAAATCGGTGTTATTACGACTTTATTGTGTGAGTTATAATATTTAATCAAATAGTTGGATCGTTGTAATTTTTGGATATGTTATACATATATAAGTTGAGTATATATGTCCACAAATTTTGAACCGTTAAAAATGAGTATAATTTATTATGAATTTTAAGAGGTGGTGATTAGAAATTAGGTTATAAATGATTTTGGTGGAAAATTCTAGAATTGGTGGGCCCCACTTGTGGTTGGTGAAAAAATGTCTTTGAATTTTATTTCAAATGTGGTGGGTGGCAATAGTAGCGAGTAAAGCCAGTGAGTTGCGGAGTTAAGTGCCTTGTGCGTCTTAACATTTTCCTATAAATAGAAGGCTAAGTTAGAATTGAAAATCACACTTTGAAACAAAGTTTTCTCTCTTTCTCTCTATATTATTGAGCGTATTTTGTGAGTATTTAGATACTTTGAGAGTTCTTTGTTCGGTACAAGTTTCATTCAAACATCACTTGAGCCTTTCCTTCCAAGAAATCTTGATTCTTTGAGGTAAGGGATATTATTTTTTCGTAATGATATTATTTCTTCAATATCATTATCTTTGAAATATTGATCTGAAGTTTTTATCAAATTTGGAACTTTTTTCATGTCGGGTTACTATTCATGAGTTCTTATTCACGAGTTACTATTCACGAGTTACTTATTATTCATTCTTAGTATTATTAAGTGAAGCGTGAAGATGTTTTTTGTGGAATTTCTATCTTTTGGTGTTTGAGATTCTTATTCACGATATCTAAGACTATTCACGATATCTGAGATTATTCACCAAAAAATAAAATTTCTTCTTTTCGTCAAAATATCTATTCGGATACTAGCTTTGATTGTATCCATGTTTTGATCATTCTTGAATTTTACACCACTATGATTATTTTTTGAGGTATTGTTGGACATGGATAAAACAAAGTACTGAATCCTTAATCCTTAATCCTTGTCATTTTGTTTCACTAGATTCGTTTCTTTAAAATATTTTTCATCATCCTCAGTCCTAAATGATGATATTACTGAATATCTTTGGCCTGTAGTGCAAAGATGAATGATTTCTGAAGAATATCTTTGGCCTGTAGTGCAAAGATGAACAAGTGTTGAGATGAACATGACCGACTGATTAATATCTTTGGCCCGTAGTGCAAAGATGAACAGGTGTTTAAATGAACATGACCAACTGATGAATATCTTTGGCCTGTAGTGCAAAGATGAATATTTGATTCTGATGTTTATGGATTGTTGTTCTGAGAGGATAAAAGATGAGCGATGAACTTTTAAATTCATACATAGAAGATAGTAGTTTGCATTCTCTACTTAACTCTTCTAATGAATTATTATTTCCGCTGCGAATATTGATTTAAAATTTGTTGTCTATTGTATTCTATTAAATTTTTCCATGTTGAAGACTAACGATAATTTGTTGTATATTATCTTAGTCATAATATTCTTTACTGGGCTAGTTGAGCTCACCCTTTTCCTTGTTGTTCCATTTTTCTTCTCGGGAGGCGAGAATGTAGCGCGAAGTCTTAGTGGGGGTATGGAATGAAGGTTCTAGAGAGAGTTGTTTAGTAGTCCTCACCATTTTTGTAAAATAATGTATCAATAATTATGATGGGGATTTATTTGCGTGTGGATATTGTCTAGAAGACAATATTATATTTAAACTCACAGTATATATTGTCGTATTTCACACGACATTTGTAATATTGAAGTTATAGTTTGCTTCTTGTACCATGTATTTGGCGACTCAGAATGGGTGTTGTGTATACCTATTTTGGTGGCGTCACGGTTAATATCGAGCTTAGGGATATGATCTCTGGCGGAGATCGGGGAAAAGAACTAGGAGGGAGGAGAGTAAAACCTTCGCTAGTGTGTCCTACCTAAGCTTATTTGTTAGTTGGTCAAGATATAGGGATATTATGTGATATATTGATTTCCTTAATTAACCCTTATTTTATGATGATATTTGAGAATGTCATTTGAGAATATTAATGATGGAGTAAATGAGGCCAGTGGAGATGCTCGTACTCACCAACGAGGAGAGCGTCTACAACGGTGGCAATGTTCCTCCTGTGAACAACACCACCGAGCGAGATGAGAGCGAGGGATGTTTAGAAGTTTTTTGCAGTTCATGCAAAATCGAGACGAGGAGACTCGTGTTCAAAATATGAGGAGAAATGATAGCAATTCACGGGTTGTCACAAGCGAGTTCAAAGAGTTGGGACCACGAATTTAAGGAAAGCGGATCCGATCATGGCGGAAACATGGGTCAAACAAATTACCAAGATATTCGATGTCTTGGGATGCACAGGGAGAAACGAAGGTTCCATTCGCTACTTTATGTTCGCGTGGCGGCGGACATCTTGGTGGGAGATGCATGAAGCGTACCCATCGACCGCTTCAAAGCATGTCGTGGGAGACATTTCAGAAAGCGATTCAATGACAAGTACTTCCCCGAAAGTATTCGTCATATGAAGGAAGTGGAGTTTATTAGACTAGAAGCGAGAATAACATGGCGGTGTCCCAAAGACGAGGCGAAGTTCAGCGGAGTTATCGAGTTGCATCTCATTTGGTGGAGAATGAGGAACGTATGACGCGGATGTTTCTTAGAGGTTTGAAACCTAAGATACGTCGATATCTCATTTCTCATAAATTTTCTCTCTATTCAGATGTTGTCAGTGAGGGGCTCGGTTGTTAGAAAGCGAGATAACTTGATACGTTCAACCGAGGGACCATAACCGAGGATCATCTAGAAGATAGCGATCATCGAATAACGATAACCACGGAGAAAGAAGAATACGGACAAAAGCGGTAACCACTCTGGTGGTAATCGTGGCCATGAAAATAGAAGAAAGCGAGTGGGAGGAGATTTTAAAAGAGGAAATTCAACAACGACCATTTGAAGGCGTCGGCGCCAAGAAGAACTAGTTTTAAGGGAGGAGAACGACCACCGTTCGTATGTTACAAATGCGGAAAGAGGGACATATCATCCCAAACCGCCACAGCAGTTTAAGGTATGCTATAATTGTGGAAAGAAGGACATATCGCTCGAGATTATACGATATCGAAACCAGATCCAACGGGAATGGTGACTCAAAAGGATGTCCCGAGAAAAGTCAAAGTCAGCGGTTCTCGGAAGAAGCGTTTGTCGTGGCCGGTCATTAAAATGCGAGAAACGAACGAAGTTAGCATGGGTTAGTTAATTATAAATTCTTGCAAAGTTTATACCTTACTAGATACTGGGTTCTACCCATTCTTTTCTCTCTCTTGCTTGCGCTCAACGTTTGAACTTGACTACGGAGAAATTAAACTTTGACCTATCTCGTGGAGACTCCATTAGGAGAAACTTTCATTACATCCGTTGTTTAAAAATCTTGCTTGATTCAAGTTTGGCACTATCACATTACTGTTAACCTTATTTCTATAGAGATATTTGCTTTTGATGTGATTTTAAGGTTAACTACTCATCACGCCAAATTGATTGCTTTTGTAAGGTTGTTAGTTTTCATATTCCTAAGCAACTTTGTTATTCAATTCAAGCAATCAAACCATTGTAGTCAAACATTTTCATATCAAGCCATGAAGTCATTCGTTTATTACGGATGTCAAGTTTTCTTAGTCCATGTTATGGATTTGAATAAAGACACGTCGATTTGAATAATATTCTGTTGTTATTGATTTTCCGACGTATTTCTGAAGAATTTCTTGGTTTACTCCCAAAACCGATATTAAATATTGTATCGACTTTGAACCCAGACAAAACTCATTTCTAAAATCTCATATCGAATGGCTCTATTGAACTTGAGGAGTTTAAAATTCAACTATAGAATTTGGTACCGAGCCTTTATCTGGTGACTTCCTTTGTGGAATTTACCTAAGCGAGACTCTATGGGGACGTCATATTCGATGCGATAGTAAAGCGATAGGTGTCATTGTGACGTCTTATCCAAGATTGGGATATGAGTCGCGATTGAGAGCAACCTAAGTCGAGAATCGAAATACGTAGCTTTTCAGGCTTAGTTGGTTATTATCGGAGATTCGTTGAAGGATATTCTCGAATCGCTATTCCATTATCCTTGGTGACTCGTAGAGATACAAAATTGAATGGAGCAAGGAATGTGGGAAGAGCTTCAAGAACTCAAGAGGAGACTCATTTCAAAGACATGTTACGACCATGCCATCCTGGAAAAGCGAGCGTGGTAGGCGGCGTGTTGAGTAGAAGATCGTATATAAGATCGAAAGTACGATATTATCAAAGACTAATTTCAGTATAATTTACAAATAATAGAGATGGAGATGAAAACTCTAGGTACCCACGTGATGATATCACGAGTATAATCGACTTTAATCGATAAAGTTAAAGCTCGCTCAAGCCACCCGGGCCGAAATGATGCGTATGAAGAAGAAAGTACAAGAAGGAGCTATTAGGGCGAGAATTGATGAAGGAGGAATACTTGAGTCCACTCTAGACTTTGTGTTCCTAACGACTCGATTTGAAGTACAAGATTATGATGGAGGCACACAATACACCATTTGCAATCCATCCTGGAAGTACTAAAATGTATCGTGATCTTGACATACATTTTGGTGGAACAATATGAAGAGAGAGATTGCAAAGTTTATCTCGATGTGTTTAACTTGCCAACGTGTAAAGGCGGGAGCATCTAGTACCTAAGGGTCCGTTGCAACCACTTGAGATTAGGAATGGAAGTGGGAACACATTACCATGGATTTCGTCACGGGTCTTCCTACGGTTTCTCAAGGCATCAATGCTATTTGGGTCATTGTTGATAGATTAACCAAATCTGCTCATTTCTTGCCGATCACGGAGACTTATTCCCTTGAGCGTTTTTGCTAGTATATACGTAAATGAGATTGTGAGGTTGCATGGCATGCTGTATCTATAGTTTCGGATAGTGACCCAAGATTCACTTCAAGATTTTGGGTTAGCTTGCAAAAAGCTATGGGCACTGATTTTGCGATTTAGTTCGGCATACCATCCCAAAAACAGACGGACAATCGAGAGAGGACTATTCAAACTCTTGAAGATATATTAAGACTCGTGTCCTAGACTTCAAGGGTAGTTGGGATAAGTATTTACCATTGGTGGAATTCTCTCTACAACAACAGATTATCGAGCAGTATATAGGTGTAGCTCCATTGAAGCATTATATGGGCCGAAAATGTCGCTCTCCAATATGTTGGGATGAGGTGGGTGAAGCAACATTGTTGGGACCCGAAGTTAATACGATATGACTCACCGAAAAGATCCAAATGATTCGACAACGTATACAAAGCGGCACAAGATCGACAAAAGAGTTATGCGGATCTTCATCGAAAGGACGTGGAATTTAGTGTAAGGGATCATGTATTATTGAGAGTTGCTCCATGGAAGGAGTTACAAGATTTGGGGAGAGGAAAGCTCAATCCACGATTTATTGGTCCATTTCAAATTCTTGACCGAGAGTAGGAAATGTAGCCTTTATAGACTTGCGTTACCTCCGAGTATGTCTCGTGTTCATAATGTGTTTCACATATCGTACTTTGTAAATATGTGAAAGACCCGAACCACGTTATTAAGTTAGAACCGGACGAGATAGCCGTAGACTTAACGTATAAGGAGGTACTGTCAAGATTTTGGATAGGAAGGAGTATCTCCCTACGCTGAAAGGTCATACCACAAGTTAAAGTTTGTGGAGGAATCATGCTATAGAGGAAATGACACGGGAATTGGAAGCGGAAATGAAAGCGAGGTATCCTCACCTTTTCGAAATACCAGAATCACGTCGTCAATTTCGAGGACGAAATTTCATAAGGAGGGAGGTTGTAAGACCCGAAAATTTTTAAATAAAAGGAATTTCCTTTATTTATTATTTTGAAATAGTAAGGGTTGATTTGATTAATGTGGATAGTTAAGGGTTAAATACGCAAATATTTCAAAATAAGCAAGTGGTTATAAAATATTCATCATTGTTGTCGGGGAATATTCGTTTGGTCGTGGAATATTCGTCTTTGTCGGGGAATATTAAATGCGACGACGGTATGACCATGTGTGGGCCCATAACTAAAGCGATTAGATGAGGAAAGCGACAAATATAAGTTGGTTAAAAATAACTTGGCGTAGTTGTTAACAGATTAAGATTGTTGGAATACCAAATTGGTTAAAATACGAGAATCTGGCGTGGTCGCGATGATGCTTACCGGTATTACGCAGTATTGTTGAATTATTGATCCTTACGTAAGAAGGCACTACTCAATAATTGTTACGGTGAATTCTTGTTCAATAGTTTATTTTATTGATTCAATAATTGTTGCGTTGATATTTTATATTATTATTGTTTTGATAATTGTCAACGCATGATGATTTCCATTATCAGATCAATAATTCATATTATTTGAATAATATTATTAGATAACATTATTGGCAATGTCTAGAAAGTTCTGTCTAAGGAGAGGTTTGGTCACCTAATTGCACGCCAGTAAGGAGAGATCCTTATTGGAAAGCCCCTCTTTCTGGGAACGACTGGTCATTCATAAATGTGATTACGTAATATTATTTGTGAATAATTAATTATTGATTCATATGATAAGGAAATATTTATTTTATATGAATATAAATGATGGATTTATTTATGTGGTTATTAATGAAGAAATTAATGCTGAGATGTTTTATTTGTATTTTGTCGGATTGGAGGTATTAAAAGATCAAATCGGTGTTATTACTGACTTTATTGTGTGAGTTATAATATTTAATCCAACCGTTGGATCGTTGTAATTTTGGATATGTTATACATATATAAGTTGAGTATATGTCCACAAATTTTGAACCGTTAAAAAATGAGCGTATAATTTATTATGAATTTTAAGAGTGACTGATTCGTAAATTAGGTTATAAATGATTTTGGTAGAAAATTCTAGAATTGGTGGGCCCCACTTGTGGTTGGTGAAAAAATGTGCTGAATTTTATTTCAAATGTGGTGGGTGGCAATAGTAGCGAGTAAAGCCATCAAAGTTGCAGAGTTAAGTGCCTTGGCGTCTTAACATTTTCCTATAAATAGAGGGCTAAGTTAGAATTGAAAATCACACCGAAACAAAGTTTTTCTCTTTCTCTCTATATTATCGAGCGTATTTTGTGAGTATTTAGATACTTTGAGAGTTCTTTGTCAAAGACAAGTTTCATTCAAAGATCACTTGAGCCTTTTCTTCCAAAATCGATTCTTTGAGGTAAGGGATATTATTTTTTCGTAATGATATTATTTCTTCAATATCATTATCTTTGAAATGTTGATCTGAAGTTTTTATCAAATTTGGAACTTTTTCATGCTTGGGTTACTATTCATGAGTTACTATTCACGAGTTACTATTCATGAGTTACTATTCACGAGTTCTTATTCACGAGTACTATTAGCATTAAGCGTGAAGATGTTTTTGTGGAATTTCTATCTTTTGGTGTGAGATTCTTATTCACGATCTGGCCTTTATTCACGATATCTGAGACTATTCACGTATCTGGCACTATTCACCAAAAATAAAACTTCTTCTTTTCGTCCAAAATATCTATTCGGATACTAGCTTTGATTGTATCCATGTTTTGATCATTCTTGAATTTTACACCACTATGATTATTTTTGAGGTATTGTTGGACATGGATAAAACAAAGTACGAATCCTTAATCCTTAATCCTTGTCATTTTGTTTCTTTGGATTCGTTCTTTAAAAATATTTTCATCATCCTCGGTCTTAAATGATGATATTATTGAATATCTTTGGCTCAGTAGTGCAAAAGATGAATGATTTCTGAAGAATATCTTTGGCTTTGTAGTGCAAAAGATGAACAAGTGTTGAGATGAACATACCGATCGATTAATATCTTTGGCGTAGTGCAAAGATGAGCAGTGTTTAAATGAACATGAATTAATGATGAATATCTTTGGCTGTAGTGCAAAGATGAATATTTGATTCAGATGTTTATGGATTGTTGTTACGGGGATAAAAGATAGAGCGATGAACTTTTAAATTCATACATAGAAGATAGTAGTTTGCATTCTCTACTTAACTCTTCTAATGAATTATTATTTCATTCATGAATATTGATTTAAAATTTGTTGTCTATTGTATTCTATTAAATTTTTCCATGTTGAAGACTAACGATAATTTGTTGTATATTATCTTAGTCATAATATTCTTCTTGGGCTAGTTGAGCTCACCCTTTTCCTTGTTGTTCCATTTTTTCTTCTCGGGAGGCTAGAATGTAATGAGTACTTAGTCGGGGTATGGAATGAAGGTTCTAGAGAGAGTTGTTTAGTAGTCCTCACCATTTTTGTAAAATAATGTATCAATAATTATGATGGGGATTTATTTGCATGTGGATATTGTCTGAAGACAATATTATATTTAAACTCACGATATATATTGTAAGTATTTCACACGACATTTGTATTATTGAAGTTATAGTTTGCTTCTTGTACCATGTATTTGGCGATTTCAGAATGGGTGTGTGTGTATACCTATTTTTGGGGCGTCACAACAATGATATAAGAATTCAATAAAACAAGTTCAAGAATTAATTTATCTAGGAACCAATAACATCCAAATCACAACACGATCATCGCTTTGTAGAGTAAAATTCAAGAAATCGGAGAAGAATATTTCCATGAAAGGATCTTTGGATGAAGCGCAAATATCAAGGATATTTCACTAATTTCATGGAGTATAGAAGTCAAAGTTTTAACCAACCTGGGTATAATAAAGAATGGAATAACAAAAGAAATCACTACGCACGCGATAGACCGCATGATGAGTTATTCCAATGTAATAATAAATAACGAAACCAAAATTGGGTGTAAAACGCATGCATGAGGATATTCCAGCGTAATAATAAAAAGAATGGAACCAGTCAGTCCGACGAAACACACAAATAGGATGTTCCAATGTAATAATAATAAAGCGGAACCGGTCCGGTGTAAAACACACGCGATACAACATGTTCCAATGTAATAATAATAAAGGCGGAACTAAATTGGGTGTAAAACACACGAGATGAGGATGTTCCAAAGAATAATAGAAGAATGTCACCAAGTATAGGGTAAATGGCATGATACAAAGTTATTCCAACGAGAATAATAAGCAATGGAATAACAACAGTTCTCTTCATGAATAAGAAAGAATAACACCCCTTACTTTTGGTAGGAGGTTGAATATCGCAGATAGTGTAGTAACAAAATACTCTTCTTCTTTCTCTCTTATTCTCTCTATACTTTCTCTCTATAGCTTGAATGAATTCGTGAAAATAATGAAGCACTAGGCCTCTATTTATAGAAGATTTCTAGCTTAGCACTTGCCGTATGAAAAGGCAAGTGGCTTAACTTAACGATAGTGATGTGAAAAGAAAAGTGGTTTGACGCATCAGTAATGTGAAACGACAAGTGGTTCGACGCCAGTAATGTGAAACGACAAGTGGTTCGACGCATGTAATGTGAAACGACAAGTGGTTCGACGCCTGTAATATGAAATGGCAAGTGGTTTGACGTCTGGTAAAGGTAATTACTATTGACGAAGGTAATTACTATTCACAAAGGTAATTACTATTGATGAAGAGACTCTTAGATGATGACATATGGGCCCCCCATAAAATAATCAAACTTACCACAAACGTCTCATAACAGACTCTTTATATACATCAAGGATTGAATAAATATTACCACAAATCATTTTATTTTTAATCAACACTTATTTTATCTTTCAACAATTATTAATCATTTATAACTTGTCGTCTCAATTATTGATTTAATACTATAACATATTATATAGATGATACTGTGACAATAATTGAATCAATAATATAAGAGATATGATGCAAAGAATTATCGTAGCAATAATTGAGCATGGTGAGTGACTTCTCACGTAAAGCATCAATAATCAATATCGTGTGCTTCTTATACAATTACGTGTATTTATCGTACTTTTACTAAGGGTAATTCAACAGGTTTTAACAGGTAACACCTCTCCTAGTTATTTTTATAGAAAGATAATTTTGTCGTTTTCTAACTACGACAATACTTCCGTTATGGGTCCACTAATGATTGAGCCGTCGTCATTTAATATTCCCCAAACAAAAAAGAATATTCCCCACCAAACTAATATTTTATAACAACTTGCTTACTTTGCAAAATTTATAAATATTACCCACAACTATAACATTATATCAAATTTATTCCATAATATTCAAAAATAATATTTATAGAAAATTCATCTTTATTTATAAAAGTTGGGGTCTTACAAATACAATATCAACACATAAGTCGAGAGGTGATCGATATCTCTCTGTCTCTGTCTGTCAGTGTGACGCCCCCAAAATTAGGTTAACATCACCCATCTTGGGTAAATCCGATACATAAGATACAAAATTCAAATACAACTTACTAATACGTATCATCGTATACAATACGACAAAACATAAGCTGTGAGTTTGAATACAATTATTGTCTACTAGAGATTATACAAACTCAAAAGGAGTCCTCATTACAATTATTAACACACTATTTCACGAATAGTGAGGACTACTAATGCTTATCCTCCGGACCGATCACTCCGTTCCTCGACTAGTCCTCGCTTATGTTCTCATTTCAAGAAGAGAACAGTGAAAGAAAAGGTGAGCTCAACTAGCCCCGAGAAGAAATATTATGACTAAGATAATGCAGAATAAATTATCGTTAGCCTTCAAATGATGTTAAAGCGATAAAATATAACAACATCAAGTTTAATCTGCAATGTAACAAATAATCCATTAAAAGAGTCAAGTAGAGAATAAAATCTACTATTTTTATGATTTAAAAGGTTTTTCATGACTTTTATCGCTAAGACTCAAATTTTAATAAATAATCCACATCATCGAATCACCCATACACTACGGCCAAGGATATTCTTTAGTATCACGACCACAAATTATCTACGACTTCTGACCAAGGACATTCGTGTATTCATTAATGGTCGTTGATCATGCCAACAATCGCCCATCAATGCACTACGGGCCAATGATAACTTTTACCACATCATTTGTAACATTACGGCCATGATTACAATCAATAATCTCTCGGTCATAATCATACCAAGTTCATCTATGCACTACTGAGCCACGAGATGACTTTCAACATAATATAAATATGAGGATGATGACAATGATATAAGAATTCAATAAAACAAGTTCAAGAATTAATTTATCCAAAGAACTAATAATGTCAAATTGTCAACATGATCTCGCTTTGTAAAGTAAAATTCAAGAATGTTCGTAAGAATATTTCCATGAAAAGATATCTTTGGATGAAGCATAAATATCAGGATATTTGTGGCGCCCCTAAAATTAGGTATCGTCACCCATCTTGGGTCGCCACTTACATGGTACAAAATTTAAATACAACTTACTAATATAAGCGTAGGTATACAATCGACATAAAGCGTGAGTTTGAATACAAATATTGTCTACTAGATATTATACAAACTCAAAAGGAGTCCTCATTACAATTATTATCACACTATTTCACGAATAGTGAGGACTACTAATGCTATCCTCCGGACCATTACTCGTTCCCAGACTCGTCCCATTTATATTCTCATTTCAAGAAGAAAAAGTGAAAGAAAGGGTGAGCTCAACTAGCCCAAAGAAGAAATATTATAACTAAGATAATGCATAATAAATTATCAATAGTCTTCAACAATGTTAAACCGATAAAATACAATAGACAACCGGTTTAATCTGCGGTGGAATATCTGATCCATTAAAAGAGTCAAGTAGAAAATAAAGTCTACTATCTTTTAGGTTTTAAAAGGTTTTCATAAATTTTATCACTAAGACTCGGTTTAATGAATAAACCACAATATCTAATCATCCCCGTACCACGGCCGAGGATTTTCATCAAATTATCAATGGTCATGACTATACCGAATCACCCCCTGGTCATAATCATACCAAAAACTATCCATCACCGCATTACTGTGCCACTAAGGACTTTTATCACATCATTTATAACAAGCCACGATTATACCGAATGATCCTCGGTCATAATCATACTAAATTCATCTATGCACGTAAGCCAAAGATAACATAATATAACATGAGGATGATGACAATGACATAATAATTCAATAAAACAAGTTCACGAATTAATTTATTCGAGGAACTAATAACGTCCAAATTGTCAACACGATCATGCTTTGTAGAGTAAAATTCAAGAATGATCGGAAGAATATTTCCATGAAAAATCTTTGGATGAAACGCAAATATCAAGAATATTCTACTAATTTCATGGAGTATAGAAGTCAAAGTTTTAACCAATGGGTATAATAAAGAATGGAATAACAAAGGAAATCACCATGCATGCAAATTACTTTCAAGATGTAGGCAAAGTTATTCCAATGAATAATAATAATGTAACGGTCGGTGAAATTCACAATCGGCTGGGATGTTCCAACAGAATAATAAAGATGGAACCGGATCCGGTGTAAAAACACGATAGGATATTCCAACAGAATGATAAAGATGGAACCATGTCGATGTAAAACACACGCATGTGATGTTCCAAATGTAATAATAATAAAGAGCGAACCGTGTCGGTGTAAAACACATGCACGAGGATGTTCCAACAGAATAATAGAAGAATGTCACCAAGTATAGGGTAAACCACGATTATCTGATTATGTATAGGGTATCTGCAGATCTGAGTTATTCCAATGTAATAATAAAGAATGGAATAATGAGAGGATTTCACCAAGTATAGGGTGTATGCAGCAGATACGAGTTATTCCAACGAGAATAATAAAGAATGGAATAATAGAAGTTCTCTTCATGAATAAGAAAGAATAACACCCTTACGAAGTACAAATAAATAATATCCTTTACCTTAGAAGAACTAAATATTGGAAAAATGAAGTAGCGAATACTTTTCTTCTTTCTCTCTATAGTTTCTCTCTGTAGAGTTTCAATGAATTAAGTAAGAAATAATGAAGGAATGAGCTTTCTATTTATAGAAAAACCGAGGGTGGCTCTTGGTCTTAATGAAGGTCAAAATGACTCTTGGTAATATGAAGAGACAACTACTATTCATGAAAGGGTAATTAACCCTTAGAACACCGAAGAGGCAGTTAACTCTTGGTAATATTGAAGGGACAACTACTATTTGCGAATGAGTAATTATTATTGACGAAGGTAATTACTATTGACGAAGGTAATTACTATTCACAAAGGTAATTACTATTCACAAAGGTAAATACTATCGATTGAAGGTAAATACTATTGACGAAGGTAATTACTATTCACAAAAGGTAATTACTATTCACAAAGGTAAATACTATCGACGAAGGTAATTACTATTCACAAAGGTAATTACTATTCACAAAGGTAAATACTATCGACGAAGGTAAATACTATCGTGAAGAGACTCTTAGATGATGACATATGGGCCCCCATAAAATAATCAAACTTACCACAAACGTCCCCATAATGACTCTTTATATACATCGAGGATTGAATAAATATTACCACAAATCATTTTATTTTTAATCAACACATATTTAATCTTTCAACAATTATTAATCATTTATAACTCGTCGTCTCAATTAATAATTTAGTATTATAACATATTATCTGAGATGAATTGTGACAATAATTGAATCAATAATATAAGAGATATGACGCAAAGAATTATGTGAAATAATAATTGAAAGCATAGGTGAGTGACTTCTCACGTAAGCATCAATAATCAATATCGTGTGCTACTATACAACTACGCCAGATTATTCGTACTTTTACTACTTAGGGTAGTTCAACAGTTTTTGGTAACACCTCTGCCGTTATTTTTATAGAAAAATAATTTTATCGTTTTTAACTACGATAATACTTCCGTTGTGGGGTCCATTAATGATTGAAATTTGTCGTCGAATATTCTCCCAAAAAAAGAATATTCCCAGACCAAACGAATATTTTATAACAACTTGCTTACTTTGCAAAATTTATAAATATTACCCACAACTATAACATTATATCAAATTTATTCCATAATATTCAAAAATAATATTTATAAAAAAAATTCATCTTTATTTATAAAATTTGGGTCTTACAATATTATACTAATTTAATGGAGTATAAGTCAAAACTTTAACCAACCTGAGTATAATAAAGAATGGAATAACAAAAGAAGTCACCATAAATGCAGATTGCATGATGCATGGAGTTATTCCAGCAGAATAATAATAATGGAACCAGTTGGGCAAAATTTGCACTTGACGGGATGTTTAACAGAATAATAAAGACGGAACCGGTCCGATGTAAGACACATGAGCAGGATGTTCCAACGAATAATAATAAAAAGGCGGAACCGGTCAAGGTGTAAAACAAACACAGCACAAGTATGTTCCAAAGAATAATAATAAAGAGAGCGGAATCGGTCCAGGTGTAAAACACATGCAGACAAGATGTTCCAACAGAATAATAGAAGAATGTCACCAAGATATAGAAAGCAAGCATGATACAAAGTTATTCCAATGAGAATAATAAGCGATGGAATAACAACGATTCTCTTCTTGAATAAGAAAAGAATAACACCCCTTACATTAGTAGTAGATTGAATCTTTGCGGTGGTGTAATGTGAGAATACTCTTCTTCTTTTCTCTTATTCTCTCTATACTTTCTCTTTATAAACTTGAATGAATTAAATGAAAATAATGAAGACTAGACCTCTATTTATAGAAGATTTCTAAACTTAAGACTTGAAATGTGAAAAGCAAGTGCTTGACATTTGGTGATGTGAAAAGAAAAGTGGTTTGGCCTTTTGTAATGTGAAACGACAATTGGTTCGACGCTTTTGTAATATAAACAAGCTAGAGTGGTTTGACGTCCAGTAAAAGGTAGTTACTATTGACGAATGTAATTACTATTGATGAAGGTAATTACTATTGACGAAGGTAATTACTATTGATGAAGGTAATTACTATTGATGAAGGTAATTACTATTAACGAAGGTAATTACTATTTACGAAGAGACTCTTAGATGATAATATATGGCCCCCCCATAAAATAACCAAACTTACCACAAACGTCTCATAATAGACTCTTTATATACATCAAGAATTGAATAAATATTACCACAAATTATTTTATTTTTAATCAACACATATTTAATCTTTCAACACATATTTACCACTAGCTTTTTCTTTTTGAATTAAAAGGTGAAAGTTAAAGAATGTATTTATGGTAAAAAGCATGCAGTACAGAAAAAAAAACAGAAGCAATCGGATTGAATGTTTCAGTGGCAATTAGCACGGAGGGGCTCACTCTCCAAGAACCTCAAATTAAGGGTAATGATGGGAAGGAAAAAAGAAAAAGAAGTTGAATAAATCTTACTTTAACCAGTCTATTTTTTAGGCTCACTCTTATTGAACTTACCCCGAGCTCACTTTATAATTTTTTTTTATTAAAAAAACATAACTAATAAAAAATGTATAATAATTTTTGGAATTGAAAGTTTTAAAAAAAAAAGTGTTTTGGGTGTGATTATGATAACAAATAACAAAGCAGGTGATAATGCTGCTTATTATTTGCACTCCAAATCACACCCAAAATACTTTTTAAAAAAACTTTCAATTCCAATAATTATTATACATTTTTATTAATTATTAAAAAAAAAAAACGAGGATGAAATTTCTGAATGAACTCAATAAAGGAAATTTCAAGATCCTCGCTTCTACTTTAATTTGCTATATATACACAAAAAATGAAACCTAGATCGCGATATGCTCTCTTTCTCTCACTTTCTCACTTCACTCACATGTTGCCAGTTTCTCATTCTATGCATTTTCAAACCGCTTCTTTCTCACACACCACCAAATAATACCACTCTAGCCAGATGATCCTGTATCGGCCGGAATATATAGTTAGTATTAAGTTAACTTTAGTCAATTTACTAATACAATGTCGACACATAAGTCGAGAGGTGATCGATATCTCTCTGTCTCTGTCTGTCAGCACTTTATTGATTAATTGACCAACTTAATTACATTACTATGAAGTTAATTTTATGATAACCGAATCCATTTGTATTATATTTCATACATATATAATTAAAAAAAGTGAATTTAAAGTATGTGTGTTATAAAGTACACTCTCCGTCCCAGGATAAAAGTTCCGGTGGACTTTTCACACATATTAATAAGATGAATGAAATGACAAAATTGCTCATAATAATGTCATTAAATATGGAGAGAGAATTAGAATAGAAAAAATATGAGATATTTAATGCTACAGGCATAATAGGAAAAAATATGTAAAAATTTAGTTATTAAAAAAAAATAAATATTTAACATGAAACTATCCAAAATATTAATAATTAAGAATTTTTATCATGGGATGATGGGATGGAGGGAGTATTATATATATTTCAAGTGTAGGCCCAAGGGAGGTACATGACCCACATTTTAATGGTACCAATTTCTCAGTTATGTGGGCAGTGTTTTATATATATATATATATATATATATAACAAAAATAACACTTTTAGCGTTGTGCATGCAGTACACAACTATATTATTGTGTACATTGCGCTAGAAATATAATATACTAAGCTGAAAATATAATATATTTATATATATTGAGAGAGAGGGAGGAGAGAAGAGGGAGGAGGGTAACTTTTAGTTATGCAAGAATAGGAGGAGTGGTTAGCATGAAGTTTATTTTGAGATAAATTGATCAATAGAATATTAGAATATTGATACGCAGATAAAATTATATATATGTCAGTATTCTATTCGTTAATGAACCAATTTATTAAAAAAATAATTTCATGATAACGGAATGCATAGGTATGCGCTGGGTACGGAGGGAAGAGCTTGTGCAGGTTGTGCAGCTACTAGTACTGTTTCATAACAGTATGTGTATGGGTCAGTAAGTACTGGTGAAGTCTGAGCCACAAAAATACAGTCACCTGATAGACAGACACAGTGAGACGCTGACGGTTCTCAATTCAACACCGACCTTACATAAAAACAAATGAAATGTATGCTATCAACCGTCCCCTACCTCATTCATAAAAGGACAAAATTAGAGGTATCAGACAAAAAAAAAAATATATGTATATAAAGAATGTACAAAAAAATAATTCTTATACCCCTAGTTTAATTTATTGTCATTTAATGATAGTCCAAAATCTTTTAACAGATCCCAAAGAGATTAGAGATTTCAAGATTATCAAAAGAGTTCTTTGCAGATCTTTAATTCTGACTTAATTATTGAAAAAAAAAGAGAGTAACAAGATTACAAGAATCACAATTTTGCACATCACCTAGTTACAGTTAAACACCTGATCATTCCTACATTATATTTCACTGCATGATCATAGCTGAGAATTAAATGTACACGTCATTCCTACATTATCTTTTTCACTACATGATATGATCAATACAGACTTGCTCTCTGGAGATGAATTGAAATGATAAAAGCTTAATTTTCTTATGGAACATATATATGTTTGAATCTACGATTGAATCACACAACAATCACATAGAAAATAGATGAAGAATAGAAAATAAAAGACGCACAATATACTTAGGTTCATCAATTTAGTTAATTTTATTTGTCTGATGTATTCATGTATATATGTCTCCCACACGATCATACTCTACAATATTATACACACCAAACAATATTTTTATAATAACTAGAAAACCTATAACATGAGTTTAAATCCATGAGACTCAATATATTAATAAAATCTAAGATCGAACTACTAATAAATCCCCAAGACAAAATACACATTGCGCTTCTAGGGGATGCTGCCCCCTTGCAATTCCAGTCCGCTTGCCGACAAGCTAGACAGTCGTTCATCAAGAATGACCATTTATTGGACCCACATAAATATGAGTCAATCCCAACACTTTACATATAATTAAAACGTTCATTTCATCTCTAGATCGAGCAAGTTTAATTGTATTGCTACCATTATCATCAATTTAAGAAACAAATGTAAATTCATGATAAGAAATTACAAGAGCATTAATAAATTACTAAAACTTGTAATGAAAATATCTTACTTATAAATTCAAACCCAACATGTAAGAAAATAAACTAAATAAAAGAAATCAAACTACCTTCATCAAGATAGGAATATAGGATACATTTTACATACGCATGAAATGATACATTTTATATACGCATGCATGAATAAATACTAGGATGAAAAGAAACAAAAAACAAACTTGGGATCTTGGTAATTCATACTCCTATTTCTTTGTCTTTTTGTTCATGAACAACTTTAGGTGTACAATATACCTCATTTTTCAACTATGGCAGTGGTGTGTATTGATTAAAATTACTCCATACATGAATTCCATTGCCGTTGCTGCTGCTATTTGTTGGAGTGGAATTTACTGCACCTGAATAATTAGAGTTTCCAAAAAACCACTCAGTTGCTAAGTTTCCAGTAGGACCAATACCAATACTTCCATTATTGTTGTCTTTTCTTGAATTACCAACACCAGCATCAGGTTTTGAAGAATCCAGGTTCTGAAACAAAATGGGCTGTAATTTTTGAGGAGCCTGGTATTGATCATCAAATAGCATAGCCAATCTTTCTTGTTGTAATTTCCAGTGCAAATCTTGGTTGATTGAACTCAATGACTCAATTGAAGAGGCAAGATTACTATTATTATTGTGATCTTGAACGAATATTCCTCGTGCTCCATTTCCATTATCATGTTTAAGTACAGAAGAAGATGATAAAGGAAAATTGAACCCCATCAAATTATTAGTACTAGAAGAATTCCCGATCGGATCTATACCAAAACAAGAAGTTGATGATGTTGAAATCATTTCCCCAAATGAAGAAATTAACTGACCATAGTGTTGATTATATGAATTAGAACCTCCAGTTGTATTTGCTGAAGAGTGAAATATTCTAGGGAAATTGTTGTTGTTAAGGCCTAGGCCTAGGCCTCCAAGCTGAAAATCCATGGCTGGTGAAATACCATTAAAGAACTTGAGCCCGCTTATATCCGAATAATAAGACGATGAACCGGCTGAATCCTTAGAATCACCACCTGGGGAGAATCTTGAAGATTTAGAAGACTTACTGCCAATCTTCTTGGTTTTCCGGCAGCCACCGCCGATTGGAATGTTGCGTAAAGCTCCACCTTTTGTCCAGTACCTTCTACATGTCTTGCAAAAATGCCTTGGCTGAGTGAGGCTGCAATTGTTGTAGTAGCAGAATTTTGTATTTGGAGAATCACATCTAGGGCACTTTAGGGCTTGTAATTCTGCCGGCCTTGTCGTGGTTGCTGCCGGCTTCCGGTTGGTACCGGATTCCTCTTTGTTGGTTAAGTTATCCGGCGACATCTATGGTACGATGACTATATTACATATACAAACTTAATAAGAAGCAAATTAACCCTAAGACTTAATTAAAGTACATGGTTGTGGGCCTAGCTAGCTTGTGGAGTGCTCAGTTTCCTTTTGCAGAGGTTAAGGATATATATATATATATATATATATATATATATATATATATAAGTTCTCAACTAATCAATGGGTTTTTTTATGCACGGGGTTTAATTAATATAGAAATGAAGGGATATATATAGGTTGATGGGGACGTACTGATCGATCTCTTGTGATATTCATCAAGGCTGAACTAGCTAGAATTGTAAATGGAATATATGGTATATATATATATATATATATATATGTATGTATAATACATAGAAGGTGTCTTTAGAGGTTGTATAGATCTGATAATATATAGAATGATCTCACTTGAAGAAGAAGAAGAAGAAGCAGGATGCAGTTTATAAATCCATGTGTCTTGAAATAAATAAAGAGAGAGAAGAATGATATATACTAGAAACAAAAAAAGTTGGATGATCTGATGTATATAATACACTGATCTGGCAGAATGGAGAGATCCACATGTACCCAGAAAAGACAGTAAATAATTAAAAAGAGTGAGAAAATTATAAAGACTACAAGTTAAAAGAACAAAAGAAAGAATATATATAGAAGCAGTTGTCAATAGTTTGAACTTTAAAGATGAAGCATTAATGCATGATGGATCATGTAGAGTAGTTGTTAGTGAGCATAATAGAAGTCCTATTTCACTTTTTTACTTCATACATTACAATGTGTATTTATATCAATCTATTTTATAATCACAATTTATTATTAGTTAAATTGATTAATTATAAAAAGAATTTATGTTTAGCTGTATGTCGTATTAATTAGTAAATGATTTTAAGAAAGTAACTCTAATACAACTATAACTAGTCGTAAATATATGCATGGTTATATATTAAGTACTTAAACACAATGGAAATGAACCCTAGCTAGGCGTCATATGTGATTAAAATTTACTAGTAAGTAAATAAAAATCTAGAGTAAATATATGTGCAAAGGGGTGAAAACAGCAGTATATATATATATATATATATATATATATATATATATATGCATCAGTGGTGGCAACAGCTCAGCATAGCAGCAGCAGCGCGCTGCCATGCAGGCATAACAGCTTTGTCTTATTCCTTGGCTTTTGATATACGTCCCATCTTAACCCAAAACAATTTCTTTTACCCCTATTAATTACATACAATTTGAAAACATTATTGTACTCTTGTTAGGAACTTAATGCAAGTACGGCCAAACTTATGACTATAGAATTAAGCAGCTGTGAAGAATTTAACTTTAGGTACTTGCGACACTTATAAATCATCAAATGCTGCCTGTATAGTGGCCTTTTCAAGTTTACATCATCACAATATATATATATATATATATATATATATATATATATATATAATTGAATTCATACGTACCATAGATAAGTAACTTTAATTTGCTATCAATAATGTTATGGGTATTTGATTTGTGTAACATTAATTGTCATACAGGATGAATAAAATCCAGTACTGAAACACTGTAGGAATTTTTTTTTCTATTGTTTTATATAGGATTTTGCAAACATAGTATTATTACTTTATTATATTAATTGTGTTTGATTAATCATATGATAAAAAATATTAAAATATTTAGTAATTTTAGACACCATTTAGGGACATTAGATTTATGAAATTGTTCATCTAAAATAATAATAAATTTAACTTTGCTTTATAATTAGCACGTACGTATACTATATTCTTGAAAGTGGTACATAAGGTAGTAACAAGTAACAACTTAAATGGATAAATGCTTCTTTTTTTAAAAAAAAAAACTTTGATTTAAAAAAGAAGAAGATATATATTGGAATGCACAAAAAGGAATCATCTTAAGGGGATCCGATTGAAAGCTTCCATGCACAGACAGCATTACGCACAGTCGTCGTCTTATAGTACTAGAAGGATTCAGAGAACCAGTAGTAGTACGTACTAGTAGTAGTCTAGTACATGCATTGATATGGGAGTTGACGTATTACACCCTAAATCTAGCTAGTTGCAATTATATATATATATATATATATATATATATATATATATATATATATATATATAGCCACCCTTACCCATCAAATTTAACTCCAACTTAACGGTTCTGATGATCTGATCACTGTACCCCGGCTCCTTTATTGAGAGAGAAAGAGAGAGAGGTGAGTCTGCTTTCACAATTAAAAAAGAAATAATAAAAAAGATTTTGTCATTCTTTGGGGGACTAATTTCAACTTTCAAGATTGAAGAAAGCAGCATTAATTTTTTTTTTATAAAAGGAAAATGATATTTTCTAGTGTTGTATTACAGAGTTATACTATTTGTATTAGATAATATACATTTGTACTAAAAAAAAATTACGTTGAAAATATTAACACCCATATTTTAGGTAGTTCTTTATGGTAGATCAAAAGGATAGAGTAGAAGTCAAGAATTAACAAGAACCAAGTACAAGAATATAATTCTTAAAATCTAAATAAATTTTAATTTTAAAATTTTAGCGAATAAGCAGTATTAAAGTCAGATGAGACTTTTTTTTGTGAGATAAAGAGGGTGAAAAAATCACAAGCAGAGGCCAGGCCAGAGGTAGGTACGTAGTTAGTAGTAGCTTGATGGAAACTCCATCCCCTACTTGATAAGATAAATGGCGAGATAAATAATGTTTTGGTCACTGTATTAGGGTTCGATTTTTATTGTGGTTATCGAAATTTTTTTTATTACAATCGAATAATTGTACTCTCAAAAAATTACAAAATAGTCATTCCGTTCGATTTCCGTCCAAAAATTTGACGAAAATGCTGACTGTGCATATTGACCCGTTATTTTTGATGACGACGTGGTCCATTATTTGCTGACGTGGAGGGTAGAAGGTTTGCCTTAAAAAATTTCTTAAAGAATATAAGGTTTAGCATAATATGTAGTTGGTCTAGTGATTTTTGTTAGAATATAATGTTCTAGTTTGGAGAGTTCTAGAGTTCAACACTTGTTAGCAACATTTTCTTTAAGAAAATTTTTAAGGCAAGTCTTCTACCCTCCACGTCAGCAAATAACGGGCCACGTCGTCAAAGAAAAATAACGGTAATATAAGCGATCATCATTTCCGTCAAATTTTTGGACTGAAATCGAAACTGAATTAACCATTTTGTAATTTTTTTGAGAAAGATGCTTATTCAATTGTAACAAAAAAAATTTTAATAACCACAATAAAAACCGGACCCTAGTACAGTGATCAAAACGTTATTTATCCCGATAAATAGCAATACAAAGAACAAACGATTGTATTTTTGGAAGAAACCAGACGCAAGGTATAATAATAGATATATGTCCATCCATAAATATCCCAATATTATTATTATAATTATGTGGCAGATGAATGTAGGCTGGAGGCGACAAAATATATATATATATATATATATATATATATATATATATATATATAATCATCTGTAAGTAAGAGAGGGAAACTGTGCAGGGAAGGATGGAGCTCGTGAGAGGTGGTGGCCGGATTCCCGTGAGAACAAACCAAAATGCCCCTCTCTAACGCTCTATGTGCCACTTATCAGACGTTTGTCACGTTTCTATCTATATCCGTGCTTCTCTTTCTTTCTCCTCTCCTTGTTCTAACTCTCTCTCACGCTGTAAAATGGATCGGGTTAGTATGAAAGTTCACTTCATGCTCAATACAGAGCTGACACACAAACGAGAAGTTGATCTCTCTGCTTGCGTGTTAGCACTGTATTGGTCATGAAGTGAACTTACTTCACTTCATGCTAACCACTCCCGTATAAAATGAATTAAACAGTTCTGATTCGATTCGTACTCGTTCCATTAAAAATTTGATTTGAGCTCGACTCTAAATATAAATGATTCAAATATGAATAAATTTTAAAATTTAACAAATTAGTCGAACATCTTCAAATTACAATTTTATATCGATACTCGGATTATATTTACTCAAAAAGTTTAAACTATTCGGGCTCGATTCGAAATCGTACTAGTCTCGATAGTTAAAATAGCTTCAATTAAACTTTATTTCATATTCGATAAATTTTGTTAACCAAATCTGAGTAACTCAATACTCGACTCGGTTCATTTACACCCTTAACTCTCTCTAATCATTTATTTTTGAAAAGAAAAATGTGAGAAAGAGAGTAGATTATTTATATATCTTAATCTTAAAATATAGGGATATTTATATTTTTTAAAACTATTATAATTATTTGGATGAAAATAACGATAAATAAAAATATGTAGATTTTTATTTAATTTGATATTATGGAGTACAATAATATAACCAAATAAAATATTTTTATTTTCGATAACTCAAATTTCTAGAAGCACAAATACACATCAACAAATTAAATGCGTGAAAATTTTAAATTCTCATATTTAATTATACCTGATTTTTTTATTAGATTTCTCTATATAAAAAATAATAATTACAGGTAGGGTTCTTCCACAAAGAAAAAGGTCTTAAAAAACTATAGGGTACATAAATAATAAGGTTGGGGTGGCCAACATATATGATGACTGTTCATGAATATATATTTAAGAAACTGATAAATTTATAATAAAAAATAATATTTAACCCTCTAATAGGCATGTAAAAAATATCGGACTTCGGGTCGATTTTGGATAGGTCTGATTTGAGCAGTTCACGATTGAAGTCTAACTAGTAAAATCAAGTCAGATTTTTGCATGTCACAAGGTGCCCTGAATTAGATTCCTAGGCTCAGCCTGCAGGCTTCGGACCTTTCGAGCTTTTCCCCCCTCACTTTTTATTGTTTAAAAAATAATTATACTCATATTTTTCTTTTAAAATTTTAAAAAAATAATTTAAAAATTAAGTCCAAATAATATTATTTAGAACTTAAAAAATATACATCCCATAAATTGATGGAAAATTCAAAACTATAATACAAATAAATGAATAAAAATATATATTAAATTCTCTTTGGGTTGGACCGTTACCTCCAAGTCCAAGCTCAGGGACTTTGGCTTGGGCCTTTCTAAACATAACCCGAAGCCAGTTATTCTTTAGGATTAATTACATATATTAGTACCTTTTAAAAAACAATTACAAAAATAAAACACCCATAAAATAATTACAAAAATATTACACTTTTTTAATTTTATTTACAATATTATTATAATTATGAGTCCTTAATTAAATGGATTAATAATATTAATGGGGCATGTTTTTTTAAAATGCGTGATAACCGCCGTATATTATGTCATGTAGGACTCTTCGTTTTCAGATACTACCCTTTACATTTCAAACCCTCTTTTCTCTCTCATTAGTGTTTCAAAGATTCTCCATTGATCGTTCGAAGTTAGCAATTTCGCTCGTCACCATCATTTCTACTTTTTTTGCGTGATTAACAAAGTGTTCATCAAACCTCTATCTCTTTCATTCGTGTTTCAAAGATTCTCCATTGTTTGTTATCGAAGTTCATAGCCATTTCGCTTTTTAGTTCGCTCGTGTTCGCTCGCTCGTTACGTGTTTACGTGTTCATAGCCATTTTGATTACGTGTTTTCGCTTACGTTCTCGTATTGTTCTCTTTCATTCGTGTTTCAGTTGGTTTATTATTCTCCGGTATCGATTCTGGTGTGTATATTTTCAGGTCAGTTATTTTGAAATAATTTAACGTATTATATATATTAATGTAGTTTATCAGTCGAATGTAGTATTGATTGTTGTGTGGGTTTGTGTTATTTTTTATGTTTTGTATAGAATGGTTGATACAAAGAAGAAGGATGGGAAGAGGAAGAGAATATCGGAGCGTGAGTCTGTCAAGGACGTGAAGAAGTTTGCTGTGGATAGGAAGGGGAAGGAAAAGGATGTATGTCGAAAATCGAGTAAGAATGAAAATAGGCTGGTGATACACAGTGATATCAAGCATTCTCAAGTGCAGTTAGATTCTGAGCTTGACGTTCCTGTAGTTAAGGCCAAAGGTCAAATGCTTATCCATAATATAATTCCAAACACGAGAGAAATTTAAAGGTGTGTTATTTTTAATTTTCTTATGGTTACCATTATATAATTATTCGTTACTTATTAGTATGTATTTGGTTATCGTGATATTATATTCTCGTGTTACTTTTTATGGGTCAAGTTACTTATTAGTATGTATTTTAGTTCTTTGTGATATTATATTATCGTGTTACTTTTATGGGTTGGTTACTTATTAGTATGTATTTCGTTCTTGTGAATTTTTATTAGTATGTATTTTGTTACCGTAAAATAATAATTATTTGGTTACTTATTTTTATGTATTTGGTTACTGTAAACTTTTAATGTTTTGGTTACTTATTAGTATGTTTGTGGTTACTGTCATTTTATAGTTTGGTTACTGTTATATCAGATTTTTGGTTATTGTATATTACGGTTTTTGTTACTATTTTGTATTTTTTATGCTTAATATGTTTTTGCCTAGTATACATGTTTTAATAAATCGAGTTTAGTGTATAGGTTGTTTTATGTATTGGTTACCATTAAAAGATGGTTTGGGTACCATCATAGAATTATTTGGTTACTTATTAGTATTATTTCGTTATTTGTGATATTATATTAATGTGTTACTTTTATGGGTTGGTTACTTATTAGTATGTATTTGGTTCTCGTGATATTATATTACCGTGTTACTTTTATGGGTTGGTTACTTATTAGTATGTATTTAGTTATTGTGAATTTTTATTAGTATACATTTAGTTCTTTGTAAAATAATAATTATTTGGTTACTTATTTTTATGTATTTAGTTATCGTAAACTTTTAATGTTTTGGTTACTTATTAGTATGTTTGTGGTTCTTGTCATTTTATAGTTTAGTTATTGTTGTATCGATTTTGTTCTTCGTCTATATTACGCTTTTGTTACTATTTTGTATTTTTATGCTTAATATGTTTTTTCCTAGTATACATGTTTTAATAAATTGAGTTTAGTGTATAAGGTTGTTTATGTATTGGTTACCATTAAAAGATGGTTTGGGTACCATCATGTAATTATTCGTTACTTGTTAGTATGTATTTTGTTTATCGGATTTAGTGTATAACACTATTTTTGTATAAATTTTGTTATATTGGTTACTAATAACCTGCTCAATTATGATTTTGTGTATTTACGATTATGGGATCTTTACTATGAGGAATGCAACCGAAAATTCCTTTGGAAAAGTAATATATTGGTGTGACATGGAAGTCCCCATAATTATTGCCAAGAAATTGAATGAAAGTCGGTTGGAGAAGTTTAGGCAACATGTTTTGAATTTTTTGGAGTTTGGTGAGCATCAAATGTATTCATGATTATTCACCATGCTCTTGTAAGGGAGGTTCACCAAAGGGATGATGGTGAGATGTGGTTTTGTTTGGGGAGAAAAGGGTTAGGTTCAATGCCTGAGTTTTGTCTCGATTGGGTTGAGATGGCAAGGCAATGATGATATAAGTGCATATAAAGGTATGCAAAATCGATTATTGAAAAATATTTTGGGGCGGATGTTGTTACTCGTAGTAGAAGATATGGTAGGATATTCGTAAAGTAGTTTTTGATGATGATGATGAGGCTATTAGGATGTCATTGATTTTTTTGGTGTTTAATTTTATTCTTTCAACAGTTTTCAAAATTTTGTTGATGGGGCAATGGTCATTTTTTATGTTATGGTGATGTTAGCGGTTTTCCTGGGGAAAGTCAGATTTGAAATGACAAAGTACTCTTTGTCAAATGCTTTCAAGGCATATAAAGAAAGGAAGGAGTGGTGGTTCAACATATAATTTCTACAAAGACCATTATATTAAATTGTATAAGTTGAATGGTCTTCCATATGTATTTCAAGTATTTATGTTTGAAACCATTTCAACTTTCAAAGCTTGCAGATATGCAATCTATTTAACATCCATCGGATGTCCGCTTATGTAGATGGAAGGAGCTAGTGAAGCCCCCCTTCAAAATGACAAGTTGAATGATCCGGTATTTTGTTTCGATGTGTACGCAGATACTACTAAGAATGCAATTGGTTACCTTTAGTTAATTATTTCGTTCCGATTATTTTTGTGAAGTTTACTATTAACATAGTAGTTAGTTACCTTTATATACTAATTGAGTTATTGATTATATTATGTGAATATACAAAGTTTGGTTACCTTTATACATTTAGTTGGTTCTTGATTTATATATATTTGGTTACCAAGATATATGTTTTTTTTTCTTGATTATGTTTTATGATTCTTTATTTTATCTTTTTGTTATTGTAATTGTATAATGTTTGTCAGATGTTATACTGAAGTGTACTTATTGTTTTTCAGCTGAGGGTAAAAAGTTTGATTCCCATTTAATCGAGGAGAATGAACGACTTGATTTCAAGGGTTTCACTTTTTCAATGGGAAGGATCTTCGACAAAAAGGTGAAGGATGACAACATTGGATTTGATATATCAAACATTAAAGATGCAATTGATACACTGATTACTGGTAGTTGAGAAAAAAAGTTTCTGAAATTAAGAAAGACGTTGTAAAATTGCGGGTTGATATTAAGGATGAGATGCAGATTTTTACGTTCGGATATGCGAGAGACTTTAGGTTAATTATTAGAGATGAAAGTTACGCGGGTTCAAAGATGGTGGGGTTAAAGAAGTTGATAGTGATTATGATGATGATTCTGATTCTGATTCTGATGAGGGTGGTGATGCTGATGATGATGAAGCCGATGATTCTGATAATCTTGATGAAGTCGATGATGTTGTTGATCGACATCTTTGGTGAGGTTGGTGATGATGGTTTGAAAGCTGATGAGGTTGGTGATGATGGTTTGAAAGATGATGAGAAGAAGGATGAATTTGTAAATGAAGTTGGAAATGAAGGTGATGATGTTATGCTTGAAGACCGTCATGTTGTTGAGGATGTTAAGGATGTTATGGTTGAAAACCGCGTCATGTTGTTGAGGATGTTATTGAGGAGGTTGTTGAGGATGTTATGGTGAAGCCCGTCATTTTGTTGAAGATGTTGTTGAGGATGTTGGTGATGTGTCGATTTTGTTAAGAAGAAGGATGGTAATGAATCGAGTATGGTAATGAAGTTGAACTTGATGGTATGGTTGAAGAACATCATGAAATAATAAGTAATGTTGTTCAAGAAATTGTCAAGGTTAGACTTTTTTTTGTTTGTTTTGTTTTATGTTAGATGTCTTTTTTTCATTTTTTAAAGATCAATTGATTGTTTTGTATTTTGAGAATGACTATTAAGAATGATGTTGACATGCCAACTTTTGACATTTTAAGCCAAATATGCGGGGAAAGAAATTGTTGTTTATGTTGTCACTTTGAGGTTAGTGTTATTACGACATGCCAACTTTTTTTTTTTTACACGCTTTAGGTTTTGGTTACTGTTTTACCATTACATGCTTAAGGTTTTGGTTATTGTTTCAATTTTACTCAAGATCCAACTCATAAATATATAGTTACCATTATAATGTTTCATAGTAACCAAAAGAGCATTAGTTAGTAACAAGTATAATGTTTCATAAGAACTAATAATGCATTAGATAAAGAACTAATATAGCATTAGACAAGTATAATATTACCAATACATAATTAGTTAGTAACAAGTATAATGTTTCATAGTAACCATTACAAAGATTAGACGAAGAACAATACAACATCGATTTTTATGTGAAAATATAATTGTTTTCGTTACATTTTCATCATTTGTAAAGGGAAAAAGTTTGAGGCGGAAAGCAAATCAGATTGGATGAGATGGTTTTGACTACCCGTGATATAGTCCATTGTAATGAATTGGAGAAGAGCGTCAATAGAGTCAGTGGAAGACCTGTGCGTGAACATTTAAAAAGTCTTTGTTTCTACGATCTCTATATACTGAGAACATTTGGATCTACTGGGTTATCGTCTAATGCATCGGGTGCTAGTCAAAGAGTTCTTTGTTATTTCAGATTCCCAAGGTTTGTATGGATATGCCGTCAAATTTGAAGAGGCATTGTTTGAGCAATTGGTTTAAAATAGGACTTAACAATGGGAAAAGGTTTGTTTTTACTATTAACAATGCTATAGTTTTTTATGAAACAAATAAATTTGCTTTTGGGTAGTGTGTATATTAACATGGTGATTGTTAATGTCAACGTGTATACTAATATGTTTTTATATTGAAGGACATACAAATTTCCTGGGAAGAATGACATTATCAAACCTGCTTTTGTATTTGGGTCTATCCCAATTTTATCTAAAATGTGGTTTTATAAATTAAAGACTCCTGGGCAATGGTTAGACGATGATGTGTGTGACGCCCCCAAAATTAGGTATACGTCACCCATCTTGGGTCGCCACTTACATGGTACATAAATTCAAATACAACTTACTAATATAACTGTCGTATACAATACGACATAAAAGCGTGAGTTTGAATACAAATATTGTCTACTAGATATTATACAAACTCAAAAGGAGTCCTCATTACAACTATTATCACACTATTTCACGTAATAGTGAGGACTATTAATGCTATCCTCACGGACCATTACTCCGTTCCCCGACTCGTCCCAAATTTATATTCTCATTTCACAAGAGAACGGTGAAAGAAAGGGTGAGCTCAACTAGCCCAAGAAGAAATATTATGACTAAGATAATGCAGAATAAATTATCATTAGCCTTCAACAATGTTAAACTGATAAAATACAATAGACAACCAGTTTAACTGCAGCGGAATATACAATCCATTAAAAGAGTCAAGTAGAAAATAAAGTCTACTATCTTTTAGGTTTTAAAAGGTTTTCATAAATTTTTATCACTAAGACTCAGTTTAATGAATAAACCACAATATCTAATCATCCCTGTACCACGGTCAAGGATTTTCATCAAATTATCAATGGTCATGACTATACCGAATCACCCCTGGTCATAATCATACCAAAAACTATCCATCACTGCATTACAGGCCACTGAGGACTTTTATCACATCATTTATAACAAGCCATGATTATACCGAATGATCCCTGGTCATAATCATACTAAGTTCATCTATGCACGTAAGTCAAAAATAACATAATATAACATGAGGATGATGGCAATGACATAATAATTCAATAAAACAAGTTCAAGAATTATTTTATCCAGGGAATTAATAACGTCAAATTGTCAACAAGATCTTTGTTTTGTAGAGTAAAATTCAAGAATGATCGAAGAATATGTCCATGAAAGATCTTTGGATGAAACGCAAATATCAAGGATATTCTACTAATTTCATGGAGTATAGAAGTCAAAGTTTTAACCAACTGGGTATAATAAAGAATGGAATAACAAAAGAAATCACCACGATGCAGATTGCTTGGCAGATGAGGAGTTATTCCAATGAATAATAATAACGAGAACCGTGTCGGTGAAATTCACACCCCATGGGATGTTCCAACAGAATAATAAAGATGGAACCGGATCCGGTGTAAAACACATGCATGTGATATTTCAATGAGAATAATAAATGCGGAATAATAAACAATGGAACCAGGTGCGGTGTAAAACACACAGGCGAGGATATTCCAACAGAATAATAAAGAATGGAATAACAGAAGAAGATCACCAAGTATAGGGGATTATGCGTATACAGGTTATTCCAACAGAATAAATAAGAATGGAATAATATAAGGATTTCACCAAGTATAGGGTACGCTGGCGTGTATACAAAGTTATGTATAGGGTATGCCACTTTTTACAAAAGTTATTCCAAATGAATAATAATGAATGGAATAAATGAAGTTCTCTTCATGAATAAGAAAGAATAACACTCTTACAGTACAACAAATAATATCCCTTACCGTAAAAAGACTTTGGATATCAAAGTAGTGAAGTACCGTAATACTCTTCTTCTTTATCTCTATAGATTTTCTCTCTATAGATTCTCTCTATAATTTCTCTCTCAGTAGTTTCAATTGAATTCGTAAGAAAATAATGAAGGAATGAGTTTCTTATTTATAGGAAAATAGAATGCATAATAATTAATCCATGAACGGTCCAGATTGATTTACTTTTTAATCGACGGTCCATATTTAAAAGCAAAATCTTTTAAATAAAATATCATATATTCTATTTATATAAAAATATTTTACTATGCAAACACTATGCAATACTATGCAACACTATGCATAATAAAATATAATATATTCTATTTATAGAATAACTTTAATAAAAGATTACATTTTATATAAAAGATGTTTACATTTTATTACGTTAATAATACTGAATAAAACAAAACGTCATTATCATTATAATAATTCATATTATTAATCGACAATAATGGAATCAAACCGAGTGACTTCTCACATAAGCATCAATAATCAATACCGTGTCTTACTATGCAACCACACGACATTCTTATTTTTTACTATCGAGTAGTTCGGTGAGATCAACGGTAAAACTTCCGCCGTTATTTCAATAAAATATTTTTGTCGTTTTCTCAATCCGGACAATAATTACATTGCTAGGGTCCACCAATGATTGAGTAGTTGTATGAATATTCCCCGCTAAACCAAATATTCCCCACCAATAGAATATAATATAACCACTTGATACTTTGTAAAATTTATAAATACTACCCACAACTATAATATTATCTCAAATTCACACCATAATATTAAAAAATTATTTCGACAAAATTTAAATCTTTATTGATAAAATCTGGGTCTTACAATGTGAGTTCTTTTTTTTTTTAAATTATGTTTCTATATTTATGGTTACATTATTTATTTGTTTAAGTAAATAGTTTTAATAAAGGTGTTGAGTTCTTTCGTATATATATCATTTTATTCTTTGTCATATATATTTGTTTTATTATTATTATATTACTTTGTTTTATTTACTATCATACAACTATTTGGTTACTATTATATAATTGTTTGGTTACTTATCATAAATGTTTTATATATATGTTGGTTACCATCATATAAAATGATATGTTAATATTTAAGCATGTTTTGGTTGTTATGATATAAGTGGTTGAGTTCTTGTCATATATATATGTTTTGTTATTATTATATTCTTTGTTTGGTTACTAGTATACAACTATTTGTTTACTATTATATAATTATCTGGTTACTATGATATATGTTTTATATATTTTTTGGTTGCCAACATATAAATTGATATGTTCTTATATAAACATATTTTGGTTCTTTATGATATAAGTGGTTGAGTTCTTTGTCATATAACTTCATTTTTTTCTTACTTCATATATATTTTGTTTTGTTAATATTATATTCTTGTTTGGTTACTATGTTACAATTTGTTTGGTTACTATTATATAATTGTTTGGTTCTTATCATGTATGCTCTATATATGTTTTTGTTACCATCATATAAACCGATATGTTGATATATAAACATGTTTTGGTTACTATGATAAAAGTTGTTGGTTCTTATCATATAAACTGTTTTGTTAATGTCATATAAGCTCATTTTGTTACTATCATATTCTTTGTTTGGTTATTATATTACAAATTTGTTTGATTACTATTATATAATTGTTTGTTACTTATCATATATATATATATATATGTGTGTGTGTGTTAAAGATCATACATGTTTTATGTTTTTTTTAAATTATGTTTTTATAGTTACGATTACATTATTTAGATGTTTAAGTAACTAGTGTTAATGATGTTGGTTACATTGATTACATAATGTTATTTTTCAACACTATTAATATATATATTTTTGTTCAAAGATATCAATGTTGCATTATATTACTTAGTAAATTGGCGGACATTACGATCATGTGCGTATAATAAGGCGGCGACTACGGATTGTTGGTTCCATGCCAAGATGACCTCTCTTTTTGAAGAGTATACAAATAAAAATGCGAGATAAAAGTGTGTTTATGCGGGGGAGGTGATGTCATTGAGTACATTCATGGATCATTTATGGATGTAAACACACCATGGAAAAATGTTGACTATGTTTTGTTTCCCATACATATGTCATCACCGGACCATTGGTTTTTGTTAACGTTTGATGTGCATCGTGAGCGTCTAACTGCATTTATAATTCTCTGCGGCCAAAAGAAAATCCATGCAAACAAAAATCATGGATGTTTGTGAACCTTATATATTTATTCTTCCACTTTATTGCATAAGATTGGATTTTGGAGGATAGGAGTGACATTGACTTTAGCAAATGAACCGTGTATCATAATAAGAATGAAGATGACATAATTGAGTTAGAATTTGCAGAGTCGGTTCTGAACAAGTGGATGGATAAGGGTTACATTGTTTTCAATTTTGAATTATTATATTTAATTATTTTAGTTCTTTGTCGTATAATTGTTTTGGTTACTATGTTGTAAATATTTAGTTCTTGTATAAAGCGATATGTGTTATATATAGGTTGATTCTAGTATTGATTTTGGTTATCTTTTGTGCATTTATACGGTGATTGCGGGTTGTTCACAATTTGTTTTCTTAGAGCATGTCATTCATCGGAAGATTGATGAAATTCTATTCCATTCCCCCATCTTGTAATATCGGAAGAAGTTATGCACAAACCTATATATGCATGGAAGGAACAAACAATTGGAGGGATATGAGACCTGACGAGAGAATTTCAAGAAGATTTGTTCTAGATTTTATTAGTTCGAGATATTGTTGTGTTGTCGATTATGAATTGTGTTACGTATTTTTATTTTTAATATACACAACAATTTTGTATGGTTCATTAAGGATGATTCTTGAATCTTATATAGATGGGATTTCATATGTTATTATAATATCGGTTTTGGAATTAATTTTGTGTGTTGTTGGTATTTGATTCGTTTTTAGTGTGTTTGCTACATTATATTGAAATGTACGATTGGTAACCAAATATATATAAAAGGGTAACAACTAATGTTTTGATAATAAATGAGATATACAATATTGTTTCGGGACATATAAGCATTGTTAAATGTATCGGGACATATAATTATTGTTAAATGTATAGGTGAGAGTATACATTAGTTAACAAAAAAATTTGTTTGTGATTGTTATCTAAATATTTGGTTACCTATTTGTTATATTTTGTTTATTGTTATAACAAATAAGTAACCAAATAGTTTACTCTTACGGTCACCATATTATGTTTATACAAGTAAACAAATTGTAATAAAATTTGATAAAATCATTATATATCGTTAACATAAATATATGTTAACAATATTTATTTTAGTTTGTATCAAAAGCAGTTATAAATTTGTATCACGAATGTTATGAATTGTTAAATGTATGTTTTTTTTAGTGTATCATCATGATGGAAACACATTAATTTTAATTAAGAGATTTCATTTTTATATATGATGGTCATTTGTATAATTATCATATTAAATTAAATATATTTTTGAGATGTTCAGTTGGTATCCAAATTGTTATATAAGAGTAACCATTTGACTTTATGTTAGTAACCAAATAATTTACAATTTATATTTGGAATAATTGTCAAGTAAACAGTGTAATTTTGTGGGTTCCCAATTGTATTGACAACTCATAATGAATTCAGAAATCAAATGCTTTAATCAATAAAAATGTTGGTTATTGTACAAAATCAAAAATATTACCATCTATGTGATTTATGGTTAATGATAGTAAACAATTATATATACATGTATCTACACTCTTAATGTAAATGCATTATATCAGGGTTTTTTTGGTCTTAAAACTGGTGGATTATTGCAGGTTTTCCTGTTGTGTCCTTTCTCTTGGCACCTGCTGCATTTGTTTTGAATTTTGATTTCAGATCCATGTTTGTACCTCCCTACTTTTGGTCTTCCAGCTGGTCTTCTTGTGTTCGGTGGTTTTACAACCATATTTCTTACTTCTTCTGGTACATCCCAGTTTTCTTTGTCATCTAACGGCATGATTGAAGCTGAATATGTGTCGACCAAAGTTGTTTTATAGTATTTTTTTTGAACAAAAATCATAACAGCTCAAATTTTGCTTGCTCATAACAGCAGCAGCATGCGGACATGGCATCTCATGGTATTGAAATTTTTCACATGTGCATGTTCTTTTTGGTCGATGTCCACAATATATTGTTTCGACATACATCGTAAATAAAAATCACTAAGTTTGATGTCTCAACCTACATCACAAATTAACTGTTGTTAGAATAAAGTACAACTGGAATCATTTTCATTATCTGAAAAAAGAATACATATTAAATCAAACAACTCAATGTTATAATTACAAAACAAGTAACTAAGCATTAACCAACTTAGCAGTAACATTATAATTATACAGAGTAACCAAATAAGCATCAGTTAGTAACCAATATAATGATACTATCAATAACCAACTCAGCAGTATCATTTTAATTATTAAGAGTAACCAAACAAGTATCACTTAGTAACCAATATAATGATACATAGTAACCAACTCAGCAGTAGTCGGTAACCATTGTAATGATATGCAATAAGCAATTAAGTATTAATTGACAACCAATATAATATTTCATAGTAACCAAGTTACCATTAGCCAGTACACAAGTTATTATTAGTTAGTAAATATTATAGTGTAGCACAGTAACCAAATCAGCATTAGACAGTAAACAATTCAACATTAATTAGTAATATTATGCAGTAAGAAAGCAGTATTAATAAGTAACCAGTACAATGATACACAGTAACCAAATCAAAGTGTCAAGTAACCATTATAATGTTTTGCAATAAGCAATTAGGTATTGGTTAGTAACCAATATAATATTACATAGTAACCAAGTTATCATTAATCAGTAAACAAGTCAGTATTAGTCAGTAAACATTATAGTTTAACAGAGTAACTAAGTCAGCATTAGTCAGTAAACAATTCAACATTAATTAGTAATATTATGCAGTAATCAAGAAAGCATTATTCAGTAACAAATACAATATAAAAATTAATGCAATAAATTATAATTTGTATTTGTTACCTTAAGTTTCCTTGATTTAATGATATTAGATTGCAATCTTTCTTCAGCAGTTGTGGAAAGTGTTGTGAATGTTGATAGGGCTGCTTGTTTGTTTGTGAAATACCATCTTTGAACCAGACAACGTAGGCATTCAATCATTGATGCAACTGGAAGATCCCTAATCATATTAATTGCGTTGTTAATAGATTCGGCGGTGTTTGAAGTCATTGTTGAGTATCTGCTTACAGTCCCATGGAGCCTGGTGCACTTTTCCAACTTGACCTCTTCCTCCAAATATGTCCTTATTCGAGGATCAATGGCATCAAGTTCAGCCATGTGTTTGTTGAATTGTTCAATGTTGTATGCTCTACATGCCCCGTTGTAAGCTTGTTTAAGTTCTTCTCTATCTTTTGAATCTATTTTTTATATTTTTCAGTATATGGTATGTGCAGGAAGCATGCATGACATCTGGAAACACATAATTCAGTCCTTGTATTATTGCTTCATGTCTATCTGAAACAATGCATTGGCCTTCCCTTACTCCACAAGCAGTTCTTAAATTCATGAAAAACCATCTCCAAGATAATTCATTTTCATTTGTAAACCTTCGCAAAAGCAATCGTAACAATGTTTTGGTTTGCATCTTGTGTGCTTCTTATCGATATTGTCCCTCAAGTAAGTTGATTGTATGAATGTGCCATCGATTACAATAATTGGAAAGCAATGATGCCATGCTTGAATGGATGCTCCAATGGCAAAGAATAAATATTTGAAACGAGCATTTGTTTCCAACTAAAGAGTCGTGACGGAACTTTTGTTATGAAACATCAACATTATCAATAGAATTATAAGTAGTATAATGCTACAAAGAAACCAAGACAAAGATGACACAAGAACCAAATTATTGTCATACGATAACTCAAGACAAAGATTGGACAATATAATTTTATACGATAAACAAGACAAGTGAGCGATAAAGAACCAATGTATTTAATGTTAGTATCAAGTCAACATTAGTCAAAGAACCAATTATCCAAACATTAAGCAAGAACTAAAAGCGAGAAGGAATATATTGTTATCTGATAACAATCGGTAACCAATATATTGTTACCAATCGATAACAATATCTTTATTACGAAGAACTAATACTGACATTAGTCAAGAATCAATAAAACATTAGATAAAGTATAATGTTACAAAGTAACCAAGATAGCATTAGGCGATAACCAACATATTTTCTTTAAAGAACAATCTGACATTAGATAGTATAATGTTTTTCAGTAACCAAGACAACATTATACAGTAAACACCATATTTCTATATAGTTACCAAGATATCATTATGCAGTAACCAACAGTTGCAGCAGACAGTAACCAAGATAGCATTAGACAGTAACCAACATATTTTCTTACAGTAACCAAGACAACATTAGATATTATAATATTTTCAGGAATAAAGACAACATTATCAAAGAAAACAACATATTGCTTTATCTGATAACTAAAATATCATTAAGCAAATAATAAACAGTTGCATTCTGAAGAACCAATGTATTTCTTTGAGTAAACATTAATATAAAAAATCAGTAGAACTCATTTAAAATTATAAATATGAGGTAGGTAACCAATGCACATTATAGCAACCAAATCAGTTGAATTGAGTAATCAACTAATCATGAAAAATAATAATGTGTTTTAAATTATTTACTGGATTTGTTTTCTTCGCAAAGCATGTGTAACCATGATGGGATCAATGAGTAGTCGTGTGGATTTCCTCTTACCTTTTCTAACGCTTTCTCCTTCGATCTCCATGCTTTTTGGTAAAGAGATAGACACATTATATTACATCATCATGTCCTCGACAATATCGGTTGGTGTGTATATTTTTTCAAATTTGTTAATTTATGCATTATGCATTCACGATTTGACCAACTCACTATTTGCTTGTGCGTGGTCTCCCAAACAATACGTTGGATTTGAACACGTGTGAATGTCATTGAATTCCCTCACCTTGAAGCAATTTGGTTTTTGAATACTTGATGCTCTCATCTTCCATTTGCAATTTTCATCATCTACGTTACTCAGCACAAAGTCTCTATGACACATTCGTTGAACTTTGTGTTGTCTATTTTTCTTGATTGAATGCGACCTCATTGATTGTGATAGGATTTTTTTTGTCTTTGTAGGTTTGATGTAATTTAACTTCACGTTCATTCGGATCTGTTATTACATCATCGTATCGTTTTTCTGTGTATGATTTGTCATGTTATGTTATGCATCTCGTTGTTGTTCCATAATTTTCATTGCAAGTGATCAAACATATTGCGTTCCAATTTAGCAATCTTGTGTTCTTTAGTGGAACTAGTCTTTGAATTCCCTTGTGTTGATCGATTGGCGTTACATCGTGAACAATGATTCTTCTATATTTGTCAAGTTATGCAAGATTGTTGTGCGACCGCTTCTTTTTCAATATCTATAATCGTTGGGAATTTTCCTTGTTCATCGATTTTCTCACGACTTCAATAAAGAATCTCAAGGTTGCTTCATCGATATCTGGATCGGTGGAATGTTGATTCTAATGTGAAATTTGATCGACAATGTTGTTTTGTTTGTGTCTATCTGTAATGCAATGCATATTATGTTTTGCATTTCTCTGATCGAACAAGTTGATGGAACTAGTATGCCGGTAACTTCAAAGTTGGTGTATTAGTTACTATCAGTCCATGTACCGTTGAAATAAAGCACAACAAGAATCATCTCCATTGTCTGAAAACAGAATAAGTCTTGTAAATTAACCAAATCAATCCGAACCCAAGAACAAATTATATAATGTTAGTAACGGAGAATGAAACACATTAGTACATTCATTTTACAATGGAAACAATCGGTTTAATGTTATTTGTTTAGCAATTAAATTATGATAGTTGTATAAAGGTAACCAATGTAGCCAATTAGTTTCCATCATAATAAAACAAACCAATATAAATTAACCAAATATTGCACGAGAATCATAACAACATTATACAAGATAACAAAATCGATATAAAGCGATAACAACACATGTTTAGTTAGTAACCATAAGATAAAAACATCATTCATTTAATTGTTATAGTGAAAACAACCCGATTATAGAGGGTTTGTGGGGCGTTAAAAAATAATTGTTGTAACCAATGTAGTTAACAAGTAAACATTAATATAACCAATGTAGTTAACAAGTAACCATTAATATAAAAATATAAGTATAAGTATAATTAGATTAATACAGTAACCCGTTCAACATTAATGAGTATCCATTATATTTTTACATAGTATCCAAATCAGTATTATTCATTAACCAAAATAATGTTAAACAGTAACCAACTCAGCATTAGTCAGTAAACATATACATATAATTGTTCATACATAGGTAACTATATACATTTAATTGTTCATTAACCATATATAACCATAGAAATTTGTAGTAACCATAGGTAAATATATACATATAATTTTTATACTGATACACCTCAATATTAGAGCAAAGAACTAATACAATGTAGTCAATGAGTAACCTCAAATATATAATAATATAAATTTGTAATCTTACACAATAATCAAAGTCAAAGACTTATCGAAAGTATCCGTTATAGTTTTATATAGTAACCAAATCGTAATTAGTTAGTAACCAATATATCAAAGTCAACATTAGTGGTAACTAATTCATCATTTTCATTAACCAATTCAAAGATTGTTCAATAATATTATCAATAACCATTATAATTTTAAACAAAGAACCGGATCAAAGAATATGTCAGTAACCACAATAAAGTTACCCAAAGAATCAAATCATCATGAATCAAGAATCAATATATTGTTACATAGTAACCTAGGAAGCATTAGAGCAAGAATTAGCTTATCATTAGATATTATAATGTTACAAAGTAACCAAAACATCATTAGACAAAGAACCAACATAGCCCATACAAGAACCAAGACAACATTAGACAATATAATGTTACAAAATAACCAAGATGACATTAGACGGTAACCAACATTTTGTCATACAGTAACTCAAGATATCATTAGAGCAAGAATCAAGACAAAGACCTTGAACAATATAATAATATACGATAACCAAAACAACAATAGAAGCGGTAACAGCGATTTGCATTAGACAATAACAATGTTTATGATGAGTAACCATTAATATAAAAATTCAAAGAGAACTTCGTTTGAAAATTATAAATTAATCAAATAAGCGGTTAGTGAATGTTTATATTTATTTAGTAACCATAATCTAAAACATATGAATGAATCAACCAAACGCTATAGGAATTTGTAGTAACTGCTTTAATTGTGTAAAAAACTTAATAAAGGTAACCAATATACATCATGAATAAAGTAGTAACCATAGGTAACTATATGCATACTGAACTTTAAACTCACATACCTCGTGAGGAGTTGATTTGTATCGAAGTTGTTGTGATATTGTTTTTGGTTCATCGAACTTAAAGTTGATGATGATTTTGTATTCTATTTCGCCTTCTCCGATCTTAGATGTTACCGAAATTGAACTTGAAGTTGCTGCGATCTTAGTTGTTGATGATGATTTTGTATGTCGCGATTTCAGAGGTGAGAAGAAAGGGAAACGTCGACAGAAGATTTGGATTGTTCCGATATCAATGTTGCGGGTTGTGTTCAGTTGCTTGAATTTAGGAGCGGTTAGTGTTAGATAGGGCAGTCGGTAACCGACGTGTGTGTGATGTTAGTAATTTTATTATTGAGTTGTCTTATTTTTATAATTATGTTGTGTGTGTTTTATTTTTGTAATTATTTTCTAATTGTTGTATATTAATGTTAAGGACCCAATTCTTTATGTTCGATCGGTTCAGTTCTCACTTCTCTCTATCTAACAAAACACGGGCCGACACAATTTCCGCGCGCGCAGGGAGGAAGTGAAAGTGTATCACCTTTTCCCGAGGAGAAGCTGCAAATTTTCGAACTTCAGAGTCTCCCAGTTCGTTGTTACTTTGAGGTTCTATTTAATTTGCTATATTAAAATCTTTAAGATGCCCAGATTCTTTGAATGGAGTTTACTTTGCTAGAAGATTTTTGCTAGAAGATTGTAGTTAATTTGTTATACTGCACACCAACTATTTGATATAATGCCTTCTTGATTGTGCACTTGAGTTTATTCGAATTCTGGATGTTCTATCGAGTCCTTTGCGCTACACTGTGTGTGTGCCTTATGATTACTCTTCAAATTGTTTGCTGTTTTATGTAATCGTTTAGGAGAAATTACTGAGCTCGTGAATCCAAATTATTGCCTACTTGGAATTCTCGCTTGTTAGATGCAGCAGTGAAAACCCTGGTTATTGTCAAACCTATATTTGTCTTGAAATGTTATTATACACTGAACTTTAGTGGCTTATGTATTTTCTTTGCAATTGTCACATGAAAACAGTCTTTGTGCAACAAAAACAAATATGGTAAGGTAAAATACTTTTAATTTCTTGATCATTTGCGTCAAAAGTTGGAAGCTTGCATTTGGTAGTTTAGATGGTGAATATGGCAATCAAGTTCACAAGCAGAAGCTTTTGTTTGTAGATTACACTTGGATCGGTTTGAAAAGTAGTTGAATTGCTCGTGGAAAGATTTGATGTGGTCATCATTGTTAAAATTCATGAACTACAACATCTTTTCTATATTAAATTATGCTATTTCTTTTTTACCTTTTTACTGCAATATCTTTATATCTGTAGGTTTTGTTCAATAATCATAAGTAGTACAATTTAATGACACTACTCTGCACTTTTCACAGTTGAAAATCAAAGCAGCATTATTGTAACACCCCGCTCCTCAAAATAAATAAACAGAGCACTAATAACTTCAAATATTTAATAATGATATCCATCAATGAAGTACTAAATACAATTCTCCAAATAAAGTCAAAATAATCAAACTTAAAATTGAATCAACCTAGATGGTTAAAGACAACTCTCTCTATCACACTAGCCCTGAATTACCCCTACAAACCTACTGGAAAAAAAAACACAGCATGAGCCAAAATGCCCAGTACGAATATAGATATACAACGATGTACAATTGATATATGAAATCAATTGAGACAAAATACTGAACAAAGCCACAAGTGTAACTACTGACGAAAATATAATCTCCAAAGATCTGAATGAAGTATATCTGAATCAACAGAATTAACGAAACAAATAGAAGAGAAGAAATAATGAACTGAAGTAACTAACTCAATTAATTGAATTGGACATAAACAAACAAAACTAATACAATGAAATAATAGGCTGAATCAAATGGTTAGGTGTTATTTCATACCGATTGAGCTCAGAAATATACATTGCCACACAGGCAAGTCAAAATAATGCCATACACGCAAATCAAATGATGCCACACAGACAACCAAAATAATGTCACACAGACAAATCACACATTGGACCGCGAATTCAAATGTATGCAAATCGGATAGGTGTGTTTGGCACAACATCACAAATCCGCATAACAGAAAACTAGGGTCAACCCATACACCTCCCACAACAAAATACCAAATGGCCCACTTCCTCCGGAGCCCAAACAGAGACGCTGTGAACTAATCACGGAAAGTGTCATGCCTCTCGTGCCAAGACGACATGCCTGTGGTATCCCCACAGGTAACTCAAGCATACCCTACGGTATATATTCTAACAAAGATTTTAAGTCACAACACATGCGACACAATATCAACAAAAATGGTTCTATATGTATATGTTGAACCAGACCAAATCGTAATCTTAATGTCTCCAAAAGAAGGTAACAACATATACCGCTCTACAAATATCAAAATAAATACTAGACATGATAACTTAATTTAAAGAGTACAAATACGAGTCCAATGTATCAACTCCAAATGAAACTATTATATGAATTTCACAAGAAACAATTATGTTAAATAATAACATAATTCGAAACAAGGAACAAAACGAACAAATCAAATTAACCAAGAGTATCGCTGAAAGAGTACGGAATCCGTACCTTAATATAGTACCAAAACAATTCACTGAAGCAAAGATATCACACCAATAGACCTTCTCAATCCATTCTATATAATCACCAAATTAATACAAGGCCATAAATTAGATTACCAACTTTATATATTTTATATTTTTAAAAATTCAACAAATTTAATATTAGTACATATACAATATAAATATATTTTAATACCAATATAACTTAATGTAATAGTAATAATAAAATACAATTTTATTAGCTTGATGAACCTCCTGTACATATCATTGACTTTCTAATTTAAAAGTGTGATTTTCACTTTGTTTATTAGCCATCATTCATGCCTTGAATTGTATATTATTTCAAATATATAATATAATATTGATTTAGTTAACTATTCAGTGACATGCAAAAGTCAGATTACTTCACTTGAATGAATCCATGCCAGCATAAGTAAAGCATGTAAAATACAAATAACAATAATATTTTTTCGATCATATATAGTCAGTGATATATATTCAAAGGACTAGAGTGAGAAAGAACAGGAAAATGGAGGACGAGAGGATACTAGAGAGAGAAGTACCAAATCAAACAAATTAGGGAGCTCGATTTTAAAAAATTGCAGATCGAAGAAATCGAAGGCCTTCACGAATCTTCTGATGATTCACCTCTTTGTTTCTTGTTGCCATAATATTATTTCCCCTCTTTCGTTTTTTTTAGTTACAGAATACTAACACTAGGTAGGACATTAAACCTAGCATAATAATGTTACTCGTATTCATTTCAAAACTCAACACTTTAAATTGGACTCAAATAGTTTGACAACCCAAACTTAAATATTTAGAAATTAGGTTTACCCAATTAGTTAAAAGGCCCAAACTAATGTAATCACATACTTATTATAGTCCACATAAATTAAATACAAATTGACCCAGAAGAAAAGCCCAATTAAAATATTTAAAATATAAATTTAAATGTCATTTATTTTATTTTAATTATTATTTTATTTTATTTTTCCGGGTATTACAATTATGTCAAAATTTCATTCATTTGCTATTTCCTTTTTGTAGGATTCACCTATATAATTAACTCTGCAATGGCTGCTACCAAGACTCGAACTTGTAGCTTTTCTCGCAACTTTTTGGCTGTACCCTCCTATCTGACACCTGGACTTAAGAATGGACCAAATGGGACAATCTTTGTTTCATCAGGAATACCAGATCTAGACAGTAATTCCCCAAATCACTAGTGATTGAAAATACTAGAAGGCTTCAAGTGAAGCATTCTAGGGATTATCTTGTCTGCATAATTCCTGAATTATTTACCTTGGGTAGTTTTCCCTCTAATTCTTTTGTTCGTTTTATGGATGTTTTGTAGAGATTCTAGGAGGTGGATTCCCTTTGGGAAGTCTAGTGATGGTTATGGAAGACCCAGATGCACCTCATCATATGCTTTTGTTGAGAAATTTCATGTCTCAAGGACTGGTTCACAACCAATCCCTTCTCTATGCTAGTCCATCAAGAGACCCCCAATCATTTCTTGGCACTTTACCTAGTCCAGTAATGTCAAAAGATGACAAGTCTCCTGATCATGATGTAGAACAGGTGCTCCCTTTTCTTCTCTCAAATACACAAAGACTCACACACATATGGACACTGTGGAGTAAAACACACATCTATCTAATTATTGAGAACTCACAACAATTGAATATTAAGTGGTTGGGAAATTTCTTATTCAAAATAAACGAATAAGGAAGTTAAAAATTGTCTACCTTGAAACTGTAGGAAAAAGGACTGAGAATTGCTTGGCAATATAAGAAGTATTTTGGGGAACAACAGAATTTGGATGGTCATCGAGGTAAATATTAACAAATACCTATTTTGTTCTCTTGTTAGCTTTGTATTCGTATCTTAGATTTTTCTCTCAGTCAATAGATTGCAATGATATGAGTTTCTTGGACTTTTTTTGAATGTCTATATGTCACATAACACAAGTAAAATGGCGAGATTAACACAATATGGACCACCATTCATGGAGATCTTATTACGTGTCCAAATTATGAAGGGATATCCAAGGTTAAAGGATTTATGGATGCATGGAGAAAGATAAATTAGTTGTCTGCTGTACGATGTCAGTTATACAAAGATATTTTCTTTTTTTTTCCCGTAGGTAATTTTGGCCCCAAGTATGGGGATTGTAAGTAAATCTAGAAAGACTAGATATTGTATAGAAAAGAAGCTTTACTATTTTTTCTTATCTTTTTTCTACTAATTTTCGTGCCTTGCATTATTTCTGTTTGCAATCCGATTTTTTTTTTAGTGTGTAATACGTATCAATTGCAGTTTAAAGTCTGTAGACAGTTTCAAGTATAAGGAAAGTTTAGAAAAGAAGCTTTACTATGTTTTCTTATCTATTTTGTACTAATTTTCATGCCATGCGTTATTTCTGTTTGCAATTCCAATTTTTTTTAAGTGTGTAATACATATCAATTGCAGTTTAGAGTCTTTAGACAGTTTCAACTATAAGGAAAGTTCCTACTATTACGCCTTTCATATAGTTATTAACTTTTCTATCTAAACGATTATATATGTTGAAATCTTGCTAGTGAAGTGCTTTGAAGTTTGCAACTATTAAGCAGCTCATTTGAACTTGTTATGCAGAGGGAAAGCTTCAGTACTGCAATGACTTTGACTTGCGGAAGCCCCTAGGCAGGCACTTTCTTAATGGACAAAAAATTGATTGTATTAGCCTTCAAGATTGTCCCAATGTTGCCACATTTCGTGACCGTTGTTCAACCTTTTTAGCTCAAAGGTGTTGGCATTTTCTTTCTTGATTATCAGGCACTTAGATTGTGCCTTTGTGGAGACCAATGTAAGACAACATTGGGGAATTTATGAAATTGTAGCATACAATTGGTTTTGTGTTGGAATATGAATATAAGGAAACTGTTATTAAATTGGAGTTGGTTATAGTGATTTCTTCTATTTTTATAGGTATCTGCATAAGCCTGGTGTGTACAGGTGGATGCAGAGGAACATTGGGGTGTGAGAGTTCAACACCCCAATAAGACAGAAGCAAACACAAATTTAGGGTCTCTTTCCTTGAAGCATCCATGTCCCATTATTTTAAAAGATTTCAATAATAACTTGAGGCTTCCTTACTGTTTTAGTTACATTAGTAGACAGCAAATGCAACACATCATTCTCCTTGTAGTGGATCACCTATTTGGCTTCTGTCGAGACTAATTGCTTCTAGATCAGTGTTCTAGGTGGTTTAGATATATTTGTACCATTTAATTAACTTTCAAACCTCACTCTTCCTGTCCGGTCCTGTTTCTGTTTTCAGACACGATAGCAATGTTACATGTGGTGGGAGAATCGCTATTCAATCATTGTGTGCTCCACAATGTGTTTTCTCCGACTTGGTCAGTGGTATCCCTTGTTTGAAAATCTTTCCATTTTTTGAAAGCTTAAATCTGTAATAAAAATGAAACTTTACAAATCACAGAAAATTTGGTGCCTTTTTTTGACTAGTTTTCTTAATTTGGTAGCTGCAACTCCTATAAACATAATCTCTGTGCTACTTATAAAAAAAAGTAATAAACTTTATCAATGTGTTATAACTTTTTATCGTAATCATTGTAGGATTGGGATATGCTTTCTTTCATTAGATCTTTGAAAACCATGGTACGAGCTTCAAATGCAGTTGCTGTTATTACGTTCCCAACTTCCCTTCTTTCTCCATCCTTCTCAAAAAGATGGCAGCATTTGGCTGATACCTTGCTGTCAGTTAGAGCAATTCAAGGTACACTATTGGCATTCAAATCCACAACGTCATAATAACTTTTGACGTTTATGTGAATTATTATCAATAACCGATGCTTGAATCAGATGTGGACAAAGAGTTGGCAAAACTCCTCACTGGTTATCAGGACATGGTTGGCCTCCTCAGGGTACACAAGGTTGCTCGATTCAATACACAGGTTCACCTAATTTACTTTTGCAGTACATTGTATGCATAAATTGATACCATTTGAATGTTTTTTTTATGCATAATTGCAATGTAGAAATTCACACAGGATTACTTGTCAAAAAAGAATTGCACATAGGCTTAATTGTCAACAAAGAATTGCACATAGCCTTAATTGTCAAAAAAGAAATGCACATACAGTTTTCTTGCATTCAATAAACGTATACGTCCATATAGGCTATTGAAGTTGGATTCAGCTTTTACTTTTTATTTTTGATTTTCAAATCCATTATATGGACGACAACTCCATTCCTTTTTATTCTTTATTTTAACTTGCGGTAGGTATATATTTGATATAACTTCACACACGTCAGTTTTTCTGCAACTTGATTAAGCTTCATTACTTTCTTCTATTGTACAATATTGCAATTTGCAAATGTTTCTAGCATTCAGATTAATATTTTAGTTAATATGCATTTTATTAGGTCCATGTGTTCACTAAATGGTTCCATTGTCAACGCAGGTTCCTGTTATTCTAGAAGCAACAACATTCTCTATAAAGCTACAGAAACGAAGGTTGTTGGTCTTAGAGTGTCTAAATCAAGCTCCTGTAGATGGTTCAAGCGGGAGTTCATATGGAACTTCTGGTAGCTGTTCTGGATCTTCTAAGACGGGGACTCTTGATTTTTAATTGTCAACTTGGTCCCAAGTATTTTTTTTTTGTTCTATCCAAGCAATTCTACTTCTTAGTAATCCCAAAAGATTGGTTACTAGGGCTGTCAATGAACCTTTTATATGTAAATGGTTTATTTAGTAAGGTGAGCCATTTGGCAATTTAATATGAAAATGTTCTTCCCCTGTTGTGGAATCATTAGCATCCTTCCATATATTTGGTTGGTAGGGCTGTCCTTTTTCCTTTTATATGTAAATGCAAAATCAGTATATTGCAAAATCAAAAGCCATTTTGCAAGCGAAAATACAATTATTACACAATCAATCAACATTGAACTTCATTTATACAAAGATATAACTTGAAACTTGAAAGCTGAACTACCAAGTTCTTTATTGGAAAGCTGATGCAAGACAACTTTAGGATTATGCGGCAGAGAAGACAGTTCCTAACACCGGCAGTACGGGCAAAAACACACACAAACCTAAAAAATTACAGTCACTTCATATGCATCCTGATCTGACCATGTCACCATGGCCCAACTCCAAACTCCAAAGTTACAAGGATCTGATTAGGCAGCTTTTAATGTTTTGCCAATGTCGATGACAAAGCGGTATCTAACATCAGCTTTCTCAAGACGCTCCATAGCAGTGTTCACGTAGTCGATGGGAACAACCTCAACATCTGCGGTAATGTTGTGTTTTGCTGCAAAATCAATCATTTCTTGCGTCTCTTTAATCCCACCAACATTACTCCCTGCTATTATCCTCCTACCTGCCATAACACAACGTACCAAATAACTATTTCTTGTTTGAAAAGCGCAAAAATATATGATTACATTTACACATACAAATATGTAGCATGATTGCATAAACATGCTAAATGCTTTGCTGCGCGCATTTCTGATTAAGAAATTGATGATTTCCATTCGCTTACCACTAATCAGAGGAAAGACTGGTAGCTCAAGTGGCTTGTTTGGAGCGCCTACCAGGACGAGCTTTCCTTGTGATTTCAACAGAATAAGCAATGGTAGGAGGGGGTGCGCAGCAGAGACTGTATCAATAATACCATCCATTGTTCCTGCAGCATCCTATATGTATCAAGATGCATGAATATATGAGATAATTAAACCATACACACATTTTTCTAGATTCAACAAAAAGGCATTCACTCCTTTTTGAATTGGTAAACTAAGCAGGTACCTTCATCTCATCTGGATCACGACTGACCAAAAACGAATCAGCACCAAGATGCTCAATGGCTTCTTGTTTCTTGGCAGGGGAAGTACTAATGACAGTCACTTTTGTCCCAAAAGCCTTGGCAAACTTGACAGCAACATGACCAAGCCCTCCTAAGCCTACAATCCCAATATGCATACCAGGCTTGTCAAGTCCAAAGTGTCTCAAGGGGCTATAAGCTGTGATCCCAGCGCACAGGAGAGGAGCACCGCCATCAAGGGGGAAATTGTCAGGCCAGCGGATCACAAAATGCTCATCAGCAATCATGGTCTCAGAGTAACCTCCAAAAGTAAGGGTTCCATCATAGTATTGGTCATCGGATGTTAGTTTCCTCTGGGGACAGTAATTTTCAAGATTGCTAGTACAGTTATCGCATGAGCTACATGATCCAAGTATGTATCCAACACCTACTTTATCTCCCACTTTAAAGTTTTGTACCTTGCTTCCTACCTCTGTCACTTCACCAACAATTTCATGCCTGCATTTATCAACTCAGTGAGCATATATTTGGCCTACTTGATCATGAATCATGCTGCATCAATCACTTTACTTAGTAGTCATGGCAGATCTCAAGTCTGCATTGATCCGTTTTTGCTGAAAAAACTAATTGATACAAAGAAATGGTAATTTATTGTCCACCTAGACTTCAAAAATTAGTTTCAACAGAGACGGAAAGCCTAAATTTTAAAAATTGTACACCATTCTGGCTTGTCAATTCTTTAACTACTCCATCTTAATTGATTTTTCATAAACATGAATTATTCTAAAAAATATTACTATCAAAATCAAAATTCTATATCAGAGATTAAATATTGGCAAAAAGGAGTATTCTCAACTTTGCCATTCTCAAATTAAGAGTTTCTAGTTGGGTAAAATCATTTTTTTCCCATTGAATTGAACCTCAATTTACATTTGTATCAATCAACTGATTTTTTTTTCCAATCAACGCATTGAATTATATATATTTTTACAAAAATTAGAAAATTCGTTTAAGAGTGTTAAAAGGTTAACGGAATATCTACATGTCATGTTGGAAGCTTATGTGGATTATTTAGCATATTTTACAAATTAAACAAGTTGATAAAATTAAAATATATAATAAAAAGTTAAAACATGTTAACATCAAAAATATGTGAAAAACTACAATAATTTAACCAATTAAATAAAATTAGCTACATAAATAAATGAAACAAAACTACTGAAGTAATTAAACAGTATTTTTGGGTAAAAAAGTAGTTAAACAGTTAAACTCCTAAAACAACCAAATCAATTAAAAATTAAAAAAACAAACCAGTAGGGGAAAAAACATCAAACCCAGCATCAAAAAGTATCCCCACTTCACCACCGTACCCACTGCCACTTGTTCCCCGCCTCATCACCATGGCCACGCCGACAGATCTTCTTCGTCTTGTTTATATTTCCCTTTTTTTTTCTTTTTCTTTTTTCTCAAACATTTTAAAGGATTTCATAACGGTTTGTAAGAAAATTATAGTTCAATGAAAAAAAAAATTTCAGTTTATTGATGCAAATTAATATAAATTGAGGTGGAAAAGTGATTTAACCCTTAGCAGTTTTGTTTATATGAAATCCGAAAAATGAATACATAGAAATTTAGAAAACTTGGAAGAAAATAGGAGAAATGGTACCCTGGAACCACAGGATACTTGGTGATGCCCCAATCATTCCTGGCATCATGAAGGTCAGTATGACATATTCCACAATACAGAACTTTCAACCTCACATCTTTTTCTCCAGCCTCCCTGCGCGCATCCACATTTTTAATCATTTTCATACCCAAAAAATATGGTTTATAATTACAGATTTCCATGTACAACTTCAGAAAATAAATAAAAAGAAAGTATTAATTAAATCATAGTTATACCTTCTGGAGAAGTTGAAGGGAGAGAGAAAACCAGAAGTGTCTCTAGCTGCCCATCCGAAGGTCCTCACCGGGTGTTCGTCCTCTGAGAATTTTGCCATCACAAAAGAAGATGTAGAGGAGCAGTGATCACTGTTATTTGAGAGGCTTTTTTGAAATTTACTAATTAAGTGGGGAGGTGCATTTATTTGGGAAAATGTAGAGGAAATGAATTATGAGCTTGAGATATTTTCAGTAGTTTTACGTCCACAGATTATAAACAAAAAAATTTAAATTATTCACAAAAAAAGGTAAGGCCTATTACGTTAACAAAATTATAAATCAAAAATTGTACACAAATAGTGAACTCAAATCAAAAACTCTCGAGGAAAAATTTGGTGGGAAATGATGGGACACAAGTGCTCTTATCCAAAGAAGATTGATGAGAAGGAACAAATATCGTACAATTGAAAGAAAGGGATTGGGGCTGTTGATCACCATGCATTTTTTTTTGTATTCCTGTTTTCTTTATTTGGGTAATTTCTTTTTTTAAGATACTTGAGTTATAGTATATATATTATCAGAAAGGATCAAGAGTAAGAGTAGAATTCTTAAATAGCAGAATGCCTTAAATAATAGAATTTTATCAAGACGTAGTTTTGATAAGACGCGGTGGCATTTTTGTAAATACGCGGTGGTATGGTATTTACAAAATGCCACTGTGCCTTATCAAAACTACGTCATTTTGATAAAGTTCTATTATTTAAGAGAGTTCTACTACTTAAGAGGTCTACTCTTGATCCTGTCGGTATATATTATATTGTCTATTTAGTGGCCAGAACGTAGTGTAACTGTGCAAGGATAAAAAGGAGTGGACAATATGTGAGGGCATTTGAAGATTTGAGTAATTTCATATAATAATTAAACCTCAACAAAAGACTAAACCAGAAAAATAATGTTACTATCACATAATATTCACATACTACATGGGGGTGGCACTGTGACACTCATAGATTTGTTATTGACATGACCCACTTAACTCAACAACAAATCTATGAGTGCCACCCATGCAGTATGTGATATTTTTATATGATAGTAACATTATTATTTTCTACAGATTTTATTGAATGAACTTGGTGACCGATAGAGCCTCTCCATCATTCCTTTTCTTCTTTCTTTCTATTCCCCCTTCCATTTCCACAAGGATTTGTCCTCTGCCTTGTAAAACCCATTATGTAATTGGTGTTTTTTGCCTTCATGCTCTGTGCCTTTTTTTGTAATGTTATGAGTTATGAGTTGGTACTATTTGATTGCATTTTAGTCCATCTTAATACATCTTAACAACCCACATCTTTATATTAAGAGTTCCTCTAAATAGTTAAGATACAAATATGAGTCTAAACTATCCAAAGGATCTCTTAATACAAAGATGTAAACTGTTAAGATACATTAAGAGGTGAACTATTAAAATACAATCAAACACCATTTATCTCTCTCTCATTTTTTTTCCGGTACTACTTCTTGTTTGGACGTTGCCGGTAGGCTTTGATATTATACAGGTTGGACTTTTTAATTGGTGTATGGGTCAGACTATATCAATAAAGTTTCATAGTTAGGATGTAGTATTAGGCTTTCGAGAGTGAAGCTAGGCTGCTCTTATGATCTCAATCATTCATTTAAAACCTAATGCAAAATCCACCAGGGTTCCTATTATTTTTCAATAGCAAATAAGTAATGATGTTTTCGGCCCTGTTTGATAAAAGCCCGGAGGCCCTGGACCCGAGAAAGCCTCAATTATTCCAATCAATGAATGGCCCAGTGAGCATTATCAATTTATCGCCACTCTATATTAATATATTTTATTAATTAAATCAAAAATGAAAATAAACATATCATTTAATTATAAAATTAATTCTGGAAATATAATATAATGAAAAAAGTGTGTGCTCTTGTAGACACGATACATACAGAAACATCAATTGGGCTCCAGGCATCACATGTCCCTGCTTTTATGCGTCAGGCCACAATAAAGGAAACCATACAATTATTAGAAAGAGATACTTGGACCACTTGTCAAGTTCTCGAATAAAGGAGAATGGTTAGAATTAAATTTATTTTCACTAATTAATTAATACAGTATTGACACACATATCCGGAGGTGATCAATCTCTCTGCGTGTCAACACTGTATTAGAGCATCTCTAACAGTCTCTTCAATCACTTTGGGATACTCAAATAGGTGAGTCACATCAGAAAAATCTTCTCCAACATCCATTTCAAACTGCCACGTAGGTGAACAAACATTCTTCTCGCTCTTCAAATCTATAATTAAAGGCTAAAAACATTTATTAAACTTGATGTGTTTGACGTATAGCTCATTAAATTGTAATGAGGCACAAAATATGAAAGTATCAAATAATGCTTTTCAAATTGTCACTTAAGTAAACAAATATCAATTTGAATTTGAAGAGTTTTTTTTACTACTACTACTTTTCTTGGAGATGCTCTTAATCAATTAACCAATTTACCATAAAATTAACTTAATGATAACCGAATACCAAAGAAAACTACTTTATTTGGTACTTCAATGTACGAGTAAATTGCGCAATTTTTCGACTACACAGCCCATTTCTAAATTCCACTTCACCCTGAAAGTACTAGCAACTAGATTTGATTAAGTTGTATACCAGACCTAACAATGTTGATCCTATGAAAGATCCTTTTTGGACAAAACATACTCTACATTGGAATAATGTTTACATCAAAACATAGAGAGAGAACAACAAAAAGTTCAGAGCTAAACACATTATTTTATTCAAAATTATAGCATACAATAAGTTGGTGTCAGGATTAAGTGTTCAAAACACCATTGACAACCGAATTCAAGCAATCAATACGACCAAAAGCCTCTCCAAAACCAAATACTAAGACTCTATTAAACACCAATGCCAGCAACTAAAACATTCTCGAGGTAAATAATACTTGTCCAAAAATGACAAGGGTCAATTACTCGGCTTTCAAGGTTTTCGCTATGTCAATGACAAAACGGTATCGAACGTCAGCTTTCACGAGCCTCTCCATTGCAGTGTTTACATAGTCTATAGGGATAATCTCGACATCTGCTGTTATGTTGTGTTTTGCTGCAAAATCGAGCATTTCCTGTGTTTCCTTCAACCCACCGATGGCACTCCCAGCAAGAATCTTCCTCCCTGTGTCAAATTTCACATTACATTAGTATCAACTACTCATTTAAATCAAAGAGATATACAATTTCTTGCTCCCTATTGGTATGTACAATAGTGAGGCTGAATGCTCACCCATAATTAAAGGAAACACTGGCAGCTCAAGAGGCTTCTCAGGTGCACCAACCATAACAAGCTTTCCTTGAGGCTTTAACATTCCGAGCAATGGTAAAACAGGGTGAGTAGCAGAGACAGTATCAATGATACCATCCAGCGAGTTCACTGCAGCCTATTCAAATTTATCATACCAATATATATATATTAGAGTTAGTAACTCAGGTATATCCAAATAAAATTATTATAATTTAATACGCGATTTTAGATCAAATTAAGGTAATCTACCTGCAATTGCTCAGGGTCACGACTGACCACAAATGAATCAGCACCAAGTTGTTCAATAGCTTCCTTTTTCTTGCTTTCGGAAGTACTGATGACTGTAACTTTAGTACCAAAAGCCTTTGCCATTTTAACAGCTACATGACCAAGTCCCCCTAATCCTACAACACCCACATGCATACCGGGTTTGTCTAGTCCAAAGTGTCTCAAGGGGCTGTAAGTTGTGATCCCAGCACATAGTAGAGGAGCACCTGAATCCAGAGGCAAATTTTCGGGCCAACGAAGCACAAAGTGCTCGTCTGCAACCATGGAATCAGAATACCCTCCATATGTTTTGGTTCCATCAAAGTATGGAAAACCATAGGTCAGTATTTGCTTAGGACAGTAATTTTCCAGATTATCACCGCAACTGTCACATGAACCACATGATCCGACCAAGCACCCTACACCAACTTTGTCCCCAACCTTGAATTTTTCTACTTTGCTTCCCACTTCTGTCACCACACCCACAATCTCATGCCTGTATCAGTATATTGAAATAATTACATTAAATGATAGAATAAACACCACGATACAAACTGGTCCTTCTAGGAATTTTAACTCATGATTTGTTGTCCTTCCTTCTTAATATGCTTGTGGAATTAATATATCAAGATATTTTCTATAAAAATCATCATCAAAAAATTTAGAAATTGTATCAAAGTAGCCAGTAGGCCTGCACCTAAATCTGCTTCTTATTTTATTTTCCCATGAAATATACCTCCATTTAAAATATAGCATTCACCAAACATGAATTTGTTTTTTTCTCAAAGGCCTAAACAAGTAACAACTTGCTGAAAGATTATTTTTGAAAATCCTGCTAAACAGCAGAAATAATCCCAAACAACTCCCTAATGTTTCTATAATTCCACCATCAAATAAAAATCGGCAAAACTATGTTTTTTACCACTATACTTGGCAAGTTTTACTTAATACATCATTGAACTTTTAATTTTTTGAATTACCCCATTAAACTAATTAAAATAGTAAAGTTGGGTCATTCCGTTAAAAAAAAGTTGACAGACGCTAAAATATTGCTTATGTGGCAAAAAAAATATTACTTATGTGGCAAAAAAAATCAAAAACAGATTTTTAAAATAAAAAAATTAACATTTTAAAGTTTATAAAATAACAAAAACATAATAAAATAAAACAAAAAATACAAAAACAGATTTTTTTAAAAACAGAATTTTAAAAAAAACAGATTTTTAAAAACAGATTTTTTTAAAAATAATTTTTTTAAAAAGCAGAATTCTATAAAAAAATATAATTGTTTTAAAACAGATTTTTTTAAAAATAGAATTTTTTAAAAACAGATTTTTTTTTTAAAAAACAGACTTTATTGAAAAAACAGAATTTTTTAAAAACAGATTTTTTAAAATAGAATTTTTAAAAAAACGGAACTTTTTTAGAAAAACAGAATTTAAAAAAAACAGATTTTTTTTAAAAAAGTTCAAGGGTGTATTAAGTAAAACTTACCAGGTGAAAAACATAGTTTTGCCAATAAAAATCTCACATAACCGTTAATTCTCGGTTTAAGCATTATCTCCATATATAAAGCTAATAATTCACAATCATAAAGTAGAAAGCAAATGCTAATACTTTTCCCTATATATTTTCTTCATCTGGGTAACTGTCCATCATGTAAGGTGTTGGGTTCCAACATGAATTAGAACATAGCAACCTCATAATACCTGTGGATCTAATAGTATCATAAATCCCTTAACAGCAAATGCTAATTCTATATATAAAAGAGAGATTAATGGCAATATATTACTAGACTTACCCAGGCACAATTGGATAACTAGACATTCCCCATTCGTTCTTGATCATGTGAAGATCCGAATGACAGATCCCACAATACATTACTTTGAACCTCACATCCTTATCACCTGTTGCTCTGCACCCATGCATTTAAAATTTCCATAATCATCCGTAAAAATCAAAATAAACGAATACCCAGATGAATTTTTTTTGATATTTATGGATAAAATTGCAAATTATTACACAAAGGTCTAAATTAGAATGAAAATTATTAAAACAAAACAAAAAACACATACCTTCTTGAGAAATTGAAAGGAGAAAGAACCCCAGATGTGTCACGGGCAGCCCATCCAAAAGCCTTCACGGGATGCTCTGTCTCTGGATTTGCCATTTCCGGTTGATTAATTTGGTGGTGGATTATGAATTAAGAAGTCTGATTGATATAATAACGCAAGAAAGAGAGAGAAAAGGAGAGTAAAAGCTGAATGAAGTGGTTTGAAAGATGAGCGTTAGATGGATATAAATACTAGATAAATAAGTACTATAGGAGAGGCCGGTGCGAACATTATTATTTAGCAAATTGTTAAATTCATAATAAAAAAAATATTATTTCTACACAAAAGTATAATTATAAATTTATATCTATACTTTTGTTATAAAAATAATAAAAAGTGTCGCATTTAACACTTCCCTATTACTTTATTAGCAATACCGCCGCTGACTATGTGACGTAGGGGGTGAGGTAGAGTAGCGAGCGAAAAATTGAGAAAGTTCGATTATGTTGGGATACATTTTGCAACTTTCTTAAACTTGGAGCAAAGAGAGAAAATCTTTATAGGTTCTATCAATTACGATTGTAATTATGTATCTTCATTACTCCATCAATGGCCCACTGCAGGCAAATGGGTTGAAACAAAAGAGGTCAACCCGGCGGCTTCTATGAGGAAAGCGACGCAAAGGAGGCAAACGAATCAAAATAAATTTAAAAAAATGAGAATATAAATAAGTAAAAAATTTATTCATAGTGGACACGATGAATTAATTCTTCTCTTTTCATTTTAGTGGATCGTATTGTAGGATACTTTCGAGAGTAAATTAGTTTTTAGGTTTATTTTATATTTTATTTGCGTATTTTTAGACATTTTTTTATATACTTCCCATGTTTTATATATATATATATATATATATATATATATATATATATATATATATGGACAAGATCCAAATCTATCGTCTGACGGATCTAATGTAGGATTTTTTTTTTTTTTGCTTTTTTTAAGCAACTAATTTTTTAATAATTTATTAATCTGTAATTTTTCATGTATGATGTTTTGGATACATATAACAAAATATTCTGTATTGCATATGTATTATGTATCCAAAACATGTCTGTCATAAATTTGCTTTTGTTATATGAATCCAAAACATTGTATTATGTAAAAATTACAATTCCATAAATTATTTAAAAAAATTTAGTTGTTTAAAAAAAGCAAAAAAAAAAGACCAATTTTAAACATGTTAGAGTCAGGACGGGATCAGGTTCTATATATATATATATCGCGATTTCTAAAATTAGGTATCGTCACCCATCTTGGGTCGCCACTTACACGTGCATGCATATAAATTCCAATACAACTTACTTAATATAAGCGTAGGTAGATAATACGACATAAATCGTGAGTTTGAATACAAATATTGTCTACTTAGATATTATACAAACTCAAAAGAAAAGTCTCATTACAACTATTATCACACTATTTCACGTAATAGTGAGGACTACTATTGCTATCCTTTGGACCATTTCTTCCGCTTTCCGACTCGTCTCAAATTATGTTCTCATTTCCAAGAAGAATAAATGAAAGAAAGAAAGGTGAACTCAACTAAATTTCAAGAAGAAATATTATGACTAAGATAATGCAGAATAAATTATCATTAGCCTTCAACGATCTTAAACCGATAAAAACAATAGACAATGGGTTTAAGCTATGACGGAATATCTAATCCATTAAAGCGAGTCAAGTAGAAAATAAAGTCTACTTGTCTTTTAGGTTTTAAAAGGTTTTCATGATTTTTTTATCGTGAGACTATCTTTTTAATAAATAAACCACCACATCTAATCATCCCTCGCATACTGCGGTCGAGGATTTTCATCAAATTATCAATGGTCATGATTTATACCGAATCACCCCCCAGTCATAATCATACCAAAACTATCCATCATCGCATTCTGGTGCCAATCGAGGACTTTTTTATCACATCATTTATAACAATGGCCATTATTATAGAATGATCCTCAGTTATAATCATACTAAGATTCATTTACGCATCGTAAGTTCAAAAGATAACATAATATAACGTGAGGATGATGACAATGACATAATAATTCAATAAAAACAAGTTCAAGAATTAATTTATCTAGGAATTATTAACGCCCAAATTGTCAACAAATCTTTGTTTGCAGTGAAAGTAAAATTCAAGAATGATCGGAAGAATATTTCCATGAAAGATCTTTGGATGAAGCTTGAAATATCGAGGATATTCCACTAATTTCATGGAGTATATAAGTCAAAGTTTTAACTATTTGGGTATAATAAAGAATGGAATAACAAAAGAAATCACCACGCATCCTAGAGATGCAGATGGCAAGGTTATTCCAATGTAATAATAATAATCGGAACAAAGTCGGGTGAAATTCACACCCATGGATGATCCAATGTAATAATAAATCTTTGAATAATAAACAATGGAACTGTGTTAGGTAAAAACACACGTATGGATATTCCAACAGAATAATAAATACTAATAATAAACAATGGAACCAGTCGGTGTAAAAACACATGCATGAGGATATTCCAACATAATAATAAAGAATGGAATAATGAAGAAGATCACCAAGTATAGGGGATTCCAGCGATATCTGAGTTATTCCAATGAATAAATAAGAATGGAATAATATAAGGATTTCACCAAGTATAGGGTATCTGGCATATAAAGTTATGTATAGGGTATGCCACTTTTTTACAAGTTATTCCAATGAGAATAATAATGAATGGAATAACAAAAGTTCTCTTCATGAATAAGAAAAATAACAACACACTTACACGAGACAACAAATAATATTCCTTACCTAGAAGAATGAATATTGGCAAAGTGAAGTAGCGAATACTCTTCTTCTTTTCTCTATAGATTTTCTCTATACCTTCTCTCTATAATTTCTCTCAGAGTTTTGGTGAATTCGTAAGAAAATAATGAAGGAATGAAGCTTCTATTTATAGGAAAATAGAATGCATAGTAATTAATCCATGAGCTATTGGATTGATTTACTTTTAATCCGACTATCCATATTTAAAGCAAAATCTTTTAAATAAAATATAATATATTCTATTTATATAAAAATATTTTTTACTCTGCAAAACACTATGCAACACTATCGCAAAAAACACTACGCAACACTACGATAATAAAATATAATATATTCTATTTATAGAATAACTTTAATAAAGTATTACATTTTATATAAAAGATGTTTCGCTTTATTACGTTAATAATACGAATAAAAACAAAACGTCATTATCATTATAATAATTCATATTATTAATAATCACAATAATGGAATCAAACCGAGTTGGTGACTTTCACATAGCGATCGATAATCAATACTGGTGTCTTACTACGCAACCACACGACATCGTACTTTTTACTACCGAAAGTAGTTCAAGCAAGATCAACCAGTAAAACTTCCGCCGTTATTTCAATAAAATATTTTTGTCGTTTTCTCAATCAAATAATAAATTACATTGTGGGGTCCACCAATGATTGAGTAGTTATGCGAATATTCCTCGCTAAACCGAATATTCCCCACCAATCGAATATAATATAACCACTGCATACTTTGTAAAATTTATAAATACTACCCACAATTATAATATTATCTTAAATTCACACCATAATATTAAAAATTATTTAAACAAAATTTAAATCATTATTGATAAAATCGGGGTCTCACAATCTCTCCTCCTTATGGAATTTCGCCCTCGAAATTAGAGTGCGTAATACTGGTATGATAAGAGGTGAGGATACCTTGAATACCTTTATCGTAAAAAATATTAAATTCATCTTCGCAATCCAAATTTAAAGATATCAATTCATCTTTGCACTACGTGCCAAAGATATACAACTATAAAACCAATAATCTTTGAGACGCATTTTAATAATAGTATCACGACCACGAATTATCCATGCACCATCGGCCAAGGATATTCGTGTTTTCAATCTACGGCCATGATTATACCGAATAATCCTTGGTCATAATCATACCAAGTCTATCAATGCACTACTACCTAAAGATGACTTTTACCACATCCATGAATTAATATTTCATTCACGAGACTCAATTTCAATAATTAATTCATATCATCGAATCATCCCCGCACTACGTGCCGAGGATATTCATTAAGTATCACGACCACTAATTATCCATGCACTACGCACCAAAGATAATCGTGTATTCATTAGTATCACGACCACAAATTATCCATGACTACGACCAAAGATAATCGTGTATTCATTAAGTATCACGACCACAAATTATCCATGCACTACTACCAAAGATAATTGAGTATTCATTAGTATCACGACCACAAATTATCCATGCACTACTACGACCAAAGATAATCGTGTATTCATTAAGTATCACGACCACGAATTATCCATGCACCACGTACAAAGATAATCGTGTATTCATTAGTATCACGACCACAAATTATCCATGCACTACTACCAAAGATAATCGTGTATTCATTAGTATCACGACCACAAATTATCCATGCACTACTACCAAAGATAATCGTGTATTCATTAGTATCACGACCACGAATTATCCATGACTACTACCAAAGATAATCGTGTATTCATTAAGTATCACGACCACAAATTATCCATGCACTACTACCAAAGATAATCGTGTTTTCAATTACGGTTATGATTATACCGAACAATCCTCAGTCATAATCATACCAAGTCCATCTATGCACTATGTGCCACAAATGACTTTCAACATAATATAAACATGAGGATAATGATATAAAGAATCAATCAAATGAGATAAAGGATAAATATTTAACATTTATAATATAATTTATCCAGGATTCAAGAATATCCCCATGTTATCAATCACTTAATAATCTCATAATCTAATATCATTAATATTACAACAATATTTTAATCACTTCTTAAATTTATAAACAATTTATCTCAATTGTTTACGCTTTACCATATAATGCATTTAATCATTCAAAAATGCCATACTCATAAGATATCATCACCAATTATCAAATCCCTCATCAAAAAAAATATGCATATACTCTATATAGGATCCTCTAGCCATAAAATCCTATTTTCAACTTTGTTACTTCACATAACATATTTAACTCATATGTTTGTAACTAAACTATTTTCATGAAAAATACCAAATCAGTCCCAAAAATATTTCTTTTCTGGGATTTAGCATAATATAGTCCCATAATGAAAATATATTTTTCTCGGAATTTTTTAAAATTCATTTACTATTTTTCAAAAATTAATTTCTAATTAATTCCTTAAGAAATTAGCTACCTCAAGTTTAACTCCAAAAATTCCCAAATCTTGGCAGGACCTTACACATGTTAACGTGAGCCTCCAGTTTAAATTTCATGGTCATCGGAGTTATAGAACTCCGGTTATAGCGTTTTTCGTCGGAAAAACCTAAATATTGAAATAGTCATAACTTGCTCATTTTAAGTCAGAATGAGCTCATTTTTGGACAGGAGGTACTTTATACCATATACTTTCATGTCCCAAAAGTCCAGAATTTTTCTCATAATTTAAGTGGCCGAAACAGCCCCTCTAAAATCATGGCAGCAACTTTTTCGGTTTTTGCAGCTTTGCACTCCTTTGCTAAAATCAGTCCACACAAAAATCTACAACACCTTTTCCAGTAATTCCACTTGGATTAGTTAGGTAACTCGTAGATCTAACTCTAGGACTTGACCACATTCAAAAATTCAAAATATAATAGGAGATATGGTCAATTGAATTTCATTTTACGTTTTTTCACCAAAAATCGATTTTCAACTCTTTGTGATTTCTAAGAAACTTTCATGTTTTCACATACTAACCAACATAACTCATTATAACACTTACTAATACCACGTATACCCATGATTTTCATTAGTCCAATGCTTTTATTATGACTTTCATCATAATCCACGTAAATGTGATCCTTTTAGTTGTAGAAATATTTGAGGGTTTAAGAAATGGGTTTTTTGTCTTTGGGGTCAATACAAAATTCAATTTCACGCCTAAGTAGGCTAAGAAGTCTTCAAGAATACGCCAGAAATTTATTAATAATAGAAATATCATTCAAAACTCGTGACTTTCATCCAAGACTTGGATAGTACATCACATTGATACCAACTGTGACTTCTATCCCTTAACCTAGATAGCACCTCACAATGATACCTATAAACTTGCCATCTTCATTCACGATGTTGCCTCTGAGAAATGCGGCGGTGCATTCCACACAAGGAAGTCAACAACGAAAGGTTCGGGGCTCTTTACTTATGGCTTGATATGACAATGATTAACTTTAGGGTTTGGTTACTTTGAATTAGGTATGAGGTTGTTATAAATATAAAAGCTAACAACCTTACGAAAAGCATGATGAGTAGCTAACCAATTGATTCCGAAAATCACATCAAAGGCAAATATTTTTCAAAAGATAAGATCGACGAAGTAACGTGAAAATGTTTATTTGAATTAAACAAGATTTAAAAATAGTAAGCGATAACGAAGGCTCCTACTAACGAAGTTTCAACCAATAAGTCAAAGTTTAACTTTTTTGAGTCAAATTCAAACGTTGAACACAACTAGGTGAAATAAAAGAGTGGGTAGAAGGCGATATCTAACACGGTATAGACTTCGAAGAGCTTATGATTAACTTACCCGTGATAATTTTATTCAGTTCCTCGTCACGAAAAAAAAACGCTCTCTTAAACTACCGGCTTTGGTTTGTCCGGGATGACCTTTGGTGCCTCCGTCCTAGTTGAATTTGTCTTGATGGCGACAAAATCGAGCTAAGTGACCTTCTCTTCCACAATTATAACATGCTTTGACGGCGTGGCATGATTCGGACCGATGTGTCCTCTCCTCCGCATTTGAAGCATATAATAGGTGGTCCTTCTCCTTCCTTAACAACAGTCTTTGGTCTTGGGTCGACGTCTTTACATCATTGTTGAATCTCCTTTTCTTGAAATGTCCATTCTTATTATTTTGGCCCCGATTACCACCGAAGTGGTTACCATATCCGGCCCGTTGATTCCTCCACGCTTGTTGTCACCGCTCGATGACTACTACCATTTGGTATTATAATTTTTTTGCTTACCGCTCTCTTTTAGTTCGTTGACTCGTTATCGCGCTCCACTAATCGAGCCCTATTTACAACATCCGAATAAAAACACGGTTTATGAGAAATAAGATGTTGACGTATCTCTCGCTTCAAACCTCTTAAAATATTCGCGCCATTTCTCTCTTCATTATCCACCAAGTGGGGACGAAACCGTGATAACTCCGCAAATTTTGCCTCGTGACATTGCGACACGGTCATATTGTTTTGTTCCAACTTGATAAACTCCACCTCCTTCATGGCGTAATACTTTCGGGAAAGTATTTGTCATTGAACGTACTCTGGAACTTCTCCCAAGATTTCTTGAGACAAAGAGGTTGAGTACGCTTTTCCGATTCCCACGATGTCGCCTCTCTCGCTTGCAACATATAAAGGCGCGAAAAGGAACCTTTTGCTCCTCGGAGCATCCCAAGACATCAAATATCTTGGTGTCTGCTTTATCCATGCTTCCGCCAAGTGGTTTTGGCTCTCCCTTAAACTCCGGTGGTCCCGGCTCCTTGAATTGTTTAGCGGTGACCGCCCGAGAGTTTTCCGTGTTTCCACCTACGTTTGGGCCGATGAGTCGCTTACCCGATGTTGCATGAATTCTAAAACTTTTTAAACGCGTCGTCGTCATTTGGTCGTTGTTGTTGTTTGCATGAGGATTATCGCCATCTTGTTGCACATTGTCTCGATTATTGATCCGTGGAGAATCAGCGGTCTCGTGCTCCATTGCTATTCTCAACATTCTCGGATGCCATTTTCAAACACTGCCACAAAATAAGGGTTAATTGACTTGCAACATATTATCACTATACTCTGACCGACCAATCAAATACCAAATAAACTTAGGTAGGTCATACTAGCGAAGGTATTTCCGCTCTCCCTCCTAGTACTATTCTCACATCTTAACCAGGATCATATCCCTAAGCTCGATACCAACCGTGGACGCCCCAAAATTAGGTATACGTCACCCATCTTGGGTCGCCACTTACATGGTACATAAATTCAAATACAACTTACTAATATAAGCGCTGTGGTACAATACGACATAAAGCGTGAGTTTGAATACAAATATTGTCTACTAGATATTATACAAACTCAAAAGGAGTCCTCATTACAACTATTATCACACTATTTCACGAATAGTGAGGACTACTATTGCTATCCTCCGGACCATTACTCCGTTCCTCGACTCGTCGTCCCGGCTATGTTCTCATTTCAAGAGAATAAGTGAAAGAAAGGTGAGCTCAACTAGCCCAAAGAAGAAATATTATAACTAAGATAATGCGAATAAATTATCATTAGCCTTCAACAAAGATGTTAAAGCGATGAAAAAATAATACAACAACCGGTTTAATCTGCAAATGAATATGCAATCCATTAAAAGAGTCAAGTAGAAAATAAAGTCTACTTGTCTTTTAGGTTTTAAAAGGTTTTCATCAATTTTTTTATTGAGACTCGACAATAATAAATAAACCACCACATCTAATCATCCTCGTACCACTCGCCAAGGATTTTCATCAAATTATCAATGGTCATGACTATACCGAATCACCCCCGGTCATAATCATACCAAAAACTATCCATCATCGTGCATTACGAGCCAATCGAGGACTTTTATCACATCATTTATAACAAGCCATGATTATACCGAATGATCCCTGGTCATAATCATACTAAGTTCATCTATGTACGTAAGCCAAAGATAACATAATATAACATGAGGATGATGATAATGACATAATAATTCAATAAAACAAGTTCAAGAATTAATTTATCTAGGAATTATTAACGTCCAAATTGTCAACAAGATACTGTTTCGTTGAGTAAAATTCAAGAATGATCAGAAGAATATTTCCATGAAAAGATACTGGATGAAGCGCAAATATCAAGGATATTCCACTAATTTCATGGAGTATAGAAGTCAAAGTTTTAACTAATTTGGGTATAATAAAGAATGGAATAACAAAAGAAATCACCATGCATCCCAAGACTTGATGTATGATAAAGTTATTCCAACAGAATAATAATAACGGAACCAAGTCGGGTGAAATTCACATCGCAGGATGATCCAATGTAATAATAAATCTTTGAATAATAAACAATGGAACCTGGTCGGTGTAAAACACATGATGAGGATATTCCAATGAGAATAATAAATGCGGAATAATAAACAATGGAACCAGTCCGGTGTAAAAACACATGCACAAGATATTCCAACATAATAATAAAGAATGGAATAATGAGAAGAAGATCACCAAGTATAGGGGATTCATGTATCTGAGTTATTCCAATGTAATAAATAAGAATGGAATAATATAAGGATTTCACCAAGTATAGGGTATGCCGCATATACAAAGTTATGTATAGTGTGGCGCCCCCAAAAAATAGGTATACATCACCCATTCTCGAGTTGTCAATACATGTAGATGCGTAAACAACTACAACTTTATTATTACAACAAGAAAGCGTGAGTTTAAATACAAATATTATCTTCAGACAATATTTATACTCAAATAAATCCTCATCACATTTATTGATACATTATTTTACAAAATGGTGAGGACTACTAAACAATCCTTTCTAAAACCTTCATTCCATACCCAGACTGCGTACTCGCTTATATTCTCGCCTCTTGAGAAGAATGGAACAAAAGGAAAAGGGTGAGCTCAACTAGCTCAAGTAAAAGAATATTATGACTAAGATAATATACAACAAATTATCGTTAGTCTTCAACAGGAAAAATTTAATAGAATACAATAGACAACAAATTTTAAATCAATATTCGCAGTGAAATAATAATTCATTAGAAGAGTTAAGTAGAGAATGCAAACTACTATCTTCTATGTATGAATTTAAAAGTTCGTAAATCTATCTTTTATCCCCTGTAACAACAATCAATATACATCCGGAATCAAATATTCATCTTTGCACTACAGCCAAAGATATTCATCGAGATTAGTCATGTTCATTTAAACACTGTTCATCTTTGCACTACTGGCCAAAGATATTAATCGATCGGTCATGTTCATCTCAACACTGTTCATCTTTGCACTACTGGGGCCAAAGATATTCTTCAGAAATCATTCATCTTTGCACTACAGCCAAAGATATTCAATAATATCATCATTTAAGACCGAGGATGATGAAAATATTTTTAAAGAACGAATCCAAAGGAAACAAAATGACAAGGATTAAGGATTAAGGATCAGTACTTTGTTTTATCCATGTCCAACAATACCCCAAAAATAATCACAATTGGTGTAAAATTCAAGAATGATCAAAACATGGATACAATCAAAGCTAGTATCCGAGAATAGATATTTTGGACGAAAAGAAGAAATTTTATTTTTGATTGAATAGTCTTGAGTATCGTGAATAGTGTCAGATATCGTGAATAGTGCCAGATATCGTGAATAGTAACTCGACACCAAAAGATAGAAATTCCACAAAAAACATCTTCACGCTTCATTAATAGTACTCGTGAATAGTAACTCGTGAATAGTAACTCATGAATAGTAACTCGTGATATAGTAACTCATGAATAGTAACCCCGACATGAAAAAGTTTCAAATTTGATAAAACTTCAGATCAACATTTCAAAGATAATGATATTGAAGAAATAATATCATTACGAAAAAATAATATCCCTTACCTCAAAGAATCAAGACTTAGGAAGGAAAGGTCAAGTGATTTGAATGAAACTTTCATCTTTAATAAAGAACTCTCAAAGTATCTAAATACTCACAAAATACGCTCAATAATATAGAGAGAAAGAGAGAAACTTTTTTTTCGTGTGATTTTCAATTCTAACTTAGCCCTCTATTTATAGGAAAATGTTATTCACCAAGGCATTTTGACTGCTTGCACCGATGGCTTTACTACCGCTACTATTGCCACCCACCACATTTGAAATAAAATTCAGCACATTTCTTCACCAACCACAAGTGGGCCCACACTCAATTCTAGAATTTTCCACCAAAATCAATTATAACCCTAATTTCCTAATCGACACCTCTTAAAATTCATAACAAATCATTCGTGCATTTTTAACGGTTCAAAATTTGTGGACATATACTCAACTTATGTATGTATAACATACCCAAAAATTACCACAATCCAACGGTCGGATTAAAAATTATAACCCCCCATAATATATCTCAAACCCCGATTTAATTTTTAATACCTCCAACTGTAAAATATCGATAAAACACCTCAACAATAATTTCTTCATTTATAACCACATAAATAAATCCATCATTTATATCCACACAAAATAAATATCTCTTTATCATATGAATCAATAATTAATTATTCACAAATAATATTCTGTAATCACAATTATGACAACCAGCCGCTCCTCAGGAAAGAGGGGCTTTCAGATAAGGATTTCTCCTCATCTTGGCCGCAATTAGGTGACCAAACCTCTCCTCGATGTAACTTTCTAGACATTGCCAATAATGCTATCTAATAATATTATTCAAATAATATGAATTATTGATCCGATAATGGAGATAATGCAGAAATGACAATTATTGAACAACAATAATATAAAATATCAACGCAAAGAATTATTGAATCAATAAAATAAAATATTGAACAAGAATTCTTCGTGAAAATTATTGAGTAGTGCCTTCACGTAAGGATCAATAATTCAACAATCATGCGGTAATACCGTGCTTTCATCGTGCAACCACGCCAGACATCGTATTTTAACCACCGGGTATTCCAATGTCTTAACTTCAGAATAACTACGCCGTTATTTTTAACCAACTTATATTTGTCGTTTTTCATCCAATCGCTTTTCAGTTATGGGGCCCACACATGGTCAGCGCTTGTCAGCATTTAATATATTCCGACAGCGATTTAATATTCCACGACCAAACGAATATTCCCCGTCAAAAATGAATATTTTATAACCACTTGCTTATTTTGAAATATTTGCGTATTTAACCCTTAACTATCCACATTAATCAAATCAACCCTTACTATTTCAAAATAATAAATAAAGGAAATTCCTTTTATTAAAAAAATTTCGGTCTTACAACCTCCCTCCTTATGAAATTTCGTCCTCGAAATTAACGTGACGACTCGGTGTGTTTGAAAAGGTGAGGATACCTCGCTTTCATTTCGCTTTCCAATTCCTGTGTCATTTTCTCTATAGCATGATTCCTCCACAAAACTTTAACTTGTGGTATGACCTTTCGCAGCGTAGGGACATGCTCCTTCCTATCCAAGATCTTGATAGTACCTCCTCACACGTTAAGTCTTGGCTATCTCGTCCTGGTTCTAACTCAATAACGTGGTTGGGTCTTTCACATATTTACGAAAGTACGGATATGTGAAACACATTATGAACACGAGACATACTTTCGGAGGTAACGCAAGTCTATAGGCTACATTTCCTACTCGGTCAAGAATTTGAAATGGACCAATAAATCGTGGATTGAGCTTTCCTCTCTTCCCAAATCTTGTAACTCCCTTCCATGGAGCAACTCGCAACAATACATGATCCCTACATTAAATTCCACGTCCTTTCGATGAAGATCCGCATAACTCTTTTGTCGATCTTGAGCCGTTTTGTATACGTTGTCGAATTATTTGGATCTTTTCGGTGAGTCATACGTCTTAACTCGGGTCCCAACAATGTTGCTTTCACCCACCTCATCCCAACATATTGGAGAACGACATTTTCGTCCATATAATGCTTGAATGGAGCCACACCTATACTTGCTCGATAACTGTTGTTGTAGGAGAATTCCACCAATGGTAAATACTTATCCCAACCGCCCTTGAAGTTCAGGACATGAGTCTTAATAAATCTTCAAGAGTTTGAATAGTCCTCTCTCGATTGTCCGTCTGTTTGGGGATGGTATGCCGAACTAAATCGCAAACCGTGCCCATAGCTTTTTGCAAGCTAACCCAAAATCTTGAAGTGAATCTTGGGTCACGATCCGAAACTATGGATACAGCATGCCATGCAACCTCATGATCTCATTTACGTCACATACTAGCAAGACGTTCAAGGAATAAGTCTCCAGATCGGCAAGAAATGAGCGCAGACTTGGTTAATCTATCAACAATAACCCAAATAGCATTGATGCCTTGAGAAACCGTAGGAAGACCCGTAACTAAATCCATGGTAATGTGTTCCCACTTCCATTCTAGGAATCTCAAGTGGTTGCAATGGACCCTTAGGTACTAGATGCTCGCCTTTACACGTTGGCAAGTTAAACACATCGAGATAAACTTTGCAATCTCTCTCTTCATATTATTCCACCAAAATGTATGTCAAGATCACGATACATTTTAGTACTTCGAGGATGGATTGCAAATGGTGTATTGTGTGCCTCCATCATAATCTTGTACTTTAAATCAGTCGTTAGGAACACAAAAGTCAGAGTGGACTCAAGTATTCCTTCTTCATCAATTCTCGCCCTAATAGCTCCTTCTTGTACTTTCTTCTTCATACGATCGACAACTCCGGCCTGGCTTGGAGCAACCTTAACTTTTTCTATTAAAGTTGGCTCTGTGCGTATACTTGACATCATCGCACTCGCTCGTTCAAGATATGATCTTCTACTCAATGCGTCACTACCACGTTATTTTTACCGGTGGTATTGAATAGTGTGGTCGTAGTCTTTCAATAGCTCGAGCCAACGTCGCCGCCGCATGTTGAGTTCTTTTTGAGTGAAGAAATATTTAAGGCTTTTATGATCCGAATATATCTCCACTTTCTCCCCATATAGATAGTGCCTCCATATCTTTAAGCTTGAAAACGATCGGGCCGCTAACTCTAGATCATGAGTAGGATAATTCCTCTCATACTCTTTAAGTTGTCGCGAGGCATAGGCTATGACTTTCCCACGTTGCATGAGAACACATCCTAACCCTTTTTCAAGCATCGTTTGTAGATAACAAATCCATCCGAACCGGATGGTATTGTTAGAACAGTCTTAGAAATAAGTCTCCTCTTAAGCTCTTGGAAACTTTTCTCGCGATTCTTCGCCCCCAAACGAATTTTCAGTATCCTTTCGAGTTAGTTGAGTTAATGGAGTAGCGATTTGAGAAAACCCTTCCACGAATCTCCGATAATAACCAAATTAAGCCCAAAAAGCTACGTGATTTGATCCATCGATTTCGGTTGCTCCTAACTTTCAGTATTGCTTCAATCTTCACGGATCAACAGATACTCCATGTTTTGACACCACATGCCCAAGAAAGGCTACTTCCTCAAGCCGTAACTCGCATTTCTTCAATTTGGCATATAGTTGGTTTTTTCGCGAAGCCTTTGGAGTACCAAACTTCAAATGGTGCTCATGATCTTCACGACTTTTGGAATATATAAGGATGTCATCAATAAAGACAACAACGAACCGATCCAAATATTCCTTGAATACTCGGTTCATCATATCCATGAAAGCGCAGGAGCATTAGTTAGTCAGAAAAGACATGACTAAGAATTCATAATGCCCATACCGAAGTTCAAGGCGGTCTTTGGAATATCCTCGCTTTTAATCTTCATTTGATGATATCCGTAAGCTAAGATCGATTTTTGAAAAGAATTGTGCCCCTCAGAATTGGTCAAACAAGTCATCAATACGAGGTAGAGGATACCTATTCTTGATGGTGACATGGTTCAATTCCCGATAGTCAATACAAAGTCGCATACTCCCGCTTTCTTCTTTACAAATAAAACAGAGGAGCACCCCAAGGTGATGTCTTAGACGAATGAAACCAATGTCCAATAATTCACGTAGTTGGACCTTTAACTCCCGAAGTTCAATAGGAGCCATTCGATATGGGGTTTTAGAAATGGGCTTTGTACCGGGTTCAAGATCAATAAAGAATTCAACTTCACGTTCGGGGTAGACCGGAAGTTCTTTGAAATACGTCGGAAAGTCAATAACAACGGGAATATTATTCAAATTTGACGTGTCTTTATTCAAATCCATAACATGGGCTAAGAAAGCTTGACATCCGTTTTTCAATAAACGAATAGCTTTATGATTAGATATGATAGTGATTGATTTTAATGGTTTAGTTGCTTGAATTGCATAAACAGTTGGTTAGGAATATGAAAACTAACAACCTTACGAAAACAATCAATTTTGGCATGATGAGTAGTTAACCAATCAATCCCTAAAATCACATCAAAAGCAAGTATCTTTAAAGAGATAAGGTCAATGGTAAGGTGATGGTGCCAACTTGAATCAAACAAGATTTATAAACAAAGATGGATGTGATGAAAGTTTCTCCTAACGGAGTTTCCATGAGATAGGTCAAAGTCTAATTTCTCCTGAGTCAAGTTTAAACGTTGAGCACATGCAGGAGATATAAATGAATGGGTAGCACCCAGATCAAGTAAGGTATAAACTTCGCAAGAATTTATAAATAGCTTACCCGTGATCACCTCGTTTGGGTTCTCGCATTATGACCGATCACAACAAACGCCTTCCGAAATCGTTGACTTTGACTTTTTCGGGGACGATTTTTTGAGTCACCGTCCCTCATTGAACTAGGGTTTCGCATCGTATAATCTCGAAGCGATATGTCCTTCCTTTCCACAACTATAGCATACCTTGAATTGCTAGGGGGTTTGACCGATATGTCCTCTTTTCCGTGATTTGTAGCATATGATGGGTGGTCGTTCTCTCCCTTAGAACCCGATTCTTTCACAAGACCGCTCGTCTTCACATAGTCGTTGTTAAATCTCCTCTTTAAAAAATCTCCCGATTTCGCTTCTTCTTCGCTTTTCATGACCATGATTACCACCCAGAGTGGTTACCATTTTGTCCGTCATTTTTTTCTCCGCAGTTATCATTATTCATTGATCGCTATCTCTCGGTACGATCCCGGTTATGGTCCTCAGTTGACCGTACTCGTTATCTCGCTCTAATAATTGAGCCTCATTATAACATCCGAATAAAGAGAAAGTTTATGAGAAATGAGATATCGACGTATCTTGGGTTTCAAACCTCTAAGAAACATCCGCCATCGCTCCTCATTCTCCACCAAATGAGGTGCAAACACGGATAACTCGCAAACTTTGCCTCGTCTCGAGACCGCTGGTCATGTTGTTTTGCTCTAATCGATGAACTCCACTTCCTTCATATGATTTAACACTTTCGGGAAAGTATTTGTCATTAAATAGTCTCTCAAACGTCTCCCAAGACATGCCGAGTCGCTAATTTGGATGGGTACGCTCACTGAGACTCCCACCAATGAGTCTCGGCTCGCCACGGAACATAAAGGTGGCGAATGGAACTTTCTGTTCCTCCGTGCATCCCAAGACATCGAATATCTTGGTAATTTGTTTGACCCATGTTTCCGCCATGATCGGATCGCTTTCCCTTAAATTCGTGGTCCCAACTCTTTGAATCGCTTGCTTGTGTGACAACCCGTGAATTGCTATCATTTTCTCCCAGTATTTTGAACACGAGTCTCCTCGTCTCGATTTTGCATGAACCGCAAAAAGTTTCTAAACATCCCTCGTTCATCATCATTTCGGTGGTGTTGTTCACGGGAGGAACATTGCCACTGCTCAGACGTTCTTCTCTCGTTGGTAAAAAGACAGCATCTCCACGGTCTCATTTACTCCATGTTAATATTCTCATCGACATTCTCAAATACCGTCATAAAACAAGGGTTAATTAAGGAAATCAATATATCACATAATATCCCTATATCTTGACCAACTAACAAATAAGCTTAGGTAGGACACACTAGCGAAGGATTTACTCGTCTCTCCCTCCTAGTTCTATTCCCCGATCTCCGCCAGAGATCATATCCTAAGCTCGATACCAACCGTGACGCCCCAAAATAGGTATACATCACCCATTCGAGTTGTCAATACATGGTACGTAAACAACTACAACTTTATTATTACAACATAAAACTTTGAGTTTAAATACAAATATTATCTTCAGACAATATTTATACTCAAATAAATCCTCATCACATTTATTGATACATTATTTTACAAAATGGTGAGGACTACTAAACAATCCTTTCTAAAACCTTCATTCCATACCCAGGCTGCATCTTCGCTTATATTCTCGCCTCCCCGAGAAGAATGGAACAAAAAGGAAAAGGGTGAGCTCAACTAGCTCAGTAAAGAATATTATGACTAAGATAATATACAACAAATTATCGTTAGTCTTCAACAAGGAAAAATTTAATAGAATACAATAGACAACAAATTTTAAATCAATATTCGCAATGAAATAATAATTCATTAGAAGAGTTAAGTAGAGAATGCAAACTACTATCTTCTATGTATGAATTTAAAAGTTCATCGCTCATCTTTTATCCCCGTAACAACAATCAATATACATCCGAATCAAATATTCATCTTTTGCACTACAGCCAAAGATATTCATCATTGGTCATGTTCATTTAAACACCTGTTCATCTTTGCACTACAGGCCAAAGATATTAATCAGTCGGTCATGTTCATCTCAACACCTGTTCATCTTTGCACTACAGGCCAAAGATATTCTTCAGAAATCATTCATCTTGCACTACTGTGCCAAAGATATTCAATAATATCATCATTTAAGACCGAGGATGATGAAAAATATTTTTAAAGAACGAATCCAGTGAAACAAAATGACAAGGATTAAGGATTAAGGATTCGTACTTTGTTTTATCCATGTCCAACAATACCCCAAAAATAATCGCGGTGGTGTAAAATTCAAGAATGATCAAAACATGGATACAATCAAAGCTAGTATCCGAATAGATATTTTGACTTAAAAGAAGAAATTTTATTTTTCTATGAATGAATGCCGTGAGTACGTGAATAGGTCAGATATACGTGAATAGTCGTGATACACGTGAATAGTAACTCACACCAAAAGATAGAAATTCCACAAAAAAAAACATCTTCACGCTTCATGAATAGTACTCGTGAATAGTAACTCGTGAATAAGAACTCATGAATAGTAACTCGTGAATAAGAACTCATGAATAGTAACCCGACATGAAAAAGTTCCAAATTTGATAAAAACTTCGGATCAACATTTCAAAGATAATGATATTGAAGAAATAATATCATTACGAAAATAATAATATCCTTTACCTCAAAGAATCAAGATTTCGGAAGGAAAGGTCAAGTGATTTGAATGAAACTTGTCTTGAACAAAGAACTCTCAAAGTATCTAAATACTCACAAAATACGCTCAATAATATAGAGAGAAAGAGAGAAAACTTTGTTTCGGTGTGATTTTCAATTCTAACTTAGCCCTCTATTTATAGGAAAATGTTAATTCACCAAGGAGACTTGACAAGCGCCTACGATGGCTTTTACTCGCTACTATTGCCACCCACCACATTTGAAATAAAATTCAGCACATTTCTTCACCAACCACAAGTGGGGCCCACTCAATTCTAGAATTTTCCACCAAAATCAATTATAACCCTAATTTCCGAATCAGACACCTCTTAAAATTCATAACAAATCATTCGTGCAGATTTTTAATCGGTTCAAAATTTGTGGACATATACTTAACTTATGTATGTATAACATACCCAAAATTACCACAATCCAACGGTCGGATTAAAAATTATAACCCCCATAATATATCTCAAAAACCCCGATTTAATTTTTAATACCTCCAATCTGTAAAATATCGATAAAACACCTCAACAATAATTTCTTCATTTATAACCACATAAATAAATCCATCATTTATATCCACATAAAATAAATATCTCTTTATCATATGAATCAATAATTAATTATTCACAAATAATATTACGAATCACAATTATGACAACCAGTAGTTCCTGTGAAAGAGGGGCTTTCCGATAAGGATTTCTCTTTCTTGGCGCCGCAATTAGGTGACCAAACTCTCCTCGATGTAACTTTCTAGACATTGCCAATAATGCTATCTAATAATATTATTCAAATAATATGAATTATTGATCCGATAATGGAGATAATGTGCAAAGTGACAATTATTGATTGAACAACAATAATATAAAATATCAACGCAAAGAATTATTGAATCAATAAAATAAAATATTGAATAAAGAATTCACCGTGAAAATTATTGAGTAGTGCCTTCTTTACGTAAGGATAATAAAATTCAACAATAATGTGCAATACCGCAAGTGCTATCTTCATGCAACCACGCCAGACATCAGTATTTTAACCAAGGGTATTCCAATGATCTTAACTTGTAACAACTACGCCAAGTTATTTTTAACCAACTTATATTTGTCGTTTTCTTCATCCAATCGCTTTAGTTATGGGGCCCACACATGGGCTGTAACTGGTCAGCATTTAATATTCCCGACAAAGATTGAATATTCCACGACCAAACGAATATTCCCCGTCAAAAATGAATATTTTATAACCACTTGCTTATTTTGAAATATTTGCGTATTTAACCCTTAACTATCCACATTAATCAAATCAACCCTTACTATTTCAAAATAATAAATAAAGGAAATTCCTTTTTATTTAAAAAAATTTCGGGGTCTTACATATAGGGTATGCCACTTTTACAGGTTATTCCAACAGAATAATAATGAATGGAATAACAGATCACCTAGAAGTGCTCGTAAGTAAAGACAGGTGGATGGCCTTAGTACCGGATATCCTTTCCATGTATGAAAACGAAAAGAGTATGTTCATGGTCTATTGACCGGTTCATTATTCCTAAGCTATTATATATACTTTGGAATTGCTGTTATGAGAAGTACTAGTTAAATGTTTCATAGTGCTTCATAGATAATTGTTTAGATATAGAATTAAAGCATGTAATTGTTAGAGTGATAGTCATATGATTCTTTGTTAAGACTTGTTGAGCTAGTTATGCTCATTCTTGCTTGAACCATATGTTTGCAGCTAAAGCCGAACGAACTGAGAGTTCTATGAGAGATAAAAAAGTTCTCTTCATGAATAAGAAAGAATAACACCCCTTACGGGTACAACAAATAATATCCCTTACCTTAGAAGAACTGAATATTGGCAAAGTGAAGTAGCAGAATACTCTTCTTCTTCTCTCTATAGCTTTCTCTATAATTTCTCTCTAGAGTTTCGGTGAATTGTAAAAGAAAATAATGAAGGAATGAGCTTCTATTTATAGGAAAATAGAATGCATAGTAATTAATCCATGAAACGGTCCAGATTGATTTACTTTAATCCGACTATCCATATTTAAAGCAAAATCTTTTAAATAAAATATAATATATTCTATTTATATAAAAACATTTTACTACGCAAACACTACGCAACACTACGCAAAATACTACGCAACACTACGCATAATAAAATATAATATATTCTATTTATAGAATAACTTTAATAAAAGATTCATTTTATATAAAAGATGCTTCGCTTTTATTACGCTAATAATACTGAATAAAACAAAACGTCATTATCGCTATAATAATTCATATTATTAATCGTAATAATGGAATCAAACCGGTTGACTTCACATATGTATCAATAATCAATACCGTGTGCTACTACGCAACCACACGACATTCAGACTTTTACTACCGAAAGTAGTTCAACAAGATCAACCCAGAAAACTTCCGTAGTTATTTCAATAAAATATTTTTGTCGTTTTTTCAATCCGACAATAATTACATTAATGGGGGTCCACCAATGATTGAGTAGTTATACGAATATTCCCTCGCTAAACCTAATATTCTAAACCAATCGAATATAATATAACCACTGCATACTTTTGCAAAATTTATAAATACTACCCACAACTATAATATTATCTTAAATTCACACCATAATATTAAAAATTATTTCGACAAAATTTAAATCATTATTGATAAAATTGAGGTCTCACACACACACACACACACACATATATATATATATATATATATATATATATATATATATATATATATATATCTTTTGATGAGGAAAGGAGTATATATCTACTCTTAAATTAATTTAGGGTTTTAGTTTAATGATTATTCTATTTAAAAGGGTAAGTGTAACACTTCAATTTCACATTAAAATATATGAAAAAAATTTACCTGTGTATAAAAATTAAGTTACTATCAATAGTACTTTTAGTCATAAATTTTTGGGTGAAGTTGTGGTGGACTAAGATGACACAAGAAAATACTATTGGACCAACGATTTTAAGGCACTTGGAATTTAACCTGGTACTGGAGATTTGACCCGCGTTGTTTCAGTAAGAGTTAAAATCTTTGCAGTAACAAAGTTGTGTGTGAATTTAAATTTAATCTTAATTTAATAAAAAAAGGGAAAAAATCTGTTATTAATTTTAATAAAATTTATTTTAATTATAATAATATGATGATAAATTGTGATAATAAACTTAATTTATTAATTTGATGTTGTCGGCGGAATCGGTTGATGACAAAAAATGTCTTAATTTTACTTGTTACAAAATTTAAGAAACATAATATAATTAAACTCATACACACAATTGACCTCACAAAAATATAATAATTTTTTCTCTTAAAATTAGTAAACTTAACTTAAATATTAGTATCAAGTAAAATAGATGTTAACATTTACTATTTAAATTGTAAACTTTAAAAACATTATATATAATACTCCATCTGTTTCAAAATTAAAGAATAAATAGTTGAGGGGATACTCTATCCATAGTTATTAAACCTAGACAGGACCGTCGGTTCAACCGGTAAAAATCGAAACCGGTTGACACTCCGGTCCGGTTTAATCCAATTTTTGATTTGGTCAAAAATCGATTGACCATCGGTCCAGCCAGTTGACCACCTGTCCAACCGATGGTAAAACCAATTAATTGATCCAATGAATCAATTTTGTTTTGTGCCATTTTTTTAATATTAAAATTAATCACTTTTAATAATATTGTAATTCAATTTTATTATGTTTTAGTTCATAAAAATATTAAATTTTTAAATTTTTTATTAATTATTAATAATATATATATTTATATATTAATAACGTTACTGAGTCAATAAAAATTTAAGCACAGTCACGCATCCATCTATACCGGTCCAGCTAAACCTTGAGCCTATCCTATGTCATGGCTTACAGCTTACAGCTTACAGCTTACAGCTTACTACATAGGATACAACGTTAGGCATGACGTTGTTGGATTAAAACAATCAAATTTAATATACTACAAAATGTGTTTAGAACTAAACAACAACGAACAACTTTTTATTAAATAGAAGAAACTAAAACGAACACTTGTGTGTCATCTCCCCGATCAATTTAATATACTACAAAATGTGTTTGATATATGCATGTATAGTAACAAAAAAGAGAGAGAGTAGATTAGCAACAATTTGGGTAATTTAATTTGCACCAAAATTTAATTCAGAGAAAGTAACTCTAAATTTAGTCACGTGTTAAGTATGGATACTATAGGTAAAGTCACGTGTTAACTAATTTTCCACCCAAAAACAATAAAATCTTGAAATTTGAAACAAAAACAAACAAGAAAAGAATCAGAATTTTCATATGCATATTTAATACTATTAAATTCTACATTATCACCTCTCACATGAGAGTGTCGAGTGACTCCCACCAACTTCAATATATATAGAAATATCTAATATGCATGTGAAAATATATATTTAATACGCTTCCACAGTCTATATTGTCTAAACCTACACACAAATTAATATAGATATTGTTAACGTCAATATCTTTTCACGCGTCTCAATCACGTAAAAACGCGTCCAATTCTGCACAGTAAACACATCAATACCAGAAGTTTGACGTCTTGGGACCGTCGTGATAAATTTCAGGTGTGAGATCGAAGTCAAGAAGCAGAATCTGAGGATAACAATAGAAGATATTAGCTCTAGTGTTTTGATAAAGAAAAATATTAGTTACCTCTGTTGTGTTATCATTTGATATCATATACTACTCCTTTTGTCCTGCCTGTCGCCGACCTTTGGTGACCTCTTCTGTGAGACCCCAGATTTTATCAATAAAGATTTAAATTTTGTCGAAATAATTTTTAATATTATGGTGTGAATTTGAGATAATATTATAGTTGTGGGTAGTATTTATAAATTTTGCAAAGTATGCAAGTGGTTATATTATATTCGATTGGTCGGGGAATATATTCGGTTTAGCGAGGAATATTCGTACAACTACTCAATCATTGGTGGACCCCATAATGTAATTATTGTCGGATTGAGAAAACGCGACAAAAATATTTTATTGAAATAACGGCGGAAGTTTTACCGTTGATATTGTTGAACTACTCGGTAGTAAAAGTACAAAGAATACTGTAGTTGACGTAGTAGACACTGCAGTATTGATTATTGACGCTTTATGTGAGAAGTTTCAGTTTGATTCCATTATTGTCGATTAATAATATGAATTATTATAAGCGATAACGACGTTTTGTTTTATTCGTATTATTAACGTAATAAAATGTAAAACATCTTTTCATATAAAATGTAATCTTTATTAAAGTTTATTCTATAAATAAAATATATTATATTTTATTACGATAGTGTTTCAGATAGATTTTGCGTAGTGTTGCATAGTGTTTGCAGATAGTAAAATGTTTTTATATAAATAGAATATATTATATTTTATTTAAAAGATTTTGCTTTAAATATGGACCGTCGATTAAAGTAAATCAACTGACCGCTCATGGATTAATTACTATGCATTCTATTTTCCTATAAATGAAGCTCATTCCTTCATTATTTTCTTACTTAATTCACTTTAAACTCTGTAGAGAGAAATTATGTATAAGTTTATAGAGAGAAAATCTATGTAGAGAAAGAAGAAGAGTATTTCTGCACTTCACTACTTTGTTATCCGGTGTCTTTTACGGTAAGGGTATTATTTGTTGTAATTCGTAGTAAGGGTGTTATTCTTTCTTATTCACGAAGAGAACTTCGTTATTCCATTCATTATTATTCATTGGAATAACTGTAAAAGTGGTATACCCTATACATAACCTCGTATATGCTGTGACACCCTATACTTGGTGAAATCCTTATGTTATTTCATTCTTATTTATTACATTGAATAACTCGTGATACGCTGAATCCCCTATACTTGGTGATCTTCTTTCGTTATTCCATTCTTTATTATTCATTTGGAATATCCTCATTCGTGTGTTTTTACACCGGACTGGTTTCATTGTTTATTATTCCGCATTTATTATTACATTGGAATATCATGTCGCGTGTGTTTTACAGGACCGGGTTCCATTGTTTATTATTCAAAGATTTATTATTACTGTTGATCATCCTGGGTGTGAATTTCAATTCGATTCGGTTCCGTTATTATTATTCATTGGAATAACACTACATGCCAAGACTGCATGCGTACGTGGTGATTTCTTTTGTTATTCCATTCTTTATTATACCCGGTTGGTTAAAACTTTGACTTCTATACTCCATGAAATTAGTAGAATATCCTCGATATTTGCGTTTCATCCTGTATCTTTTCATGGAAATATTCTTCCGATCATTCTTGAATTTTACTCTACAAAACAGTATCATGTTGACAATTTGGACGTTATTAGTTCTGAATAAATTAATTCGTGAACTTGTTTTATTGAATTATTATGTCATTATCATCATCCTCATGTTATATTATGTTATCTTTGGCTTACGATGCATAGATGAACTTAGTATGATTATGACGAGGATCATTCGGTATAATCATGGCTTGATATAAATGATGTGATAAAAGTCCTCTCAGAAGACCCCGAATTTTATGAAATAAAAGTATTCAATTTTTCTTATAATTACTATTCGGTAAATGGTTAAATTGATAAAAGTTAAAGTTAAGGGTGATATATGAATTTTTTCAAAATACACAAGTGGTTATAAAATATTCATTGTCATTTTCGGAGAATATTCGTTTGGTCGTGGAATATTCTTTCCGCTTCGGGAATATTTAAATGACTTTGCTAAGTGACCATTTTTGGGCCCCATAATGTAATAAGCGCTCGGATGAAGAAAACGACAAAATTAAGTTTTTATAAATAACTGGCGTAATCGTTCAATTAACAATCGTTGGAATACCCGGTTGGTAAAGTAAAGTAATATGTCTGGCGTTGTCAGACAAGAAGATACGGTATTAAGACAAGATTTTTTCAATTATTGATTCTTGCGTGAGAAGGCACTACTCAATAATTGTTAAAGTAATTCTTATTCAATATTTTATTTTATTGATTCAATAATTAACGTGTTGATATTTTATATTATTGTTGTTCAATAATTATCACTACACAAGATTTCCCATTATCGGATCAATAATTCATATTATTTGAATAATATTATTAGATAGCATTATTGGCAATGTCTAGAAAGTTCATCGAGGAGAGGTTTGGTCACCTAATTGCGGCGGCAAGAAGGAGAAATTCTTATCGAAAGCCCTCTTTCCTCGGGAACTTTGGTTGTCATAAATGTGATTCGTAATATTATTTGTGAATAATTAATTATTGATTCATATGATAAGAAAATGTTTATTTGATGTGGATATAAATGATGGATTTATTTATGTGGTTATTAATGAAGGAATTAATGCTGAGATGTTTTATTTGTATTTTGTCGGATTGGAGGTATTAAAAGATCAAATTGGTGTTATTACGACTTTATTGTGTGAGTTATAATATTTAATCCAAATAGTTGGATCGTTGTAATTTTTGGATATGTTATACATATATAAGTTGAGTATATGTCCACAAATTTTGAACCATTAAAAATGAGCGTATAATTTGTTATGAATTTTAAGAGGTGACTGATTCGGAAATTAGGTTATAAATGATTTTGGTGGAAAATTCTAGAATTGGTGGGCCCCACTTTTGGTTGGTGAGAAATGTGCTCAATTAAATTTTAAATGTGGTGGGTGGGAATAGTAGCGAGTAAAGCCATCAAAGGTTGCAGTCAAGTCTGCTAAAATTTTCCTATAAATAGAGGCTAAGTTAGAATTGAAAATCACACCGTAAACATAAGCTTTCTCTTTTCTCTCTAGATTATTGAGTGTAATTTGTGAGTATTTAGATACTTGGTGAGTTGATATTCATCATCTGCAAGTTTCCTTCGATCATATCCGATATCCCGTCGAAGTCTTGCTTCTTTTGAGGTAAGGGATAGTAAAGGGATTTTAAGGGATTATAAGGGATTGTAAGGAATGTTATTTTCTTCATAATGATGTTATTCTTTCAATATCATTATCTTCGCAATATTGGTATGGATTTTATTGTGGAATTTTTACCTTTTTGAGTTTGAGTTACTATTCACGATTATCGGCACTATTCACGATATCGACATTATTCATATATATGAAACTATTTATGTATATGACATTATTTACGATACTAAGATTATGTACGAATACGAGTACTATTCACGAGTTACTTATTCATGAGTTACTATTCACGAGTTACTATTCATGAGTTACTATTCATGAGTTACTATTCACGAGTTACTATTCACGAGTTCTTATTCACGAGTTACTATTCACGAGTTCTTATTCACGAGTTACTATTCACGAAGTTACTATTCACTTAGTACTATTCACAATAAAATTGGTTTCTTTTTCTAACCAAATTATAGTTGATTTATGAATATTACTCTTGAGATTAAATCTAGATATTTTGATTATATTGATTTTACTATTATATATAACATTTTTATAACTCTAATGATGATATTTCTCTTTGACTTGAGTGTAAAGATGGGTAAATTGTTGGTATGATCATGACTATGGTTTCTCTTTGGCCAGTAGTGCTAAAGTTGAATTGTTGACTGGTATGATCATGACCATTGAATTTACAATTGAATATTTTTAGCTTAAGTGCAAAGGTGAATTGATCGACACTGTTATAATTATTGTTATATAACTTCTAAAATGATTATGTATTTCTTTGATATATGAATATCTTTGGCTCAGAATGCAAAGATGACTGTTGTTGAATATCTTTGCTTTGTGAAGTGCAAAAGATGAATTATTGATGAATATCTTTCGCTCGTAATGCAAAGATGACTGTTGTTGAATATCTTTAGCTTTTGTAGTGTAAAGATGAACTATTGATGAATATCTTTGGCCCGTGGTGCAAAGATGAATTTATTAGTATGATTATGAGCAGAGGCTGTGATTTGGTATAACCATGATATTTGATGTTTCGGTAAAGACAGTGATGAAAATTATCTTCGTCACGGATGAGAAGAGAATATAGAATCACAATTATGATTATGAGTTATTCATATGATTGTGGAAAGGAACTGTTGATTGATGTTACGAGGGATAAAATATTGTTGGTGGACTTTTAACGTGGAGAAGACAATAGACTTTATAGTCTATTGACTCTTCTAATGGATTGCTCGTTCTACCGCAACTATGGTTGAAAAGTTTTATCATCTACCATATGTTCTAAATCTCGATTCATTCTTGATGAAGACTATTGATAATTTATTTATCTTTAGTCATAATATTCTTTATCGAGCTAGTTGTGCTCACCCTTTTGTTTCACAATTCCTTTCGTGTAATAAAAGTGTAGCTAGGTTGGCCGGGGATAACAAGGGAATAGAACGTATGGTCTATAGTTGTTGAGGTTCTCCTAAAGAGTATGAAAATAATTTTATTGAGGGCTTTAGTGTGTTGTATTTTATACATCATTTAATAGTTATTTTGGTGAATTAAATAGGGTGAAGCGAACCCAACTTTGGAAGGGTGTTTTGTCACTATCATACAAGATGTCTAATGACACATACAAACTCGTGTTATCATAAGACATGGTTGTGCTCATCCACTTGTCGAGTATATTTACAAGCACTACCTATATAATCTTGGTGTTTGTTTGGAGTATAATACCAAATTAGAGGCAAAGTGGAGATAATGATATGTCAAGAGAAGACTCGCCATTGGGAAGAATATGATAGTAATCTTCTTGTTTTTCTTTGGGGTCTATTGGATCAACCAAGGATAATTACGTGGCCATATGATATCTATCATAACCTAAAAGCATGGCCTCCCGTGTACGAAGGTTTTCTTGAGCACTTCCCAAAGATTCTAATTTAAAAGCAGGTTTTTACTATACCTTTATGTAAGGTGTCATTGTAACGCGATACTACAGTTGGTATATATTTGTATCCAAACTCACAAAGATATGTGTTGTTGTATTTTGCACGACAATTGTTGTAATAAAGTTGTAGTTGTTTTTTCCGTACCATGTATTTGGCGATTTCGAGAATGGGTTGGATGGAATGGACCTATTTTGGGGTTGTTACATCCTCGGTGGCACATGTAATGCGATGATGGATAGTTTTGGTATGATTATGATTAGGGGTGATTCGGTATAGTCATGACCATTGATGATTTAATGAAAATTCTTGGCCGTGGTATGGGGATGATTAGATGTGGTGGAATATTTATTAAAGTTTGAGTCTCGGCCTATAATGATGATGAAAACTTTTAAATCATAAAAGATAGTAGACTTTATTTTCTACTTGACTCTTTTAATGGATTGCATATTCATCGCAGATTAAACCGGTTGTCTATTGTATTTTATCGGTTTAACATTGTTGAAGGCTAATGATAATTTATTCGCATTATCTTAGTCATAATATTTCTTCTTGGGCTAGTTGTGCTCACCCTTTCTTTCACTTTATTCTCTCGTGAAATGAGAAATATATTTGGGGAGAGTCGGGGAGCGGAGTAATGGTCCGAGAGGATAGCATTAGTAGTCCTCACTATTCTGCGTGAAATAGTGTGATAATAGTTGTAATGAGGACTCCTTTTGAGTTTGTATAATATCTAGTAGACAATATTTGTATTCAAACTCACGCTTTATGTCGTATAATTACTGCAGCAGTTATGTTAGTAAGTTGTATTTGAATTTATGTACCATGTAAGTGGCGAACCAAGATGGGTGGACGTATACCTAATTTTGGGGCGCCACGGTTGGTACCTGAGCTTTAGGATATGATCCCCTGGCCGAGATGTGAGATAAGAACTAGGAGGGAGAGCGGAAATTTTCGTTAGTATGACCTACCTAAATTTATTTGGTATTTAATTGGTCGGTCGAGTATAGGGATAATATGTTGGATGTCAATTAACCCTTATTTTGTGGCAGTGTTTGAAAATGGCATCCGAGAATGTTGAGAATAGCAATGGAGCAAAGGAGACTGTTGATTCTCTATAGATCAATAATCAGGAAAATGTGCAACAGGATGGCGATAATCGTCCTGTAAACAACAACACTGATCAATTGACGAACGACGGTACGTTTAAAAGGTTTTTAGAATTCATGCAACATCAGGCGAAAGCGACTCCTGTCCAAAACATAGGTGGAAACACGGAAAACTCTCGGGCGGTCACCGCTAAACAATTCAAGGAGCTGGGACCATCGGAGTTTAAGGGAGAGCCAAAACCACTTCTGGCGGAAGCATGGATAAAGCAGATTACCAAGATATTTGATGTCTTGGGATGCTCTGAGGAGCAAAAGGTTCCTTTTGCCGCCTTTATGTTGCGCTGGAGAGGCGACATCGTGGGAATCGGTCCAGAAACGTACTCAACTTCTTTATCTTCAAGATATCTTGGGAGAAGTTCCAGAGTCATTCAACGACAAATACTTTCCGAAAGTATTCGCCACATGAAGGAGGTGGAGTTTATCAAGTTGGAACAAAACAATATGACCGTGTCGCAATACGAGGCAAAATTTGCGGAGTTATCACGGCCACGGCCCCACTGGTGGATAATGAAGAGAGAATGGCGCGAATGTTTTTTAAGAGGTTTGGTACCGATATACGTCAATACCTAATTTCTCATAAACTTTGTTTGTATTGAGATATTGTGAATAGGGCTCGATTATTGGAGCGCGATAATGAGTCAAGACAACCAAAAGGTAACGACCAACAACACAATAATAATAAAGACTTGCAAGTGGCGGCCATCTGAACAACGATAACCATCGTGGGGAAATTATCATTTTGGTGGTAACCATGGCCAAGATAATAGGAATGGAAATTTCAAGAAGAGGAAATTCAACAATGATGGAAAGACGTCAAAGACCAAAGACCCGTTGTTAAGGAAGGAGAAAGACCACCTATCATATGCTTCAAATGCGAGGAGAGGGACACATCATCCGGATTGCGCCGTCAGTCAAAGCATGTTATAATTGTGGAAGAGAAGGTCACTTAGCTCGATTTTGTCGTTTCAAGACAAATTCAACTAGGATAGAGGCACCAAAGGTCGCCCAAGACAAACCAAAGCCGGTAGTTTAAGAGATAGCGCTTTTTTTTCTCGTGACGAGGAACACGAATAAAATTATCACGGGTAAGTTAATCATAAGCTCTTTGAAGTCTATACCGTGTTAGATACCGATTCTACCCACTCTTTTATTTCACCTAGTTGTGTTCAACGTTTAAATTTGACTCAAGAAGTTAAACTTTGACTTATTGGTTGAAACTTCGTTAGTAGGAGCCTTCGTTATCGCTACTATTTTTAAATCTTGTTTGATTCAAATAAACATTTTCACGCTAATTCGTCGATCTTATCTTTTGAAAATATTTGCATTTGATGTGATTTTAGGAATCAATTGGTTAACTACTCATCATGCTTTTTCGAAGGTTGTTAGCTTTTATATTCATAACCAACTTGTTGTGCGAATTCAAGTAACCAAACTACTAAAGTCAATCATTGTCATATCAAGCCATAAGTAAAGATCCCTGAACCTTTCGTTGTTAACTTCCTTGTGTGGAATGCACCGAAGCCAGACTTTCTCTAGGCAACATCATGAAAGAAGATGGCGAGTTGATAGGCATCATTATGAGGTGCTATCTAGGTAAAAGGATAGAAGTCACAGTTGGTATCAATGTTACGTATTATCCAAGTTTTGGATGAGAGTCACAGTTTTGAATGATATTTCTATCATTAATAAATTTTTGACGTATTCTTGAAGACTTTCTAGCCTACCCTAGAGCGTGAAATCGAATTTTGTATTGATTCGAAGACAAAAACCCATTTCTTAAACCCTCAAATATTTCTTCAACTAAAATGAACAATTTTACGTGGTTTATGATGAAAGTCATAATAAAAGCATTGGACTAATGAAAATCATGGTTATTCGTGGTATTAGTAAGTTTTATGATGAGTTATGTTGGTTAGTATGTAAAAACATGAAAGTTTCTTAGAAATCACAAAGAGTTGAAAATCGATTTTGGTGAAAACGTAATATGAAATTCAATTGACCATATCTCCTAATATATTTTGAATTTTTGAGTGTGGTCAAGTCCTAGAGTTAGATCTATGAGTTACCTAACTAATCCAAGTGGAATTACTGGAAAAGGTGTTGTAGATTTTGTGTGGACTGATTTTAGCAAAGGAGTGCAAAGCTGCAAAAACCGAAAAAGCTGCTGCCATGATTTTAGAGGGCTGTTTCTGCCACTTAAATTATGAGAAAAATTCTGGCCTTTTGGGACATGAAGGTATATGGTATAAAGTACCTCCTGTCCAAAAATGAGCTTCATTCGACTTAAAATGAGCAAGTTATGACTATTTCAATATTTAGGTTTTTCCCATTTAAAAACGCTATAACTCAAGTTCTATAACTCGATGACCATGAAATTTAAATTAGAAGCTCACGTTAACATGTGTAAGGTCCTGCCAAGATTTGGGAGTTTTGGAGTTAAACTTGAGGTAGCTAATTTCTTAAGGAATTAATTAGAAATTAATTTTGAAAAATAGTAAATGAATTTTAAAAATTCGAGAAAATATATTTTCATTATGGGACTATATTATGCTAAATCCCAGAAAAGAAATATTTTTGGGACTAATTTGGTATTTTTCATGAAAATAGTTTAATTCTTAACATATATGAGTTAAATATGTTATGTGAAGTAACAAAGTTGAAAATAGGATTTTTATGGCTAGAGAATCCTATATAGAGTATATGCATATTTTTTGATGAGGATTTGATAATTGGTGATGATATCTTATGAGTATGGCATTTTTGAATGATTAAATGCATTATATGGTAAAGCGTAAACAATTGAGATAAATTGTTTATAAATTTAAGAAGTAATTAAAATATTGTTATAATATTAATGATATTAGATTATGAGATTATTAAGTGATTGATAACATGGGGATATTCTTGAATCTCGGATAAATTATATTATAAATGTTTAATATTTATCCTTTATCTCATTTGATTGATTCTTTACATCATTATCCTCATGTTTATATTATGTTGAAAGTCATACGTGGCTGTAGTGCATAGATGGACTTGGTATGATTATGACGAGGATTGTCGGGTATAATCATAACCGTAATTGAAAACACGATTATCTTTGGTAGTAGTGCATGGATAATTTTGTGGTCGTGATACTTAATGAATACACGATTATCTTTGGTAGTAGTGAATGGATAATTTGTGGTCGTGATACTAATGAATACATGATTATCTTTGGCCGTAGTGCATGGATAATTTGTGGTCGTGATACTAATGAATACACGATTATCTTTGGTAGTAGTGCATGGATAATTTGTGGTCGGTGATCTTAATGAATACACGATTATCTTTGGTAGTAGTGCATGGATAATTCGTGGTCGTGATCTTAATGAATATCCTTGGCTTTCGTAGTGCGGGGATGATTCGATGATGTGGATTAATTATTGAAAGCCGAGTCTCAAAGAATGAAATATTAATTCATGGATGTGGTAAAAGTCATCTTTCGTAGTAGTACATTGATGGACTTGGTATGATTATGACCGTGGATTATTCGGTTTAATCATGGCCAGTAATTAAAACACGAATATCCACGGCCAAGAAGGTGCATGGATAATTCGTGGTCGTGATACTATTATGGTCGAGTCTCAAAGATTATTGGTTTTACAATTGTATATCTTTTGGCTGTAGTGCAAAGATGAATTGTTAATGAATATCTTTGGTAGGATTGCAAAGATGAATATAATGTTTTCAACGATAAAAGTATTCAAGGTATCCTCACCTCTTATCATATCATCAGACGCACCCTAATTTCGAAGGCTAAATTCTATAAGGAGGGAGATTTTGAGACCCAGATTTTATCAATAAAGATTTAAATTTTGTCGAAATAATTTTTAATATTATGGTGTGAATTTGAGATAATATTATAGTTGTGGGTAGTATTTATAAATTTTGCAAAGTATGCAAGTGGTTATATTATATTCGATTGGTCTGGGAATATTAGGTTTAGCGGGGAATATTCGTATAACCTATTCAATCATTGGTGGACCCCACAATGTAATTATTGTCTAATTGAGAAAATGACAAAAATATTTTATTGAAATAACGGCTAGGAAGTTTTACCGTTGATCATTGTTGAACTACTCGGTAGTAAAAGTCTGAAGAATACTTGTGGTTGCATAAGAGTACACCAGATTGATTATTGATGCTTATGTGAGAAGTCACTCGGTTTGATTCCATTATTGTCGATTAATAATATGAATTATTATAGCGATAATGACGCTTTTGTTTTATTCGTATTATTAACGTAATAAAATGTAAACATCTTTTCATATAAAAATGAATACTTTATTAAAGATATTCAATAAATAAAATATATTATATTTTATTATGCATAGTGTTTTGCATAGTGTTTTGCATATAGTGTTGCATAGTATTTGCATAGTAAAATGTTTTTATATAAATAGAATATATTATATTTTATTTAAAAGATTTTGCTTTAAATATGGACCGTCAGATTAAAGTAAATCAATCTGGACCGTTCATGGATTAATTACTATGCATTCTATTTTCCTATAAATAAGCTCATTCCTTCATTATTTTCTTACTTAATTCACTTTGAAACTCTAGAGAGAGAAATTATAGAGAGAAGCTTAGAGAGAAAATCTATAGAGAGAAAGAAGAAGAGTATTCGGTACTTCACTACTTTGTTATCCGGTGTCTTTACTACGGTAAGGGGTATTATTTGTTGCATCGTAAGGGGTGTTATTCTTTCTTATTCATGAAGAGAACTTCACGTTATTCCATTCATTATTATTATACGTTGGAATAACTTTTGTAAAAGTGGTATACCCTATACATAACCTTTGTATGCTGATACCCTATACTTGGTGAAATTCTTATGTTATTTCATTCTTATTTATTACATTGGAATAACTTTGTATCGCGGAATCCCCTATACTTGGTGATCTTCTTCTCGTTATTCCATTCTTTATTATTACATTGGAATATCACATGCGTATGTGTTTTACACCGGACCTGGTTTCATTGTTTATTATTCCGCATTTATTATTCTGTTGGAATATCCTGTCTGTGTGTTTTACACCGGACCTGGTTCCATTGTTTATTATTCAGCATTTATTATTTTGTTGGATCATCCTGTCGGTGTGAATTTCACGACGACCGTTCCGTTATTATTATTCTGTTGGAATAACTACACATCTGTAAGCACCGCATGCATGGTGATTTCTTTTGTTATTCCATTCTTTATTATACCCGGTTGGTTAAAACTTTGACTTCTATACTCCATGAAATTAGTAGAATATCCTTGATATATGCGTTTCATCCAGTATCTTTTCATGGAAATATTCTTCTGATCATTCTTGAATTTTACTCTACAAAACAGTATCATGTTGACAATTTGGACGTTATTAGTTCCTGAATAAATTAATTCGTGAACTTGTTTTATTGAATTATTATGTCATTATCATCATCCTCATGTTATATTATGTTATCTTTGGCTTACGTGCATAGATGAACTTAGTATGATTATGACCAGGGATCATTCGGTATAATCATGGCTTGATATAAATGATGTGATAATAAAAGTCCTCAGTGGCCTGTAATGCAGTGATGGATAGTTTTTGGTATGATTATGACCAGGGGTGATTCGGTATAGTCATGACCATTGATGATTTAATGAAAATTCTTGACCGTGGTACAGGGATGATTAGATGTGGTGGAATATTTATTAAAGCTGAGTCTCAGCTATAACAGTGATGAAAAACTTTTTAAATCATAAAAGATAGTAGACTTTATTTTCTACTTGACTCTTTTAATGGATTGCATATTCCAATCGTAGTTAAACCGGTTATCTATTGTATTTTATCGGTTTAACACATTGAAGGCTAATGATAATTTATTCGCATTATCTTAGTCATAATATTTCTTCTTTGGGCTAGTTGTGCTCACCCTTTCTTTCACCGTTCTCTTCGTGAAATGAGAATATAATTTGGGACGAGTCTGGGAAGCGGAGTAATGGTCCGGAGGATAGCATTAGTAGTCCTCACTATTCGTGAAATAGTGTGATAATAGTTGTAATGAAGACTCCTTTTGAGTTTGTATAATATCTAGTAGACAATATTTGTATTCAAACTCACGGTTTTATGTCGTATAGTACACGACAGTTATGTTAGTAAGTTGTATTTGAATTTATGTACAATGTAAGTGGCGACCCAAGATGGGTGACGTATACCTAATTTTGGGTCACATCTTCCCCATGCATGCAGTTCACCTGCTCATCTCATCAACTTTTTCCACCGCCGACCGACTCTATCCAATCCTCATTAATGTATTGTAGCGATAACAGTCAAAGTTCATCCATGTAATGATCACCGGTCAAAGCCCAACTAAAGATAGTGTTCACCCAATGGGTAGGCCCAATGATCCGACCCAATACTTTCAAGACCCCGACCCAACATGCCTAAAGTATTATGGCCCAACAGATATAATACATGCATGGTGAATATAGATTATAAATAGTATTAAGAATAATTAATTAAAGAATATACTAGTATTTGATTTGGATAATTAGTACTCCCCCGGTTTAATAATAACTGTCTTTTTAATTTCATGTACATGAATTAAAAAAGTCATTTAATACTAAAATTTAAGAATTAAAATTTATATAAAATTATATCTGTAAGACCCCGAATTTTATGAAATAAAAGTATTCAATTTTTCTATTCAGTAAATGGTTAAATTGATAAAAGTTAAAGTTAAGGGTGATATATGAATTTTTTTTCAAAATACGCAAGTGGTTATAAAGTATTCATTATTGTCAGGGAATATTCGTTTGGTCGTGGAATATTCTTTCTATCGGGGAATATTAAATTTATTTAACGCAGCCTATTTGTGGGCCCCATAACAGAATAACTGTCGGATGAAGATAACGACAAAAATTGAGTTTTTATAAATAACGGCTTAGTTGTTATCGTTAACACTGTTGGAATACCCGGTGGTTAAAATACAGTAATACGCGTGGTTGCACAGTAGCACACGGTATTGCACAATATTGTTGAATTATTGATTCTTACGTAAGAAGGCACTACTCAATAATTGTTACAGTAATTACTGTTCAATATTTTATTTTATTGATTCAATAATTGCTGCGTTGATATTTTATATTATTGTTGTTTCAATAATTGTCACTGCATAGTATTTTTCATTATCAGATCAATAATTCATATTATTTGAATAATATTATTAGATAACATTATTGGCAATGTCTAGAAAGTTCTGTCAAGGAGAGGTTTGTTCACCTAATTGCGCGCCAGTAAGGAGAAATACTTATCGGAAAGCCCCCTCTTTCTTGGAAACGGCCTGGTTGTCATAATTGTGATTCTGCAATATTATTTGTGAATAATTAATTATTGATTTATATGATAAGGAAATATTTATTTGATGTGGATATAAATGATGGATTTATTTATGTGGTTATAAGTGAATGAATTAATGTTGAGGTATTTTATCAGTATTTTATCGGATTGGAGGTATTAAAAGATCAAATCAAATTGTTCTTACTGACTTTATTGTGTGAGTTATAATATTTAATCCGAATAGTTGGATCGTTATGATTTTTGGATATGTTATACATATATAAGTTGAGTATATGTTCACAAATTTTGAACCGTTAAAAATGAGCGTATGATTTGTTATGAATTTTAAGAGGTGACTGATTCGGAAATTAGGTTATAAATCATTTGGGTGAAAAATTCTAGAATTGAGTGGACCCCACTTTTGGTTGGTGAGAAATGTGCTCAATTGAATTTTCAAATGTGGTGGGTGGGAATAGTAGCAGGTAAAGCCATCAGGTTGCAGGTTAAGTCTTCTTCGGCGTGCTAACATTTTCCTATAAATAGAGGGCTAAGTTAGAATTGAAAAACACACCAAAATTCATAAGTTTTATCTCTTTTTCTCTTTAGATTATCGAGTGTATTTTGTGAGTATTTAGATACTTGGTGAGTTGCTATTCATCAGTGCAAGTTTCTTTTCATTATATCAGATATCCAAATGTAAGTCTTCTTTCTTTTGAGGTAAGGGATAGTAAGGGATAGTAAGGGATTGTAAGGGATATTAAGGGATGTTATTTTCTTCATAATGATGTTATTCTTTTAATATCATTATACAGAAATATTGGTATGAATTTTATTATTGAATTTCTACCTTTTTGAGTGGGGGTTACTTATTCACGATATCGATAATTATTCACGATATCAAGACAATCCATGTATATGGCACTATTTACGTATATGACATTATTTACGATACTGATTACTATATCTGAGTACGAGTACTATTCACGAGTTACTATTCACGGGTACTATTCATGACAAAAATTGGTTTCTTTTTTTCACCAAATTATCGTTGATTTATGATTGTTGTTCTTCTTGAAAATAAATGCAGTTGTTGATCATATTGTTTTTATTATCATATATAACATTTTTATAACCATGATGTTGAATTTCTCTTTCACTTGAGTGTAAAGATGGGTAGATTATTGGTATAATCGTGACTATGAGTTTTCTTTGGCCAGTAGGGCAAAGATGAATTGTAACTAGTATGATCATGACCATTGAATTTAGAATTGAATATTTTTAGCTTAAGTACAAAGGTGAATTGATCAACATGGTTATAATTATGGTTTATATAGATTTTGAAATGATTATATATTTATTTGAGATGTGAATATCTTTGGCCCGTAGTGCAAAGATGAATTATTATTGAATATCTTTGGCCCGTAGTGCAAAGATGACCTGTTGTTGAATATCTTTGGCCTGTAGTGCAAAGATGACTTGTTGATGAATATCTTTGGTCCGTAGTGCAAAAATGAATTTATTAGTATGATTATGAACATGAACTGTGATTTGGTATAACCATGATCTTTGATGTTTCAGGTGATAAAAATTATCTTTGTCCTGGATGAGAAAAGAAATTTAGAACTACAATTACGATTATGAGTTATACACGTGATTGTGGACAGGAATTGTTGATTAATGTTACAGGGATAAAACATTGTTGGTGGACTTTTAACATGGAGAAGATAGTAGACTTTATGGTCTATTGACTCTTATAATGGATTGCTCCTTCCGCTGCAATTATGGTTGAAAAGTTTTATCATCTACCATATGTTCTAAATCTCTAATTTATTACTGATGAAGGCTATTGATAATTTAATTATCTTTAGTCATGATATTCTTTATTGAAGTTAGTCAGGTTGCTCACCCTTTTTGCTTCACAATTCCTTTCGTGTAATAAAAGTGTAAATTTGGGTCGAGCGGGGGATAACAGGGGAATAGAACGGTGGTATATAGCTGTTGAGGTTCTCCTTAAATAGTATGAAAATAATTTTATTGAGAATTTAGATAAGTGTGTCGATATTATATCGTCATTTGATATTTAATTTTGGTGAACCGAATAGGGTGAGGTGAACTCAACTTTGGAAGGGTGTTTTGCCACTATCATACAAGATGTCTAATGACATACAAACCTCGTGTCATCATAAAGTGGAGGTTGTGTTTCATCCACTTCTTTGAGTATATTTATGAGCACTACCTATATAATCTTGGTGTTTGTTTGAAGTATAATTCTCATTTAGAGACAAGTGGAGATAATGATATGTCAAGAGAAGACTTCACCATTGGGAAGAATATGATAGTAATCTTCTCTTTTTTTCTTTGGGGTCTATTGGTCAACCAAGGATAATTTCGTGGCCATATGATATCTATCATAACCTGTAAGCATGGCCTCTCTCGTATACGAAGGTTTCCTTGAGCACTTCCCAAAAATTTTAATTTCTAAAACAGTTTTTGACTATACCTTTATGTAAGGTGTCACTGTGACGTGCTATCCAAGGTTGGGATGAGAGTCACAGATGGTATATATTTGTATCCAAACTCACATCATATGTATTGTTGTATTTTGCACGACAATTGTTGTAATAAAGTTGTAGTTGTTTTCTGTACCATGTATTTGGCGACTCAGAATGGGTTGGATGGAATGGACCTATTTTGGGGTTGTCACATTTGGTATCAGAGCCATAAGTGTGAAGAGCCCCGAGCCTCTCACTGGTGACTTCCTGTTGATGGGGGATGCACCGAAGCCAGATTCTCCTTAGGGGACACCGTCTTTCGGTGGCAAGCTGATATGTATCATTGTGAGGTGCTGACACAAGTTGGTGTCTAGAGTCAAAGTTGGTATCAGAGCTTAGGGATGTGGTCTCTGGCGGAGATCGGGGAATATAACTAGGAGGGGAGAGATGAGTAAATCCTTCGCTAGTGTGTCCTACCTAAGCTTATTTGTTGGTTAGTCATAATATCGAGATATTATGTGATATGTTAATTTGTTAAAGTAACCTTGTTTTGAAGCTGTATTCTAGAATGATATCTGAAATACAAGAGATGAGCAATGGAGAAATCATGAGGACAGGGAAGATGGAAACAAGGTATTCTCAACTCTTTGAAATAATACAGTACGTAAATTCGGGGGACGAAATTTCATAAGGAGGGAGATTGTAAGACCCCGAATTTTATGAAATAAAAGTATTCAATTTTTCTATTCAGTAAATGGTTAAATTGATAAAAGTTAAAGTTAAGGGTGATATATGAATTTTTTTTCAAAATACGCAAGTGGTTATAAAGTATTCATTATTGTCGGGGAATATTCGTTTGGTCATGGAATATTCTTTCTGTCGGGGAATATTCGTACGACGAAGCAACTATTTGTGGGCCCCATAACAGAATAACTGTCAGATGAAGATAACGAAAAAAAATGAGTTTTTATAAATAACGGCTTAGTTGTTATCGTTAACACTGTTGGAATACCCGGTGGTTAAAATACAGTAATACGCGTGGTTGCACAGTAGCACACGGTATTACACAGTATTGTTGAATTATTGATTCTTACGTAAGAAGGCACTACTCAATAATTGTTACAGTAATTACTGTTCAATATTTTATTTTATTGATTCAATAATTGATGCGTTGATATTTTATATTATTATTGTTTTAATAATTGTCACTGCACAGTATTTTTTATTATCAGATCAATAATTCATATTATTTGAATAATATTATTAGATAAAATTATTGGCAATGTCTAGAAAGTTCTGTCAAGGAGAGGTTTGGTCACCTAATTGCGGCGCCAAAGATGAGGAGAAATCCTTATCGAAAAGCCCCTCTTTCCTGGAAAGGCTGGTCATTATAATTGTGATTACGCAATATTATTTGTGAATAATTAATTATTGATTTATATGATAAGGAAATATTTATTTGATGTGGATATAAATGATGGATTTATTTATGTGGTTATAAATGAAGGAATTAATATTGAGGTATTTTATCAGTATTTTATCGGATTGGAGGTATTAAAAGATCAAATCAGTGTTCTTACAGCTTTATTGTGTGAGTTATAATATTTAATTCGACCGTTGGATCGTTATTATTTTTGGATATGTTATACATATATAAGTTGAGTATATGTTCATAAATTTTGAACTGTTAAAAATGAGCGTATGATTTGTTATGAATTTTAAGAGGTGACTGATTCGGAAATTAGGTTATAAATCATTTTGGTGGAAAATTCTAGAATTGAGTGGACCCCACTTTTGGTTGGTGAGAAATGTGCTCAATTGAATTTTTAAATGTCGGTGTGGGAATAGTAGCAGGTAAAGCCATCAGGTTGCAGGTTAAGTCTGCTTCGGCGTGCTAACATTTTCCTATAAATAGAGGGTTAAGTTAGAATTTAAAAACACACCAGAATTTATAAGTTTTCTCTCTTTTTCTCTCTAGATTATCGAGTGTATTTTGTGAGTATTTAGATACTTGGTGAGTTGCTATTCATCAGTGTAAGTTTCCTTCAACGTCATATCCGATATCCAGTCAGAAGTGCTGCTCTTTTGAGGTAAGGGATAGTAAGGGATAGTAAGGGATTGTAAGGGATTATAAGGGATATTAAGGGATGTTATTTTCTTCATAATGATGTTATTTTTTCAATATCATTATACAGAAATATTGGTATGAATTTTATTATGGAATTTCTACCTTTTTGAGTCGGGGTTACTATTCACGTATCTGACTATTATTCATATATATGACTAATTATTTACGTATATGACATTATTTACGATGACACGACTATATACTAAAATCCGAGTATTATTCACGAGTTACTATTCACGGGTACTATTTATGACAAAAATTGGTTTCTTTTTCTGACCAAATTATCGTTGATTTATGATTGTTGCTCTTGAAAATAAATGCAGTTGTTGATCATATTGTTTTTATTATCATATATAACATTTTTATAACCCTGATGTTGAATTTCTCTTTCACTTGAGTGTAAAGATGGGTAGATTATTGGTATGATCGTGACTATGGGTTCTCTTTGCCGATGAAGTGCAAAAGATGAATTGTGACAAAGTATGATTATGACCATTGAATTTATAATTGAATATTTTTAGCTTAAGTGCAAAGGTGAATTGATCAACATGGTTATAATTATGGTTTATATAGATTTTGAAATGATTATATATTTCTTTGAGATGTGAATATCTTTGGCCCGTAGTGCAAAGATGAATTATTGTTGAATATCTTTGGCCCATAGTGCAAAGATGACCTTCTGAATATCTTTGGCCTGTAGTGCAAAGATGACTTGTTGATGAATATCTTTGGCCGATGATGCAAAGATGAATTTATTAAGTATGATTATGAAACATGAGCGTGATTTGGTATAACCATGATCTTTGATGTTTCGTAAAGTGATAAAATTATCTTTTGTCTGGATGAGAAAAGAAATTTAGAACTACAATTACGATTATGAGTTATACACGTGATTGTGGACAGGAATTGTTAATTGATGTTACAGGGATAAAACATTATTGGTGGACTTTTAACATGGAGAAGATAGTAGACTTTATGGTCTATTTGACTCTTATAATGGATTGCTCGTTCCGCTGCAACTATTGTTGAAAAGTTTTATCATCTACCATATGTTCTAAATCTCTAATTTATTACTGATGAAGGCTATTGATAATTTAATTATCTTTAGTCATGATATTCTTTATCGAAGCTAGTCAGGTTTCACCCTTTTACTTCACAATTCCTTTCAGGTAATAAAAGTGTAGTTGGATCGAGCGGGGGATAACAGGAGAATAGAACGGTGGTCTATAGCTGTTGAGGTTCTCCCTAAATTGTATGAAAATAATTTTATTAAGACTTTAGATAAGTGTGTCGTATTATATATGTCATTTGATATTTAATTTTGGTGAATCGAATAGGGTGAGATGAACTCAACTTTGGAAGGGTGTTTTGCCACTATCATACAAGATGTCTAATGACATACAACCTCGTGTCATTATAAAACAGGGTTGTGCTCATCCACTTGCTGAGTATATTTACGAGCATTACCTATATAATCTTGGTGTTTGTTTGAAGTATAGTCTCATTTAGAGACAGTGGAGATAATGATATGTCAAGAGAAGACTCACCATTGGAAAGAATATGATAGTAATCTTCTCGTTTTTCTTTGGGGTCTATTGGGTCAACCAAGGATAATTCTGTGGCCATATGATATCTATCATAACCTAGAAGCATGGCCTCCCATGTACAAAGGTTTCCTTGAGCACTTCCCAAAGATTTTAATTTCTAAAACAGTTTTTGTCTATACCTTTATGTAAGGTGTCATTGTGACGTGCTATCCAAGGTTGGGATGAGAGTCACAGATGGTATATATTTGTATCCAAACTCACAGCATATGTATTGTTGTATTTTACACGACAATTGTTGTAATAAAGTTGTAGTTGTTTTCTGTACCATGTATTTGGCGACTCAGAATGGGTTGGATGGAATGGACATATTTTGGGGTTGTCACATTTGTATCAGATCCATAAATATGAAGAGTCCCGTGCCTCTCGCTGGTGACTTCCTGTTGATGGGGGATGCACCGAAGCCAGATTCTCCGTAGGGGACGCCGTCTTTCGGTGGCAAGCTGATAGGTATCATTATAAGGTGCTGACACAAGTTGGTGTCTAGTGTCAAAGTTGGTATCTGAGCTTAGGGATGTGGTCTCTGGCGGAGATCGGGGAATATAACTAGGAGGGGAGAGATGAGTAAATCCTTCTCTAGTGTGTCCTACCTAAGCTTATTTGTTGGTCAGTCAAAATATCGGGATATTATGTGATATGTTAATTTGTTAAATTAACCTTGTTTTGAAGCTGTATTCTAGAATGATATCTGAAATACAGGAGATGAGCAATGGAGAAATCATGAGGACAGGGAAGATGGAAGCAAGGTATTCTCAACTCTTTGAAATACCAGGTACGTAAATTTCGGGGACAAAATTTCATAGGAGGGGAGATTATAAGACCCCGAATTTTATGAAATAAAAGTATTCAATTTTTCTATTCAGTAAATGGTTAAATTGATAAAAGTTAAAGTTAAGTGTGATATTTGAATTTTTTTCAAAATACGCAAGTGGTTATAAAGTATTCATTATTGTCGGGGAATATTCGTTTAGTGGTGGAATGTTTCTTTCCGCTTCAGGGAATATTAAATGCGACTACAAGTAGCCTATATTGTGGGCCCCATAATGTAATAACATCGGATGAAGATAACGAGAAAAATGAGTTTTTATAAATAACGGCAGCTTAGTTGTTATTTAACATTGTTGGAATACCACGGTGGTTAAAATATAATAATACGCGTGGTTGCACAAGAAGAGCACAGTATTACACAAGATTGTTGAATTATTGATTCTTACGTAAGAAGGCACTACTCAATAATTGTTACAGATAATTCTTTGTTTAATATTTTATTTTATTGATTCAATAATTCTTTGCGTTGATATTTTATATTATTGTTGTTTCAATAATTGTCACCGCACAAATATTTTTATTATCAGATCAATAATTCATATTATTTGAATAATATTATTAGATAACATTATTGGCAATGTCTAGAAAGTTCTGTCAAGGAGAGGTTTGGTCAACTAATTGCGCGTCAGTAAGTAGAAAATCCTTATCGGAAAGCCCCTCTTTCTCACAGAAGCGGCTGGTTGTCATAATTGTGATTCTGTAATATTATTTGTGAATAATTAATTATTGATTTATATGATAAGGAAATATTTATTTGATGTGGATATAAATGATGGATTTATTTATGTGGTTATAAGTGAAGGAATTAATGTTGAGGTATTTTATCAGTATTTTGTCGGATTGGAGGTATTAAAAGATCAAATCAGTGTTCTTACCGCTTTATTGTGTGAGTTATAATATTTAATCCGACCGTTGGATCGTTATGATTTTTGGATATGTTATACATATATAAGTTGAGTATATGTTCACAAATTTTGAACCGTTAAAAATGAGCGTATGATTTGTTATGAATTTTAAGAGGTGACTGATTCGGAAATTAGGTTATAAATCATTTTGGTGGAAAATTCTAGAATTGAGTGGACCCCACTTTTGGTTGGTGAGAAATGTGCTCAATTGAATTTTCAAATGTGGTGGGTGGGAATAGTAGCAGGTAAATCCATCAGGTTGCAGGTTAAGTCTGCTTCGGCGTGCTAACATTTTCCTATAAATAGAGGGCTAAGTTAGAATTGAAAAACACACCAGAATTCATAAGTTTTCTCCCTTTTCTCTCTAGATTATCGAGTGTATTTTGTGAGTATTTAGATACTTGGTGAGTTCTTTATTCATCGGTCTGCAAGTTTTCTTGCGGTCATATCCGATATCCAAATGGAAGTCTGTCTTTCTTTCGAGGTAAGGGATAGTAAAGGATTGTAAGGATGTTATTTTCTTCATAATGATGTTATTCTTTCAATATCATTATACTGAAATATTGGTATAAATTTTATTATGGAATTTTTACATTTTTGAGTCGGGGTTACTTATTCACGATATGCAAGACTATTCACGATACGACACTATTCATGTATATGGCACTATTTATGTATATGACATTATTTACGATACTAGATTTACTTATATGCGAATACTGAGAAGTTATTCATTTAATTACTATTCACGGGTACTATTCATGACAAAAATTGGTTTCTTTTTCTGACCAAATTATCGTTGATTTATGATTGTTGCTCTTGAAAATAAATGCAGTTGTTGATCATATTGTTTTTATTATCATATATAACATTTTTATAACCCTGATGTTGAATTTTTCTTTCACTTGAGTGTAAAGATGGGTAGATTATTGGTATGATCGTGACTCTGGGTTCTCTTTGGCCAGTAGTGCAAAGATGAATTGTGACTAGTATGATCATGACCATTGAATTTACAATTGAATATTTTTAGCTTAAGTGCAAAGGTGAATTGATCAACATGGTTATAATTATGGTTTATATAGATTTTGAAATGATTATATATTTCTTTGAGATGTGAATATCTTTGACCCGTAGTGCAAAGATGAATTATTGTTGAATATCTTTGGCCCGTAGTGCAAAGATGACCTGTTGTTGAATATCTTTGGCCTGTAGTGCAAAGATGACTTGTTGATGAATATCTTTGGCCCGTAGTGCAGAGATGAATTTATTAGTATGATTATGAACATGAGCTGTGATTTGGTATAACCATGATCTTTGATGTTTGGGTGATAAAAATTATCTTTGTCTGGATGAGAAAAGAAATTTAGAACTACAATTACGATTATGAAGTTATACACGTGATTGTGGATGAGGAATTGGTGATTGATGTTACTGAGGATAAAACATTGTTGGTGGACTTTTAACATGGAGAAGATAGTAGAATTTATGGTCTATTTGACTCTTATAATGGATTGCTTCGTTCATTACCGCAACTATGGTTGAAAAGTTTTATCATCTACCATATGTTCTAAATCTCTCGATTTATTATCGATGAAAGCTATTGATAATTTAATTATCTTTAGTCGGGATATTCTTTATCGAAGCTAGTTGTGCTCACCCTTTTTGCTTCACAATTCCTTTCGTGTAATAAAAGTGTATTTGGGTCGAGCGGGGATAACAGGGAATAGAACGGTGGTATATAGCTGTTGAGGTTCTCCCTAAATAGTATGAAAATAATTTTATTGAGAATTTAGATAAGTGTGTCGTATTATATACGTCATTTGATATTTAATTTTGGTGAACCGAATAGGGTGAGGTGAACTCAACTTTGGAAGGGTGTTTTGCCACTATCGTACAAGATGTCTAATGACATACAACCTCGTGTCATCATAAGACAGGGTTGTGCTCATCCACTTGCTGAGTATATTTACGAGCACTACCTATATAATCTTGGTGTTTGTTTGAAGTATAATTCTCATTTAGAGACAGTGGAGATAATGATATGTCAAGAGAAGACTCACCATTGGGAAGAATATGATAGTAATCTTCTCGTTTTTCTTTGGGGTCTATTGGGTCAACCAAGGATAATTCTATGGCCATATGATATATATCATAACCTAGAAGCATGGCCTCCCATGTACGAAGGTTTCTTGAGCACTTCCCAAAGATTTTAATTTCTAAAACAGTTTTTGACTATACCTTTATGTAAGGTGTCACTATGACGTGCTATCCAAGGTTGGGATGAGAGTCACAGATGGTATATATTTTTATCCAAGGTTGGATGGAATAGACCTATTTTGGGGTTGTCACAATATCACTAACATTTTATGGAAAGTTGAAAACTATTAATTTAAGAGAGAAAATTTATTGGGAGAATGAGAGAAGTTAAGGGTAATATAGAAAAATAAATAATTTGTTCTCCTAGAAAGTTGTAAACGATAAATAAACTGGAACGAATTTTTTCTTTTAAAAAGACAGTTATTATGAAACCAAGGGAGTATTATTTAATAGCTTAATACAATACTCCCTCCATTCCTAAATAAGTGTCGTTTAAAATTTTTGCACATGAATTAAGAAAGTCATTTAATGCTATCATTTAATAATTAAAATCTATGTGAAATTCTATCACTACCCCTTTATGGGAAGTTGAAAACTATTAATACTAAGGGTGATAATTTATTGAGATAATGAGAGAAGGTGAAGGTAATATATGAAAGTAAATAATTTATTCTCCTAGAAAGTTGTAAACGACTGATAATTTGAAATAAATTTTTTCTTCCAAAACGTCATTTATTTAGGAACGGACGGAGTAATACTTATCTGTATGGTTGCGTATGCTAGATTCGGGTCGGGCGTATAGAACTCAAAGAAGAGTACCTGATCCAGAATGCCATTTTCAGAGTCGCAGAGCGTGCCATCCTGGCTCGATCCGACTTTTGAAACTGTCAGCTTTTATCATTGACCAGGCCAGGCTTGGCTTTTGACTTTTAGTCTACAAGCCAGGCCAGGCCAAACTTGACACAATAATATACAGCCTATTAAGGCCTGCAAACCAGGCTGGGCCAGGCTTTGAACTTCCACATAAGGAATTCATGCTTTACTAGGAAAAAACATAAGAAATTCATGCTTTAATAGGAAAAAAATAAACACTAATGGACTTCCATTTTGGACTTCCATGTTTTACTTTAAAAAAATTAACCTTGAACTCTCCTCTATTTATAGAACAAAAATAGGAGAAGAGAAGTATATTTGGATGATGTGGGACTCTGCTTTTATCAACTTGCAATAGTGGCCAACGGATAAAACTATGCATATACATTTGCCTTTTCTTATCTCATGCACATGTGTTCTCTCTCCCGCACATGGCCACATGCATATACATTTGTGTCCCCCACCAAGATTTCTCCTCCACATGCATACACTCTCTTGCACACAAACTTGGAATACACCCTTTTGTGTTCCATCTTTAATTTATAATAACAAAGTCCAGCATTGGTTATATGATAAAAGTTTAAGTAAGTTTTTTTATAAAATGACTAGCAAGGCTGAAGCTGCAGGCTGGATTAGGCCGTAGGCCAGTCCAGGCCGGATATGAGGCGAAAAATCATGGTCTCAGACGCTGCCGTGCAGCTTACCAGATCTGGTCAAGCTTTGACTAAGTAGGGCTCATGCCAGACAAGGTCGGTCATGAGCCATTTCAGGCACCTCTATCAATTTCCCATAGAGTAGGTCCATTTCTTGGAGGATCATATATAGCTATAACTGTACCCACTTTGATTTTTGGCCTGCATGCATTTGTGGATGGACAAAATCAAGGTTGCAAACATATTGAAATCTTTATAAAAATTCAAACTCCATATGGGAAAAAGAGTTCTACTTTTGATTTTTGGTAGTAATGTTTATTGAAAGAATAAATTTAAGAATCAATTGTCAAGAGGTCAACGATTACGTGAATTACTTAAACAAGTAAAAGAATAAATAATAAAAAAATACTAGTGAATGAAAAGAGAGAAAGTGTTGTGTTGTAAGGAGAGGAGATAAAAATATTTTACTATTACTATCATTTTACATTTGAATGTGTCTTTGATTATGTACAATTTGATTGTGTATATAAATATTACCTCCATTTCATAATAATTGACTTTTTAGAAGAAAATTTTTGTTCCAATTTATTTGTCGTTTACAACTTTCTAAGAGAATAAATTATTTACTTTTCTATATCACTCATAATTTATCTTATTGTCCCAAAAAATTTGGAAGTCAAAAAACAAATAAGTGGTAAAATGACATTTACACATGGCTTCATCACCCTCTAGAGTGGCTGGCTCCATTTAATATAGACAAGATAATTGTACATGAATACTTTATAATTTCATCTATTTGTATTTTGATCAATAACATGGTACTCTGTGACGCCCCCAAAATTAGGTATACATCACCCATCTTGAGTCGTCAGATACATGGTACAGAATTCAAATACAACTTAATAATACAACTATCGTGTACAATACGACAAAACATAAACTGTGAGTTTGAATACAAATATTGTCTACTAGAGATTATACAAACTCAAAAGGAGTCCTCATTACAATTATTATCACACTATTTCACAGAATAGTGAGGACTACTAATGCACCATCTAGACCATCACTGCTCCCCGACTAGTCCCAGCCACGTTCTCATTTCTCAAGAGACAAAGAAAAAGAAAGGGTGAGCTCAACTAGCCCAAGAAGAAATATTATGACTAAGATAATGCGTAATAATTTATCGTTAGTTTTCAAAAAATGTTAAACCGATAAAATATAATAACTATCAAGTTTAACTCGCATGGAACAAGCAATCCATTAAAAGAGTCAAGTAGAATGAAATCTACTATCTTTTATGATTTAAAAGGTTTTTCATCACTTTTATCGCTGGGACTCAGTTTAATAAATAATCCACATCATCGAATCACCCCTGCACTACGGCCAAGGATATTCTTTAGTATCACGACCACAAATTATCCATGCACTACGGGCCAAGGACATTCGTGTATTCATTAATGGTCATGATCATGCCAACAACTGTCCATCAATGCACTACGGGCCAATGAGGACTTTTACCACATCAATTGTAACATTACGGTCATGATTACACCGAATAATCTCTGGTCATAATCATACCAAGTCCATCTATGCACTACATGCCACAGATGACTTTCAAAAATATAAACATGAGGATGATGACAATGATATAAGAATTCAATAAAAAAAGTTCAAGAATTAATTTATCTAGGAACTGATAACGTCCAAATTGTCAACATGATACTGCTTTGTAGAGTAAAATTCAAGAATGCTCAGAAAAATATTTTCATGAAAAGATACTGGATGAAGAGCAAATATCAAAGATGTTCCACTAATTTCATGGGTATAGAAGCCAAAGTTTTAACCAACTAAGTATAATAAAATGGAATAACAAAAGAAATCACCATGCATGCGATAGATCGCAGACAGCAAAAGTTATTCAAATGTAATAATAAAGGATGGAACCAGTCGGCGTAAATGCACGTACGTGAACGTAATAATAAAAAATGGAACTGTAAAGTCCGAAACGCAGAACGCACGCATGTGATATTCGGCTGTAATGATAAATAATGGAACCAGTCCCCAGTAAACGCACGCATGTGATATTCGGCGTAATAATAAATAATGGAACCAGTCCCACAGAACGCATGCATGTGATATTTCGGCGTAATAATAAAGAACGGAATATTAGAAGAATGTCACCATGTATAGGTAGCCTCACAGATACAAAAGTTATTCCAATGTAATAATAAATAATGGAATAATGTAAGTTCTCTTCATGAGTACAACAAATAACATCCCTTACCGTAAAAAGAAACCGAATATAAGAGTAGGGAAGTAGCGAAATACTTTTTATATGTTCTCTTGTAATTTTCTCTCTAGAGTTTTAGTGAATTTGTAAGAAATAATGAAGGAATGAGCTTCTATTTATAGGAAAATGGAATGAATATTAACTAATTCATGAACGGTCCAGATTGATTTACTATTAAACGGATCATCCATATTGGTTTACTATTAAAACTTAAAACAACTCATCCATACCGATTTACTATTAAAACTTTAAACCAAATGATCCATATTGATTTACTATTATAACTCCACCAATGGGTCCATATTGACTTACTATTATATCTTCAACCAACTATTCAAAAATTATCACATCTCCTCATGGAATAATATTGTACCCAAAAAAATTTGAATGCACAATACTAGAGTGAATAGTAACCGGTGAATAGTAACTCGTGAATAGTAATCATGAATAAGTAACTCATGAATAAGAATCGTGAATAGTAACTCGTGAATAGTAACTCATGAATAGTAACTCATGAATAGTGAATAACTCAACACCGAAAAAAGTGTCCGAATACCCAATCGAACAATATATCCTCCAGATATCAATTATACTAACACAAATAAGTCCAACACAATGGAACTATAAAATTCATCTTTAATCAACATTTAACTTATTCATCATTAATATTATAATTCACAATATTTAACAAACGTGTCGCTCCTCAGAAAGAGGGGCTTTTCGATAAGGATTTCTCCTTATCAGCGCAATTAGTGTGACCAAACCTCTCCTCGATGTAACTTCTAGACATTGTCAATATTGCAAATAATAATATGAATAACTTTGCCGCCTCAATTATTGATTTAATAATATATCATATAATGCGTAGATGATATCGTAATAATAATTGAATCAATAATACGAGAAATATGATGCAAAGAATTATCAGAAAGTAATAATCGAGTATAACCGAGTGACTTTCACGTAAGCATCAATAATCAATACCGTGTGCATCGCAAGTAACCACGCCAGACATCGCATTTCTTTTACTACCGTGTAGTTCAACAGCTTTTAACCAGAATACCTCCGCCCGTTATTTTTATAAAGTATTTTTGTCATTTTTTCAATCCGACAATAATTCCGCCAGGGGTCCACCAATGATTGTGCTGCAGTTGCATTTAATATTCCCCGTTAAAATGAATATTCCCCACCAATCGAATATTATATAACAACTTGTGTATTTTGCAAAATTTATAAATATTACCCACAACTATAACATTATATCAAATCAATACCATAATATTCAAAAATATAATTCGAGAAAATTATTCTTTATTCATAAAAGTGGGGTCTTACAACCTCCCTTCTTATGAAATTTCGTCCTCAAAATTAGGGTACATACCGGTATGTCAAGAGATGAGGATACCTTGACTTCATCTCGATTCTAACTCCCAAGTCATTTCCTCCACATCGTGGTTTCTCCACAAAACTTTGACTTGAGGTATAATCTCGAGCGTAGAACATGATCCTTCTTATCCAAGATTTTAACAGTAACTCTTCATACGTTAAATCTTCCTCTATCTCGTCTTGGTTTTAACTCAATAATGTGGTTCGGGTCTTTCACATATTTACGTAATATGGATATGTGAAAAACATTATGAACACGAGACATACTTGGCAGTAAGGCTAGTCTATAGCCACATTCCCCACTCGCCAAGAATTAAAATGGGCCAATGAACCGAGGATCGAGCTTTTTCTCTTTCCAAATCTCATAACTCCTTTCCATGGAGCAACACGTAATAAACACATGATCTCCAATATCGAATTCTACGCCCTTTCGATGAAGATCAAGATAACTCTTTTGTCGATCTTGTGAAGTTTTTATACGCATTTGGATCGTTTGAATCTTTTCAGTAGTCATATACGCATCAACTCCCGGCCCCAACAACGTTTTTCACCCACCTCATCCCAAAGATACCGAGAACTACACTTTCTTCCATACAACGCCTCAAATGGAGCCATGCCAATACTTGCTTGATAACTGTTGTTGTAGGAAAACTCCACCAATGGTAAGAATTTGTCCCAACTTCCTTGAAGTCAAGGACACAGAGTCTTAATAGATCTTCAAGAGTTTGAATAGTCCTCTCGATCGTCCGTCCGTCTCGAGGGATGATATGGCGAGCTAAATCGTAAATCTGTGCCCATAGCTTTTTGCAAACCAACCCAAAATCGTGAAGTGAATCTTGGGTCTCGATCGTAAACTATGGATACTAGGCATACCACATATTTTACAATCTCATTTTATATACATACGAGCAAGACGCTCAAGTGTATAAGTTTCTCATATCGGTAAGAAATGAGCAGATTTGGTCAATCTATCAACAATGACCCAAATCGCATCTACGCCGAGAAACCTTAGGAAGACCCAGAACTAAATCCATAGTAATGTGCTCCCACTTCCATTCTAGAATTTCAAGTGGTTCAGAATGGACCTTTTGGTACTTGATGCTCCGCCTTGACTCGTTGACAAGTTAAACACCTTGAGATAAACTCCGCTATCTCTCTCTTCATATTGCTTCCACCAAAATGTATGTTCAAGAAGATCATGATACATTTTGGTACTCCCAGATGGATTGCAAAATGGTGTGTTGTGTGTCTCCATCATGATTTTATACTTTAAATCGTGGTCGTTAGGAACACAAAGTCCGGAGTTGACTCAAGTATCCTTTTTCATCGATTCTTGCTTCCTAAGATAGCACCTTCTTGCACTTTCTTCCTCATACGATCGCCTCCCGGTCTCAGTAGCTCGAGCAACTTTAACTTTATCAATTAAAGTCTGGTTCTACTCAGATATTCGCCATCATCACATGGGTCCCCGGAGTTTTTAACTCTATCTCCATCCTTTGCAAGTCACACAAAATGGGCCTTCGTTGACAATATCGCACTCAGATTGCATATGATCTTCTACTCAATGCCGCCTACTACCACGCTCGCTTTTTCCAGATGGTATCGATGGTATGATCATAATCTTTCAACAGCTTCAAGCCAACGTCGTTGTCGCATGTTGAGTTCCTTTTGAGTGAAGAAATATTTGAGGCTTTTTATGATCCGTAGAAGATCTCCACTTTCTCCCCATACAAGTAATGCCTCCAAATTTTAAGTGCGAAGACAAAAATGCTAACTCTAGATCATGAGTAGGATAATTCCTCTCATATTCTTTGAGTTGTCTCGAGGCATAGGCTATGACTTTCCCATGTTGCATGAGAACACATCCCAACCCTTTCGTCTCAAGCATCATCAGAGATGACAAATCCCTCCGAGCCGATGGTATTGTCGTAACAAAATAAATGAGTCTCCTCTCGAAGTTCTTGAAAACTCTTCTCACATTCTTCGCTCCAACCGAACTTTGTATCTTTCCGAGTCAGCTGAGTTAATGGAGTAGCGATTCGAGAAAATCCTTCCACGAATCTCCGATAATAACCAGCTAAACCGAGAAAGCTACGTACTTTGGTCACTGATTTAGGTTGCTCCCAGCTTTTAATAGCTTCAATTTTTGCCGGGTCAACAGATATTCCATGACTTGATACTACGTGCCCAAGGAATGCTACTTCCTCAAGCCAGAACTCGCATTTCTTCAACTTGGCATAAAGCTTGTATTCACGAAGCTTTTGGAGTGTCAGCCTCAAGTGTTGCTCATGATCTTCACGACTTTTGGAATAAATAAGGATGTCATCAATAAAGACGACCACAAAGTGATCCAAATATTCCTTGAATACTCGATTCATCATATCCATGAAGGCAAGCAGAGCATTAGTCAATCCAAAGGACATGACTAGGAATTCATAATGCCCGCATCGAAGTTCTAAAAGCCGTTTTAGAATGTCATCTGTTCTAATCTTCAATTGGTGATATCCGGAACGAAGATCAATCTTTGAAAAGAATTTGGCCTTGCAATCGGGTCAAACAGTCATCAATACGTGGCAATGGGTATCTATTTTTGATGGTGACATGATTCAACTCTCGATAATCAATAAAGTCGTCGATACTCCCATCTTTCTTCTTCACTTAATAGAACAGAGCACCCCAAGAGAAGACAGTACTAGACTAATAAAACCAATGTCTAACAATTCTCGCAATTGGGTCTTTAACTCAAGTTCAATAGAGCCATTCGATATGGGCTTTGGAAATGGGTTTTGTACTGTGTTCAAGGTCGATACAAAATTCAATTTCACGCCTCGGGGTAGGCCAGGAAGTTCTTCAGGGAATACGTCAGGGAATTTATTAACAATAGAAATATCATTCAAAACTGACATATTTTTGTTTAGATCCGTGACATGAGCTAAGAAAGCTTGACATCCTTTTTTTCAATAAATGAATAGCTTTATGGCTTGAAATGACCGTGATTGATTTTAATGGTTTGGTCGCTTGAATTCGCATAATAGGTTGATTAGGAATATGAAAACTAACAACCTTACAAAAACAATCAATTTTTGCATGATGAGTAGTTAACCAATCAATCCCTAGAATTACGTCAAACCCAAGTATTTTTAAAGAAATAAGATCGACAAGTAATGTGCGGTTACCGATTTGAACCAAACAAGACTTATAACCAGTGGATGTAATGAAGGTTTCTCCCAACGGAGTTTCCACAGATAAGTCAAAGTATAATTTCTCCGAGTCAAATTTAATCGTTGAGCGCAAGTAGGAGAAATAAAAGAATGGGTAGAACCCAGATCAAATAAAGTATAGACTTCGCTAGAGTTTATGATAAGCTTACCCGTGATGACCTCATTCGGGTTCCTTGCTTTCGGGAGGTCACAACAAACGCTTCTTCCTCAGACTACCGGCTTTGACTTTTCTCGGGACTACCTTTGGTGCCTCCATCCTAGCTTAACTTGTCTTTGGTGAACGAAAAAATCGGGCTAAGTGACCTTCTTCCACAATTATAACACGCTTTGACGGCATCGAGCGCTTTGGTGATGTGTCCCTCCTCCGCATTTGAAGCATATGATAGGTGGTCGCTTCTCCTTCCTTAACAACGGGTGCTTTGGTGCCGACGCCCTTCCATCATTGTTGAATCTCCTCTTCTTGAAATGTACATTCTTATTGTTTTTGGCCTCGATTACCCCAAGTGGTTACCATTTTCGCCTGTTGATTCCCTCCACGCTTGTTGTCACCGCTTCAATGATCGCTTTTCATTGGTATTATCATTTTGCATTTGCTTACCGCTTCTTTTCGTCAGGTTGACTCATTATCGCGCTTCCACTAATCGAGCCCTATTTACAACATCTCGAATACAAACACGCTTTTATGAGAAATAAGATGTCGACGTATCTCCGCTTCAAACCTCTTAAAACATCCGTGTCATTCTCTCTTCATTATCCACCAAGTGGGACGAAAACCGAGACAACTCGCAAACTTGGCTTCATCATCTATACACTGGCCATATTATTTTGCTCCAACTTGATGAATTCTACCTCTTTATATGATTTAATACTTTTCGAGGAAAGTACTTGTCGTTGAATAGTTCTTCGAACTTTTCCCAAGACATCTTCAAGATCTGGCGGCAGTTGAGTACGCTTTACCGATTCCCACCAAGAATCCGCCTCTTCGCAACATAAAGGCGGTAAAAGGAACCTTTGCTCCTCTCAAGCATCCCAAGACATCAAATATCTTGGTGATCCGCTTTATCCATGCTTCCGCCTTTAAGTGGTTTTGGCTCTCCAATAAACTCCGGTGGTCCCAGCTCTTGAATCTGCTTAGCGGTGACCGTCCCGAGAGTTTCAAGTGTTTCAACCTATATTTTGGACAGAGCCTCTCTCACCATTGTTGCATGAATTTCATAAAGCCTCCGAACATTTGATCATTCATCATTTGGTCAAGTGTTGTTGTTTTCATGTGAGGATTGTCACCTTCGATGCACATTATCCTCGATTATTGATATGTGGTGTGAATCGGTCACGTTGTGCTCCATTGCTATTCTCAACATTCTCAGATGTAATTTTCAGATACTGCCACAAAACAAAAGGTTAATTAACATGTCACATATTATCCCTATATTCTAACCGACCAATTAAATACAAAAAAACTTAGGTAGGTCATACTAGCAAAGGAATTCCCCGTTTCTCCCCTCCTAGTTCTATTCTCACATCTTAGCCAATGATCATATCCCTAAGCTTTGATACCAACTGTGACGCCCCCAAAATTAGGTATACATCACTCATCTTGAGTCGTCAGATACATGGTACAGAATTCAAATACAACTTAATATAATACAAATGTCGGGTACAACAATACATAAAAACATAAACCGTGAGTTTGAATACAAATATTGTCTACTAGAGATTATACAAACTCAAAAGGAGTCTTCATTACAATTATTATCACACTATTTCACGTAATAGTGAGGACTACTAATGCATTATCTAGACCATCTCTCTGTTCCCCGACTAGTCCCGGCTACGTTCTCATTTCCTTAAGAGAACAAATGAAAGAAAGGGTGAGCTCAACTAGCCCAGAAGAAGAAATATTATGACTAAGATAATGCGTAATAATTTATCGTTAGCCTTCAAAAAGTGTTAAACCGATAAAATATAATAACTATCAAGTTTAATCAAAATTGAACAAGCAATCCATTAAAAGATTCAAGTAGAGAATGAAATCTACTATCTTTTATGATTTAAAAGGTTTTTCATCACTTTTATCATTGGGACAAATTTTAATAAATAATTCACATCATCGAATCACCCCTGCACTACGGCCAAGGATATTCTTTAGTATCACGACCATAAATTATCCATGCACTACGGGCCAAGGACATTCGTGTATTTATTAATGGTCATGATCATGCCAACAACTGTCCATCAATTCACTACGGGCCAATGAGGACTTTTACCACATTAATTGTAACATTACGGTCATGATTACACCAAAAAATCCCTGGTCATAATCATACCAAGTCCATCTATGCACTACATGCCATAGATGACTTTCAAAAATATAAACATAAGGATGATGACAATGATATAAGAATTCAATAAAACAAGTTCAAGAATTAATTTATCTAGGAACTGATAACGTCCAAATTGTCAGCATGATACTGCTTTGTAGAGTAAAATTCAAGAATGCTCAGAAAAATATTTCCATGAAAAGATACTGGATGAAGAGCAAATATCAAAGATATTCCACTAATTTCATGGGTATAGAAGTCAAAGTTTTAACCAACCGAGTATAATAAAGAATGGAATAACAAAAGAAATCATCATGCATGCGATAGATCGCAGACGTATAAAGTTATTCCAATGTAATAATAAGGATAGAACCAGTCCGGCGTAAATGCATGCATGTGATATTCATGCGAATAATAAATAATAGAACCAGTCGGCGTAATCGCACGTATATGATATTCGACATAATGATAAATAATGGAACCAGTCCGGCGTAAACGCACGCATTGTGATATTCCGGCGTAATAATAAATAATGGAATCAGTTACAGAACGCGACAAACAGGATATTAAACGAGAATAATAAAGAAGCGAATATTAGAAGAATGTCACTATGTATAGGGTGGTGTATATCTGAGTTATTCCAATGAATAATAAATAATGGAATAATGAAGTTCTCTTCATGAGTACAACAAATAACATCCTTACCGTAAAAAGAAACCGTGAGACCCCAGATTTTATCAATAAAGATTTAAATTTTGTCGAAATAATTTTTAATATTATGGTGTGAATTTAAAATAATATTATAGTTGTGGGTAGTATTTATAAATTTTGCAAAGTATGCAAGTGATTATATTATATTCGATTGGTGTTTGAATATATTCGGTTTAGCGAGGAATATTAAATATAACTGGCTCAATCATTGGTGGACCCCATAACAAAATTATTCATTTCGGATCGAGAAAACGACAAAAATATTTTATTGAAATAATCGCGGAAGTTTTACCGTTGATAATCTTGTTGAACTACTCCTTAGTAAAAATACGATGAATACGGTGTGGTTGCATAGTAAAGACACCAGTATTGATTATCGATGCTTATGTGAGAAGTCACTCGGTTTGATTCCATTATTGTCGATTAATAATATGAATTATTATAGTGATAATGACGTTTTGTTTTATTCGTATTATTAACGTAATAAAATGTAAAACATCTTTTATATAAAAATGAATACTTTATTAAAGTTATTCTATAAATAGAATATATTATATTTTATTATGCATAGTTTTGCATAGTGTTTTGCATAGTGTTTTTGATAGTAAAATGTTTTTATATAAATAGAATATATGATATTTTATTTAAAAGATTTTGCTTTAAATATGGACTGTCGATTAAAGTAAATTAACTGACCGTTCATGGATTAATTACTATGCATTCTATTTTCCTATAAATAAGCTCATTCCTTCATTATTTTCTTACTTAATTCACCAAACTCTAGAGAGAAAAATATAGAGAGGTTTATAGAGAAAATCTATATAGAGAGAAAGAAGAAGAGATATTCGGTACTTCACTACTTTGATATCCGGTGTCTTTTACTAAGTAGAGGATATTATTTGTTGTAATTCGTAAGGGGTGTTATTTTTCTTATTCATGAAGAGAACTTCTGTTATTCCATTCTTTATTATTACGTTAGAATAACTGTGATATCTGTGGATACCCTATACTTGGTGAAATCCTTATGTTATTCCATTCTTTATTATTCATTGAATAACTTCGATCTACGCTGGACCACCCTATACTTGGTGACATTCTTCTATTATTACATCTTTATTATTCTTTGGAACATCCTCGCATGTGTTTTACAGGACCGGTTAAAATCTTTATCATTCCGTTGGAATATCCTATCTGTGTGATTTACACCGGATCCTGGTTTCATCTTTATTATTCTCGTTGGAACATCCTCGCTTGGTGTGAATTTCACATTCAATTGTTTCGTTATTATTATTCGTTGGAATAACTTTATGCATGGAAATCGCATTTACATGGTGATTTCTTTGTTATTCCATTCTTTATTATACCCGGTTGGTTAAAACTTTGACTTCTATACTCTATGAAATTAGTAGAATATCCTTGATATTTGCGTTTCATCCAAAGATTCTTTCATGGAAATATTCTTCCGATCATTCTTGAATTTTACTCTACAAAACAAAGATCTTGTTGACAATTTTGACGTTTTTAATTCTCGGATAAAATAATTCTTGAACTTGTTTTATTGAATTATTATGTCATTGTCATCATCCTCATGTTATATTATGTTATCTTCGCTTTACGATGCATAGATGAACTTAGTATGATTATGACCAGGATCATTCAGATAATCATGGCTTGTTATAAATGATGTGATAAAAAGTCCTCAAAGGGCCTGTAATGCAATGATGGATAGTTTTTGGTATGATTATGACCGGGGTGATTCGGTAAGATAGTCATGACCATTGATAATTTGATGAAAATCCTTGACCGTGGTATAGGGATGATTAGATATTGTGGTTTATTCATTAAACTGAGTCTTAGTGATAAAAATTTATGAAAACCTTTTAAAACCTAAAAGATAGTAGACTTTATTTTCTACTTGGATTTCTTTTAATGGATTCGTATGTTCACGCAGCTTAAACTGGTTGTCTATTGTATTTTATCAGTTTAACACTGTTGAAGGCTAATGATAATTTATTCTGCATTATCTTAGTCATAATATTTCTTACTGGGCTAGTTGAGCTCACCCTTTCTTTCACTATTTCTTCGTGAAATGAGAACATAATTTGGGATTTAGTCTGGGAACGGAGTAATGATCCGGAGGATAAGATTAGTAGTCCCTCACTATACGTGAAATAGTGTGATAATAGTTTTAATGAGGACTCCTTTTGAGTTTGTATAATATCTAGTAGACAATATTTGTATTCAAACTCACAGTTTATGTCGTATTGTACACGATAGTTATATTAGTAAGTTGTATTTGAATTTATGTACCATGTAAGTGGCAACCCAAGATGGGTGACGTATACCTAATTTTGGGGGCGTTACAGAAACTGAATAAAAGAGTAGGGAAGTAGTAGAATACTTTTCTATAGGTTCTCTTGTAATTCTCTCTCTAGAATTTCAGTGAATTCGTAAGAAATAATGAAGGAATGAGCTTCTATTTATAGGAAAATGGAATGAATAGTAACTAATTCATGAATGGTCCAGATTGATTTACTATTAAACGGACGGTCCATATTGGTTTACTATTAAAACTTAAAACAACGCTCCATACTAAATTACTATTAAAACTTTAAACCAACGATCCATATTGATTTACTATTATAACTCCACCAATGCAATTCCATATTGACTTATTATTATATCTTCAACCAACTATTCTAAAAAATTAATACATCTCCTCATGGAATAATATTGTACCCAAATATCCGAACTATTACAATACTAGAGTGAATAGTAACAAGGTGAATAGTAACTCATGAATAGTAACTCATGAATAGTAACTTCGTGAATAGTAACTTGTGAATAGTACTCAACCACGAAAAGTGTCCCGAATACCAATTGAACAATATATCCTCCAGATATCAATTATACTAACACAAATAAGTCCAACACAATGGAACTATAAAATTCATCTTTAATCAACACTTAACTTATTCATCATTAATATTATAATTCACAATATTTAACAACTGGTCGTTCCCGGAAAGAGGGGCTTTCAGATAAGGATTTCTCTTATTATCAGCCGCAATTAGGTGTAAAAATCTCTCGATGTGAACTTAGACATTGTCAATATTGCAAATAATAATATGAATAACTTTGTCGTCTCAATTATTGATTTAATAATATATCATATAATGCATGAGATGATACCGTAACAATAATTGAATCAATAATATAGAGAAATATGATGCAAAGAATTATCGTAGCAATAATCGAGTATAGCCGAGTGACTTCTCACGTAAGCATCAATAATCAATACCGTGTGCTACTATGCTGTAATTACGTAGACATCGTATTTTTTACTAAGGGTAGTTCAACAGCTTTTAACGATAACACCTCCGCCGTTATTTTTATAAAATATTTTTGTCGTTTTCTCAATCAAACAATAATGTTGTGGGGTCCACCAATGATTGAGCCATTATACGAATATTCCCTAACAAAAGAATATTCCCCGACCAAACGTAATATTTTATAACAACTTACATACTTTTGCAAAATTTATAAATATTACCCACAACTATAACATTATATCAAATTTATTCCATAATATTCAAAAAATAATATTTATAGAAAAATTCATCTTTATTTATAAAAGCTGGGGTCTTACAATTAATAATTCGCATAAAGGTTTGGCTCCGATGCCACTGTTAGGTTTGTAATATTCAAGAAGCAATCAAATTGCAAAATAATGCTAAGCGTGTAAAATCGAGTTTAAAAAAATTACAAACCATATACCGGATCACCCTTTATGCAAAATTATTAATTAAACGAAGAATAAGAAATTATGAAATCATACCCTTGTAGAAACGAAGCTTCCTCGTGCACGAGTTCACCTCCTACTTCGCATGATCTCCTTGAATCCACCGGGTTTGGTTCCTTCCTTTGATAAACGTTAGCCACCCATGTGTTTGGCCTCTAGAGGTGATCCACCAAGGAAGAAAAATTTTTAAGAAGAAGGGGTATTGGCTCAAACCCTAGTTTTTCCTATCTATATAGAAAAGGGGGGAGTACTCTCCAACAATTGGAATTACGTATGTTGTAAAAGTCAACAACTCACTCACCCATAATAAGACTCCTCTTATTTATAGATGTGGGCAACCCACCTTAACAATTAAGGAATTGGATTTTATTTAATTAATTAAATTCTTTTAATTAATTAAGCTCCCTAATCTTATTAGGGATAATTAATTAAACTCCTTTAACTAATTTTCCTTCCTAATCCAATTAGGAATAAATGAGAGTACTTATATTAAATTAATTCCTAAACTCTTTTAGAAATTAAATAATAATAATTGTAATAATATTAATAAGACTCCTCTTATTAATTTATATTTAATATTTCTAAAATATTAAATAATAATATTAAGCTATTTAATTTATTCTATCACCATAGATTAAATTAAATATACATAACATATTATTACGATTATGCCATTAACTTCTTAAATAATTATTCTTCCTTTTATGGTGTGACCCTTTAGGTTCTCCATATTAAACAGGTTGTGAATAAATCAATTAGAACAATTTAATCTTATTTAAATAAATAAATTAAACAATTAATTTATTTAAATAAATAATATTTATTGTATAATAGGATAAGCCTCCCCAGTGATCAACGACTTTCCAGATAATATAGATTTCAACATTAATCATAAAAGAACCTTTGAGTAAATAGTTACCAAGACAATTCAATCCTTCTACCATACAATGTCCCAATTAAATATAAGACATGGAATTATCACAAGTCTTATTTTATTTAATTATATGTATTTCGATCCTTAAATGCACAACTCAAATAATGCAAATTAGAAACTCCTTTCTAATTTCATTCTCGCCGCCAAGGACTCTTTGGGTTGTCATTTATCGAATCACATAGGACATTTCTCTTCTTTATTAGAAGTGGTAGATTCTTTATCGATCATTCATTATCTCCATATACAACTTATTATACCCAAGCATACCCTTTGATATATCCTAAGGGTCTTAAGGAATAAGTCAAAGTATAACTCATCATACACAAGATACTATGATGATCTCAAGTCCAAGGATCACTTGTACTACTATCACTACAGGAATTCCTATTGACAGGCAAGTAAAACTCCATTAGGTATTCCTTAGCGAGCCATGTTCAGTGAACTTATTCTCTAATAAGCACCTATATACTTGCTTTAGTGTTTCCACACAAATGATCATAAGATCAATCATCCTCATCCAATGAGCAAGCAACGTATGTACCAATCTATCCGGATTCACTAATCTCCAATTTAGTAATCCAATGATTGAGAACTATTTTAGTTTTAAGCTTTCAAAGAATTTAGATCTCATTAGAATGATCATCATCATTATTCTAAAAGCATTGCTTAAAACTATGGGTTTATCACATATTATAAAACAACATCATGTAGAAAATTAAAAGCCTTTAATAAATTAATACTTTTTATTAATAAATGAATAAGATTGTTACAAAGTATATGCTTTATCATCAAACATGATTGGCTTGTGTGCATACTACTTTCAGATGATACTGTGATAATAATTGAATCAATAATATGAGAGATATGATGCAGCAATTTTGTAGCAATAATTGAGTATAACTGAGTGACTTCTCACGTAAGCATGAATAATCAATACCGTATGCTACTATGCAACCACACGTATTACTATACTTTTACTACCGGGTAGTTCAATAGTTTTAGCGGTATCACTTTCGCCGATATTTTTATAAAAGATAATTTCAATTGTTTCTAACTACTTATAATACTTCCGTTAATGGGGTCCACCAATGATTGTGCCATCGTATGAATATTCCTTGTTAAAACGAATATTCTCTGACCAATCGAATATTATATAACCATTTCCTTACTTTGCAAAATTTATAAATAATACCCACAACTATAACATTATTTTAATTCCACACCATAATATTCAAAAATATATTTTGAGAAAATTATTCTTTATTCATAAAATTTGGGGTCTTACAGTAACCCCGACACAAAAAGGTAGAAATTCCACAATAAAATCCATACCAATATTTCGGTATAATGCTATTGAAAGAATAACATCATTAGGAAGAAAATAACATCTCTTACCTAAAAATAACAGTATTTCTGATCGGAATATCGAATGTAAAGTCGAAGGAAACTTGCACTGAATAGCAACTCTCAAAGTATCTAAATACTCACAAAAATACGCTCGACAATATAGAGAGAGAAAACTTGTGTTTCTGGTGTGATTTTCAATTCTAACTTAAGCGCCTATTTATAGAAAAATGCTAGAACGTCATAGGAGACTAAAATAATAAAATATTATTATTTATTTTCTTTCCTTCACGCCATCCTTTTGAATCACCAAAGATGCTAATTCGAATTTTTTTTAAATTCCCACATGTTTTTCACAAAAATGGGTCCCACCCATATTTTTAATAAAAACATTTAATTTCTGAAACTTCAACAATTCATAATACATAGCCCTTTTATCAGAAAAATACGAATTTTATATCCATTCCATACGAAATCGAATTCTCTACAACTTTTTAGCTTTACGTTTTTCCAAATTCCAAATAAAAATATCCAAATCCACAAACAGACGATTTTCAATACCTCATAAAATTCATAACAAATCATATGTTAATCTTTAACGGTTCAAAATTTGTGGACATATCTGAAACTTATATATGTATAACATATCCAAAAATCACAACGATCCAACTACGATTAAAATTATAACTTACGCAATAGAGCTTTAAGAACACCAATTTGATTATTTAATACCTTCATTTCGGCTAAAAAATAATTCGATAAAACACCTCAACATTAATTCCTTCAAGTATATCCATATAAAATAAATATTTCCTTATCATAAAAATCAATAAATAATTAATCACAAATAATATTACGTAATCACAATAATGATAACTGTAGCTGTCCCTGTGAAAGAGGGACTTTCCGATAAGAATTTCTCCTTACTGGCACTCAATTTGGTGACCAAACCTCTCCTTGACAGAAATTTTTAGACATTGCTAATAATGCTATCTAATAATATTATTCAAATAATATGAATTATTGATTTGATAATGTGAAATATCAAAGATGACAATTATTGAAACAACAATAATATAAAATATCAACGCATCAATTATTGAATCAATAAAATAAAATATTGAAGCAAGAATTACCGTAACAATTATCGAAGTTGTGTCTTCTTACGTAAGAATCAATAATTTTAAATATACCGTGCAATACCATGTGCTCTTGTGCGCAACCACGCCAGACATCGTATTTTAACCACTGTGTATTCCCATAATTTAACTGCAGAATAACTACGCCAAGTTATTTATAAAAACTCAAACTTGTTGTTTTCTTCATCCGATGCTTATTCTATTATGGGGCCCACAAATAGTTGCTCGTCGCATTTAATATTCCCAAACAACAACAAGAATATTCCACGACCAAACGAATATTCCCCGACAAAAATGAATATTTTATAACCACTTGCTTATTTTGCAAAATTTGCACATTTCACCCATAACCAAAGCATTATATCAAATTAATTCCTTATTATTTCAAGATAATGAATATAGGAAATTTAATTTTATTTATAATAAGTTGGGGTCTTACACAACATGTCTTGCGAAACGTTTCAGAAACTGTTCAATGACAAGTACTTTCCTAAAAGTATTCGTTATATGAAGGAGGTAGAGTTTATTAGACTGGAACAAAACAACACGACAGATCCCAAAGACGAGGAAGTTATCCGTGTTTGTACCTCATTTAGTAGAGAATGAAGAACATATGACGCGGATGTTTCTAAGAGGTCTGAAACCCAACTCTAGAGAGAGAATTATAAGAGAACCTATAGAAAAGTATTCTGCTACTTCCCTACTCTTATATTCAGTTTCTTTTACGGTAAGGGATGTTATTTGTTGTACTCATGAAGAGAACTTCTATTATTCCATTATTTATTATTCGTTGAATAACTCAGATACGGGCTACCCTATACATGGTGACATTCTTCTAATATTCCATTCTTTATTATTTTGTCGGAATATCCTGTCTGTGCATTTACGCCGGACCTGGTTCCATTAATTATTATTTTTTACAGACAAAAGAGGTAACCACTCGGGTGGTAATCGTGGCCATAAAAATAGAAGAAGCGAGTCGGGAGGAGATTTCAAAAAGAGAAGGTACAACAATGATAACGTGAAGACGTCAGCACCATCATCAACTGTTTGGGGAGGAGAACGATCACCGGTAATATGTTATAAATGCGGGAAAGAGGCACACATCAGCCCAAACTGCCCACAACAATCCAAGGTGTGTTATAATTGTGGAAAGGAAGGTCATATAGCTAGAGATTGTCTTGTAGAGAAACCAAGTCCAACGGGGATGGTGACTCCAAAGGCTTTCCGGACAAGTCAAAGTCGGTGGTTCCTGGAAGGCGCATTTGTCGTGACTACCCAAAACGCGAGGAACCCGAACGAGGTGATCACGTGTAAGCTTATTACAAACTCTCATAAGTTTATACCTTATTAGATACCTGGGTTCTACCAATTCTTTTATATCTCATGCTTGTGCTCAACGTTTAAACTTGACTCTGGAGAAATTAGACTTTGACTTATCTGTTGAGACTTCGTTAGGAGAAACTTTCATTACATCTACTGTTTATAAATCTTGTTTGATTAAAGTTGGAACCATAACATTACCTGCCGATCTTATTTCGTTGAAAATACTTGCATTTGATGTGATTTTAGGGATTGATTGGTTAACCACTCATCACGCTAAAATTGATTATTTTCAAAATGTTGTTAGTTTTCATATTCCTAACCAAACTGTTATGCGAATTCAAACAACTAAACCACTGAAGTCAATCACTGTCATATCAAGCCATAAAGCCATTCGTTTATTGAAAAATGGATGTTAAGCTTACTTAGCCCATGTCATGGACTTGAACAAAACACCTCGATTTGAATAATATTTCATTGTTAGTGAATTTCCGACGATTTCAAGAACTTCCTGGCCTACCCCGTAACATGAAGTTAAATTCTTTATTGACCTTAAACCTAGTACAAAACCCATTTCTAAAACCCCATATTGAATGGCTCCTATTGAACTTCGTGGAGTTAAAGGTCCAACTACGTGAATTGTTAGACATCTGGTTTCATTGGCCCCTAGTACATCTCCTTGGGGTGCTCCTGTTTTATTCATAAAGAAGAAAGATGGGAGTGTGCGACTTTATATTGATTAACGGAATTGAACCATGTCACCATCAAGAATAGGTATCGCTACTCGCATTGATGACGTGTTCGACCGATTGCAAGGAGCACAATTCTTTTCAAAGATCAATCTTCGCTCGATATAATGAGTCAAGATTAAAACTAAGGATATTCAAGATCGCTTTCAAAACCTCAGACGCGTGCATTATGAATTCTTAGTCATATCTTTTGGACTTACTAATTCTCTTGCTACTTTCATGGATATGATGAACCTTGTGTTCGAGGAATATTTGGATCGATTCGTTGTTATCTTTATTGATGACATCCTCATCTATTCCAAAAGTTGTGAAGATCATGAGCGCCATTTGAAGCCGACATTTCAAAGGCTTCGCGATAACAAGCTATATGCCAAGTCAAGAAATGTAAGTTCGGCTTGAGGAAGTAGCATTCCTCGGGCACGTGGTGTCAAAACATGGAGTATCTTTTAACCCTACGTAGATTGAAGAAGTACAAAGTTAGAGCAACCAATTAATGGATCAAGCACGAGCTTTCGGGCTTAATTGGTTATTATCTGGAGATTCGTGGAAGGATTTTCTCGAATCGCTACTCGTTAACTCTACCGACTCAAAATAATACAAAATTCAGATGGAGCGAGGAATGCGAGAAGAGTTTGCAAGAGCTCAAGAGGAGACTCATTTTAAGACTGTTCGACAATACCATCCGGTTCTGGATGGATTTGTTATCTACAACGATGCTTTAGGCAAAGGGTTAGGATGTGTTCTCATGCAACATGGGAAAGTCATAGCTTATGCCTGCTTATGACAACTCAAAGAATATGAGAGGAATTATCTTACTCATGATCTAGAGTTGGGTTGCAATGCTTTTTTGTGACAAACGAGATTTTTGTAATTTAATTCTTAATATTTATTGAATTAAATAAATATTTTCAATGATTTAATTATTAGATTAAATAATTAATTGATGGAATTGTGATAGATTAATTTAATTATATGTGTTACATTTATTAAATTAATGTAGAGAATATTTATTATTCAAGTATATATTTATGTGAGCTTATTGAATTAAATGAAATGTTTAATTAAGCATAATGTTATTGTAATTAATGTAATAATTAATTAGAGATTTAATAATTTGATATAATTAATTAATGAGAAAATTAATTATGTGACTATGTGAATTAATGAGAAATTATTATATTTAATTTAATTTAAATTAAATAAATTAATTGAAGTTATTTTATAATTGGGTGTGACACGATTTAAACTATAGTATGAAGATTTATTCATGTTGCTAGCCAAACAAGGCCCTAAATGGAGTTATTAGTAGTTACCCATGGTGGGTTAATCGACCTTAATCTTGTCGATTGCTTATTTATTATACGTATTCTCTTTTCCTTTCCTTTTCATTATTGGCTAAGTCTTGAAATAAACAAAGAGAAAGATTGAGAATTTCACAAAGTTAATTTTGAAGGAGATTGAGAGTGAGGAATTGAAAAGCATCTAAGCCTACTAATCTATATTTTACAACTGGGTAATCTTCTCCTTCCCAAATTTTAAAGTTACGTTGTTTAAGTTTTATAAAATGGCTTTCAAGTTTCTTTGTAAAGCCTCTCAGAATTGGAGGAGTATGGATTATGTACATATATGTGTTAAGATGTTGTTTTAATGTGTTTTCTATGTACTTAGATGGTTCCCTATCATCGTTTGACATTATATTACATCGTATATGATTGCTTCAAAATTACAGAGTTTTGGGTTATGGCCATATGGCCCTTTATAACGTAAGTTTAATATGTTAAACATAAATGGTTTTGTAAAATTTATACTTGTATATTATTATGCACGTTAATATGAAGAAACCAAATTTTAAATGAACGGATTCTTGTTATATTTAATCCAGTAGTGTTAAATTTTATGTTTTTGTTCAAAACCTTCAAGAACACAAAGAATAAAGTTGAAAATTTCATGTTTTAACTCGTTAATTATGTGTTTTAACATGTTAAAATCATCTTTGGAAGGGTTAAGTAGTGATTATATGTGTATTATTATGAATGGGTGTGATTAAATTCATGTAGTAATAATTTAATTGGAGTTTTTGGTGTGGTTTCGCAATTTTTCGCAATTTCGTAACAATTTCTGTTTCATTGGCCATGGCGCCGCCATCTCGTGCCTTTTAACATCTCAAGCCAGCAGAAGTTACACCGCTACCGAGAGTTTGTCATAGTCACGTTAGTGAAAAGTTCAATAATAAGCCAATAACGCCACTCTCCGTAATGTTCAAAAATATATTAGAAGTATAATGAGATGTTAAAATAGATGCTTAGTATGTAAATAACATAATTACATGTGGACTGAATTATTAAATGAATAGTTAGTTTATTATTCGTGAAGTGTTTATTATGTGACAATACGTGTGATAATTTGACTAAGTATAGTCATAACTAAGGTTAGACAAAAAGAATGAAGTTGCTATGATTAATTACGTTATAATTGGACCGGGTATTGTGAACGTAAATAATATATAGTATTTAAATCAAGGAACGAGTTTAAATAACGTGTAATCTACGCACGAGGCAAGTTTCCTAACCCAACTCGTTATTATTGTTCAAGTTTATTATTTACCTCGAGTAAATTCTCATTACTAGTATTCAAGTTCGAATTGTTATGTTAAAGATTTACTATCTTTTCAAAGTATGATTCTGTTATACAATAATTGTTCTATTGTATACCTATTGAGATTTTTATTCATTATAAATATCATTTATTGTTGAACCTTGTTAGACTAGCGAATCCTTATTTATTCAACTAGTCCATAGTTGATGAACGTTCTAAATTTCGTAACCCTTATTGAATTATCCAAACCAAACTTTTTTTGGTGCGGACTCGAATGTCAAACCGAGATGAACAACCTCGCAAAGGATTCACTTATCACGTTAGCGTTAAGATATTGTGCACGCGGTATGGTACTAACTCATTGATCCCCTAAGTACGAGTAGAAAGGTCCATAGTCTTACGATCGTTAAAGGTTTCAAGTATAACCCTTGCTAACCTAGGACATAGTTCAAGGTCTTATGACCCTCGTAAATCTTTTGATTCTTGTTATTCATTCTTGATTCAAAAGTTGAGCTTTATTTCGTAAGTCTTTGATTCACTCGTATGTTATTATACATTGTTATTTAATTATTTTACTTGTGGGCAATAGTGCTCACTCTTCTGTTATAATAACATTGCGCTTAAGAACGAAAGAACCAGACGAGCCTTCTACTAGTAAAGGCAAGGGCAAGGTTAACAAGTGTTGAAGACTTGTAATTATGAGATGTCATATTTATGTGTTAAGACTTGATGTTGTTAAGACTTATTAATTGTTTATGTTTCCGCATACGGATGTTTAGTTTAACTCGGGATTATGTCTATTATTCGGATGTTGTAACCCCATAAGGGGAAGATTTATTTCTATTTATTGCATGGTTTGCATTTATTATGGGTAGATAAATAGATGATATTTGTGCACAAGTGAACACCAAATCCCGTGGAATCAAGTACCGATTTGGGGTGTCCGCGCTTTTTGTGTTGAAGATCCGGAGACACTACCTATATGGGGAGAAAGTGGAGATCTATATAGATCATAAAATTCTCGAATATTTCTTCACCCAAAAGGAAACTCAACATGCAGAACGACGCTTGTGGACGCCCCAAAATAGGTATACATCACACATCCTGAGTTGCTAAATACATGGTACATAAATCAAATACAAACTTCTTTTATACAATATGACAAAAGCGTAGCTTAGAGTTTTTATACGAATATTGTCTCATAGACAGTATTCCAACTCAAATGAAGTCCTCATTACATTTATTATGACACTATTTCACAGAATAGTGAGGACTACTATAGCAACCATCTCGGACCGTCACTCTGTTCCCCGACTAGTCCCGGCTACGTTCTCATTTCCTGAAGAGAACAATGAAAGAAAAGGGTGAACTCAACTAGCCCAGTAAGAAATATTATGACTAAGATAATACAGAATAAATTATCGTTAGCCTTCAACAGTGATAAATTGATAAAATATAATAAACATCAAGTTTAACTGCAGCGGAACAAGCAATCCATTAAGAGAGTCAAGTAGAGCATGATATCTACTATCTTCTATGATTTAAAAAGTTTTTCATCAAATGTATCGCTGAGACTCAACTTAATAAATAAACCACATCATCGAATCATCCCGACACTACGGGTCAAAGATATTCATGTAATCATCAATGGTCATGATAATACCAAATAATCCTTGGTTATAATCATACTAACAACTGTCCAACAATGCACTACAGGATAATGAGGACTTTTACCAAATCATTTGTGACATTACGGTCATGATTATACCGAATAATCCATGGTCATAATTGTGACAACCCGAGAATTTGAAAACTTTTAAAATTTTAATTAATTGATTTAAGGTTCAAAATTAAAACCTAGATAGAAAATTAGTGTATGCATTTAATATTTTTAAGAAAGAATTTTGAGGATTTCAAAATTCTGTGAAGGATTTAGGTGAATTATTCAGGATTAAGGGAATACGTGAATATGTTCTGTGTATATGTGTGCATGATGTGGTTAAGGGTCAAGGGTTGACCAGATAAACGATATATGTAATAAACCCTAGGTATATATTAAGAACGTCAACGTTCGATTAGAAAACCCTAACAATTAATAAGAAACCCTAGAAACCGGTTCTAGAAACCCTAATTTTAATTCTGGGAATTCAAAACCCTAATTCGATGTATAAAACCCAATACCAAGAATTTAAATGATTATTATATTGTTTAAGTGCTATTAATTAATATATTAATTAGGTAAAGCTTAATTAATTAGCAAACCCTAATTTCAAATTTAGAAAACCCTAACTTCGGATTCAAACCCTAATTTATAATTAGGGAAAACGAAAGTGTTAATTTAATAATTGTAATGTTAATTAGGAATCCCTAATCCTAATTTTCAAGTTATAGTAATTAGAAAACCCTAATCTAATTACAAAATCTAAATTTTTTAAATTAGAAAATTATTTTTATATTAGAAACCCTAATTTTGGGTTAAAAACCCTAATGATCAATTTTGTCCTTAATTGCTTTATTAGCAATTTTAATTAGGAAATATTAATCCTAATTAAAGACGATTTAAATTACGATTAAGAAATTTTAATATAATTAGAAAATACTAATTATAATTTTGAAATATTAAATTTTCTATTTTTAAAACCTAAATTGGAAATTTAAGAAAATTAAATTGCAAACCCTAAGGGTTTTAATCCCTAAAACCTAAATGTTCCAAACCCTAAACCCAAACCCAAACCCTAAACCCCAAGGGTTTTGGCTAATGTCCAAAATGCCATTAATTTTGTGTGCGAGATGACATTTTTACACTTTGTGCATTATTTAGTAAGTTGAGTGCAATCTTGCCAAAATAAGAGTTGTTTAACCACTTTACCCACCCCATGTGACTGAGCTCTCTAACAAATCGGCCAACTAGCCGAAATTTCATATCATAGCATTGCAACATACATTATATAAGTTTAAAGATAGAGAAAAAGACTCATTTTTCTTTCTCATATGAACCAACTTTCTCTCACTAAGAATTTCGGAAATGGAGAGAGAAAGGGAGTGTTAAGTCTGGCTAGTATCACTACTTAGAAAGACAAGATCGAATCAATATTATCAGAATCAAAAATGGGGCATCAAATAGGTATAAACCCTAAAACTTCAAAATTTTGTATTTTATGTTATATGTTATGGTTTATCGTTTTAAATTGTGTATAAGGGTGTCATAAAGTGATCTGGGTGGTTAGATCATATATCTATATCATCTAGATGCACGAATTAAAAGATTTCTTAAATTTGGAAAAGTTAGAAATTTTTGTCTGACAAATAAATGTCAGGCTTCATAGATCGGTGTCTGGTAATGGTTTTAGTGTGTTAAATGTTTATATTGGTAGTATGTTATGTGGTCTTTATTCTAAAACTTGAATCAAGGTCATAGCATGTCTAGATCATAAGTTACAAGTGGTCAAAAGGCGCTGATCCGACTATTAAAATCGTGAATCTGGGTAACCCAGATTTCCCCAATCAACAAAGGTCTCGACAAGATGTTCTATCATCGTCTGTCAACACGTTTTAGCTCAGTATCTCATGGATATGATGTGTTATGATAATGAACTAGGTTTTTATTATAGTAAGGGGGGGGGTTGAATAGATATTTGAAAATCAATTTTTGTTTTTAACTTGTTTCTTAGATAATGATTAAAACTTTTCGTTTTAACTTGTTCTTAGATAAATTAGTGAATTTATTTGTTTAATCTTCTTTACCAAGCAATGGAGTTATGAGCGAGTAAGGCAGTTATAGCAGATATATAGTTATAGCAGTTATAGCATGAATGTAAATAACACAATTGTTTTTAAGTGGTTCAGAGCACTCAAAGCTCCTAGTCCACTCTTCTACTCAACGCAGTAGGATATCCACTAAGGATGTCTTTTACAATCTTCCGAATCACACATATTCCTTCTAGACCAAATAGCCTAGAACTTCTAGTTCACTCTTGAACTCTTCAAGTCCAAAGCAGACTTCGCTTTCTTATAGTTCACTCATTTAACTCTTCAAGTCAAAGCAGATTTGGTACTCTTCTTCAATTGATTGATAGTTGTCGAGTTCTTGATGGTTGCTACTCGCTTGTTCTTTGTAAGCACCGGTTCGTTAAGAACCGAGTAGTTGAGCAAGCTTTGCAATATCTCGGATCGTAGAGTTGAGCTCGAGAGAGATGTTCACGTTGTTTGATTAATGCTTGTTTATTTTCTCTCTCATCCGTCTCGATCCAGATATATGTGATGTTGAAAACTATCCGTTTGATCCATCCGTTGTGGCATTAAATGCATCTAAACTTTTCAGACTATGATGGAGACATTTCGCACATCTTCTCAATTCTCGCATTTCGCCCACTCGACACCGCAGTCGCTTTTTCACCTACCACCGAAAAAGGTATTTTGTCCTCTTACCCATGGTACTATCCTTAGCTTCTTCACTACGCTTCTTTTTTTTTGCATACTAAGGATATTTCATATATTCGGGATCGATGAGTACCGCAAAGATCTCGGGATCCATTCCTCACTTGTTGAAAACACATGATCACGAGGCTCGACGCTTTTTCTCGACATGAGATGATGATGCTCTACGATTTGGATCGTGGTGTTCTAAGATTTAGATCGTAGTGTCTTTGACATCTTTGCATACCACGGCTATTAGTTCGAGAGGAATACGATTTCCCTTCATCCTTCGCATACTACGATCTTCTCTTGCTCGTGTTGTTGACTCTATGTTCCCGAGAGCACACTACGATCGTTGACTTATAAAACTTCATGTTTCCTTCAGCATACTGCGATCGTAGAGTTGGCTCGGCAAACGTTGGGACCACTCTACGATTTTCGAAGAGTCCCCTTCAAGGCAGGCACACTACGATCTTTAGGCTCTACGCTTTTCTCGCTTTGACTTTCGTAATGTTGATCGATGGATGCACTCACGATTTCTTCAAGACTAATCTATTACATCTTAAGATCAACCTAACAGTTTTGATCTTTCTATCTATACATTCTTTATCAGAATGGTACACGTTGAAAGCTTAGATCAACCTAACAATTTTGATCTATCACTAAGTCCTTGTACATATATTCATTTAAGGACCTTACAAATAATCATGAACATATACATTTAAAACATCAAATCATAATATGCATTCTCCCAACAATCTCCCCTATTTGATGTCGACATAACCAAGGAGATTTGTTGTCATGATTATTAGTGACTAGATGCATTTGCGTGAAATTTAAACATGACTTAGTATTTCAAAGGAGCAACTAAAATTTCTAGAGAATAAGTATGAATTTATTGATGATCGTAAGATATTACAATTCATCATTACATCAATAGGAAATTTAAGTTTTAACTTATCTCTGCTTCTGACCTCTTATTTGGAGTGTGGGTGGCATACTCCTCAACCCCTTCTTTTCCTTTCGAGCTTCCTCATTTCTCGCTAACTCTTCCAAATTTCGCTTAGACTTAGAACTGGATTCTCTTCATGTCTCATGCATGAATGCAGGATCTCCAATTGGCATTCTTATGCGCAAAGAGACACGTCTTGTGAGCTAGGAGTCGGCTCTCGATGACTCGAGGAATAGTCATTATAATCGTCATGACTGCGGATCGCTGATCGTGAGTCTGATGATGTCTGAGCATGAAATTGACTTCTCCCCCTTTCTTGAGTTTCATGACCTCTTCCTCTTCTTCGCCTCCTTGATCTCCTTTCCTTTATTATTCTCCCCTTTATGTCAAAGATCAAGGGTTCGAATATCGCAGACAAACCGATTAACTCCTCGAACAAGCTCATTCAAATTGGCTTTTGGGTTTGAGCAATGTCCTCTCTATTTTCCTTGATCTATTTTTTTTCATTCTAGTTTCTTTATTTTGGAGGATCGCGTAATCATATCATTATGCTTCTCCCGATTGGCATAAGATTTTGGAAGTCATGTATGAGGCTTTCAAGTCGAGAATATTGTCCAAAGATAATTTGATGTCGACGATCTTGGTGTTTCGCATTTCAAGTACAACCTCTCTTTGCTTGGCAAAGAACTCGAAGTGGATCTCATCTCATCGATATACTCTTCGTAATCTCTTTGATAATTTCCCTTAGCCTCTCTTTGTAAGCTCAAGATTCATAGTGCTGGAGATTATTTACAATTGTGATCATTTGATTCAAATTGGGATATTGATGAGATCGAGTGAGTTTCCGTGCTTGCTTCTATAGACTTGACCATTTTTTCAGAGGTGTCTTTCAAGTCATCCTTGGTAGGTGTGCTGGGAGAGTATCATTTGCTTGAGGATTATTCATTCGAGGGTTTTTGGTTGAGATTGATCTTGCAGATTGTAAAGAGCTTAGATCAAGACTAAAGTAGTCATGTGATGAGGAGGATGGTATATCACCGGAGGGGCTTGGGTTTGGATATCGGGATAGGTGACTCTACGATTTCAACATTGGACTCTATGATGTGGCTTCGAGTCCGGAATCGTAGAGTTGGTGATTTGAGGGAGCAGGTAAGGTCGACTTCTTTTTGGTTCTTCGCCATGTAATTTTGGGATTCTCAGAATCGAAACCGATTTATTGATTGAGAGTTACTTCCACCATTTAGGAAATTCATAGAAATAGCTAAATGAAGATGATGGCAAAGTGATTAACTCTAAAACCGGTAGGATGTATAATACCTCGTGTTTATCTTTTGATGAGGAATGGTTGTAAGCGACTTCTTGGCAAAGATGACTTTCCTCGAAATCCATTAGCCGTAATCGAGATTGCCGGATATTCCTCAAGCTCCGTAACATGTGATCCCATGAGTTCAGATTTGAGCTTGATGGTATGCCATCATGGGTAGGTAGGAAAACAGTTGAGTGTACATATAGCTCCTAAATCCATCTTTCCCTACACCAGTGATTTCAAGCTCATCATTATCATCATCTTTTTCTTCTTTTTTTTTCCTCAAGATTCCATTATCTCAATGGTCTCGGAGGGTTTGGCATCGCTCAATTTCATCTTCGAGTAAGGACCTCTTCTTCTTCCGCCATTGGGATGTCATGAGGCCCCCTCAAGATGAACATCTTCTCGAAAGTAGAGACTTCTCCCCTCACCGGTGTATACTCAATCATGAGAATTTCGTGGATCTCCCCTCACGGAGCATCGCCCTTTTTTGTTTTGGGGCGCTTCTACTTTTTTGCAACCATACTTCGCTTCCTTTTCAAAGACTTTTTTCATTCTCAAGAATATACTTTCGACCAACTTTCTTTTGCTTTTCATTGGGTTTAGCCACAACTTTCGGACTCTCTTCGAGTCTTAGCTTTTGTCATGTTGAACAACCACTATTCTCGAGGCAACTTCTTCCATTTTCGCCACACTTGGCCTCGTTTCGAGAAGAAAGCAGAGTCTCTACGATCAAGAAACTGTTGGTCTTTTGGACTTATGACCAGTTTTGTTCTTCTTTAGGATCTGTGAAATGGTGGCTTGATCCTTTTCAGCTTCTTCTTGTTGTTACATCTTTCTTAGCCTTCTTAGAGTCTCTATATCAGAGGACTCTACAGGAATGTTAGTCAGAGATCCTCGAGGCTCTTCGATTTGTCTTGTCCTTAGCTTTCTCTTGCCTTGCTTTTTCTCGGCAAGAGCAGAGGTTCTCTCCTTGTTCGCTTCTTCTTCTTCTTCAACTTCCTCGACAATGCATATGTTTCCGTGGAATGCCTCGCATCCTTTAGTTCCCCCGCCTCCCATCGACTCGGCCATCATTCTTACATAATCAAGCAGGTTCCTTTCCCGTTCTTAAACAACTCGTCAGGTCATTCTTCGATTTGGGTTGATGGCTTCTCCTTCATTATCCCCAATTTTGTCACCCAGTGCGGATTGCAGAATGATGCTTATGAATCTCCCATACAAAGATCTTTAGGTGCTCTTTGATTTCTTCGAGTCGACGATCCACTTGCCGATCCACTCGAGCTTCACAACCCCATAGTTGAGTTCAGGTACCATGAACCATGGCCCACATGAGCTTAAGTCGAGTCTCATTTATTTATCGAAGTCATGACCGAGCTCTGCAGCAGATGCATTTCCCAATAATGTCACCAAAAATTGTACCTTTGAGGGAACTCCTTCTTTTGTAGCCTTTCACAGAGGGATTCTTTTTGTGGTGCATTTTCTTCAAGCCCTCTCGAAGCTTATGTCGTTCTAGAAATGGGTGCCCCAATTCTTGAAACCTAGGGCCAGATCAAGTTTTCTTCCCTTAGCCTCATTTCAACTCCTCTTACTCGTGTAGTGATGGTGTTGTGTTCAGACACTCCATTCTTGTAGAACTCCTTCACTAGCTTGGGATAGATGAGGGTGTCTGCTCAGCCTCTTCGAGACCCCGCCTTCTTCAAGAAGTGCTAAGGTCTTGTGAAATTTTGGTGGAGCATCCTTGAACTCATCAAACAGAAGTCTCAGAGCCTGAAATTACATTTGAAAACCATTGATTCTCAGAGTTGAGAAGTGGGATACGACCGAGCTTTCTTTTGATTTAGGGTTTTGCTTTGAGAGAGAGAGAGATAATCTTTTGAACTTCAGATTTCAAAAACACTTGCCCAATTTGTACTTGTAGCTTCCCTCTCTCTTTTGACTTAGTGGGACAGTGTCGCTTTTTTGCTTGGCTCTCACGATTTTGATTGCAATGCATGAATGTACCGATTTGCCCTTCGAGTCTTCAAGAGTCGAGATGTCCTTAGGATGACTACGATCGTAGAGGTAGTCTTCGGTCGTTGAGTCCGTCTCCGCGATCGTCGAGTCCGTCGGCATCGTTGAGTCCGATCACCATTCGAGAGAGTCCGCCCCACGATCGTCGAGTCCGTCCCGCAGTAAATCGTTGAGTCTCGATCACCATTCGTAGAGTCCGCCCCACGATCGTCGAGTCCGTCCGGATCCTTGTGATGAGTTTTTGACTAAGCATTCTTTTAAGGTAACTCGTGAAGGGCCAACCTCTTGGTGTGATTCAAGGGTTAGGTTTGTCCCCGAGGCACCTCTTAGAGAGATTGCTTTGTTATGAAGCTTGTCATCACAGATTCACTTTGCTTCATTGAAAGGGCTTTTGGTCATCGCCGAGTCTCGCACTATGATAGTTGAGTCTTTGCTACGATCGTTGAGATAGTTTGTTTGCTCGCTCTCACGATCGTGAACTTTCCTCGATCATGTCTACGATTTTGAGTACGCTTTTTATATCTAGTAGTAGTTAGCACAATCTAGAGTATACATTTCATGGTCAAGATTTAGCATGCCTAGCTCACTTATTAACTTGTTAAACTGGATTCATCTAGTGGTTTTGTAAAACATCGCAAGTTGATTTTCAAGTAGGATATATTGTAAAGATATAGTTCCATTTTGCACATGATCCCTAATGAAGTGATACCTTATTTCTATATGCTTGGTCCTAGAATGCATGATGTGATTATGAAGTTATTGCTATGGCACTTGTGTTATCACGTTGTATGGGAATAGATTTGAAATCGAACCCATAGTCACTAGTCGATTTCTCATCCATAGGATCTCGAAAGCACAAAGAATGCCGCCAAAGAATATATTCAATTTTCCGCAATTGAAGTAGACACCGAGTTTTGCTTTTTGCTAAACCAGACACAAGTCGTCTTTCAAGAAGTCGACAAAAGCCATCGGTACTTTTTTCTATCTATTTTACATCCCGCAAAATCAAGATCGTGGTATCCTATCAGTTCAAATGAGGATTCCTTGGGATACCACGCCCCAAGTAGGTGTACCGAGATACCTCAAGATCCTCTTTACAATGCATAAATGTGACTCTTTAGGGTTAGCCTAAAATCTAGCACATATGCATGTTGCAAACATTATATCCGGTTCATCGCGCAGTTAGGTATAAAAGAGACCCGATCATACCTCTCGTATTGAGTGATATCAATACTTTTACCTTTCTCATCCTTGTCAAGCTTGGTCATAGGAGCAATTGGTGGTGTTTTTTCATGGAGAGGCCGATTCCATGCCATACTTCTTTAGTAAGTCTTTGATGTATTTGGCTTGGTTGATGAATATTCCTTCATCATCACCGCTTCACTGCAAACTCCAAGGAAGAAATTCATTTCACCCATCACGCTCATTTCAAACTTGCTCTCGCATTAGCTTAGAGAATCTCTTACATAACTTTTCGTCAAGAGAACCAAAAAATGATATCATCAACATATATTTGAACTAGCAAGACTTTGTCTTTATGCTTTTTAAGAAATAGTGTGGTATCTACTCTACCTCTAGTGAACCCATTTTCTATTAAGAAGTTAGTCGTTGTTTCATACCATGCTCTAGGTGCTTGTTTAAGACCATATAAAGCTTTATCTAATCTATAGACATAATTGGAAAGAGATGGATTGATGAAACCCGGAGGTTGTTCTACGTAGAATTCTTTTGAAGCTCTCCATTTAGAAATGCACTCTCGACATCCATCTAGAAGACTTTGAACTTCATGTGGGCAGCAAAGGCAAGAAAGATTCTGATGGCTTCTAGTCTCGCAACGGGTGCAAATGTCTCATCATAGTCAATACCTTCTTCTCGAGAATAGCCCTTTGCCACTAATCTTGCCTTATTTTCGTGATGACCCCATCTTCATCCATTTTGTTCTCAAGACCCACTTGGTTCCTATGACATGATGACTCTTTGGTCTTGGTACCAATCTCCACACTTTGCTTCGCTCAAATTGGTCGAGTTCTTCCGCATGGCTTCTATCCAACCTGGAGTCTTCCATAGCATCCTCTATCTTCTTTTGGCTCTATCTCGTGACAGAAGCTTAGATAGAAGCATTCATTCGAGTAAAGCAGCTCTTGTTTTAACTCTTACACTTGGATCTCCAATGATTAGATCCCCGAGTATGATCTCTTGCCCATCTATTCTCTGTTGGGACATCCGTCCCGATGCCTTCCTCGCCTTTAGGTCTTCAAGGTCTATCTCTTCTTCTTGGAGTGGAGGCTCATTGTCTTGGATGGACCTCTCTACGATTTCATTATCCCGCTTCTACGATTTCACTATCTCGGTACTACGATCGTAGTGTTGAGCTCGACGATTGCACTCAGAGTGTCTCGTGACCATCGATCGAGTGTCTAGAGGCACCGCTTTGTTCGAGCCGGGTTTCATCAAAGATGATGTGTATTGAGACTTCAACATTTAGTGTCTTCTTCGTTGAACACCCCGTAAGCTTTTTCATTGTCTGTGGCATATCCAAGAAAGATCCTTCATCTCGATTTCAATGGAATTTTGTCGACATCGCTTTCCATTGTTGAGAATATAACATGCACGTACCAAAGACATGGAAATAGTCGACACTTGGCTTCCTTCCTTTCCACAGTTCGTAGGGTGTCCTCTTGATCGTAGAGTGAATTAATGATCTGTTCTGTGTGTAGCATGCAGTGTTGACAGCTTCCGCCGTAAGTATTCAAAGCAGATGAGATGTCGCTAGTAGGGTCCTTCCAAAATTCTATCGAGTTCTCGTTCTTTCTTTCAAAGAACTCCATTTTGTTGAGGAGTTCGTGGAGTCGAGAAGTTACGATCGATGCCATTGTTCGAAAGGTAACTTGTCTATTTCTGAGAAATCAAATTTCTTCCATGATCACTCCTTATTGCCTTGATTTTCTCTCCTTTCTCATTCATCACCAGTCTGAACATCTTGATTAATTTGGAGCTCGTTTCATCCTTTGAAGTTAGGAAGAATACCCATGTGAATCTGGTGTAGTCGTCGACTACAACCAGAGAGTATCTTTTTCCTCCAAGACTGGTTGTTGGGATTGGCCCAAAGAGATCCATGTGGAGCAACTGCAGGGGCTTGTCAATGGAGTTGGCAGTCTTGCTCTTGAATGAGCTTTCGTTTGCTTTCCAAGTCAAAAAGCGTTGCATGGCCTTTCCTTCACAAAGTTGAACTTGGGTAGGCCATTTAGATCTTTTGATGCCGCTTGGACATGTTTTTAAAGTTTAAGTGAGATGCCTTCTATGCCATAGCCAGCTTATTTCCTCGGATGCTTTTGCCAGAAAACATATTATTTCATCATAACTTAGTTGACCAAGATCTACTATGTAGACATTTCCTTCTCTTGTTCCGGCCACTTTTATGGGCGTATGTCTTCAAATCTCGACTCGACATTGATTATTGAGAAATGTTACTTGGTGACCCTTGTCGCAGAGAGTTGGTCGATGCTTAGAAGGTTGTGGTCAAGTCCTTCCACATAAGCTACTTTGTTGAAAGATATCGCACCATTGCCAGCAGAGCCATATCCTCTTGTCTTCGCCCCGAGCCGTTATCTCCAAAGATGACCGAGGGACCCTCCTTTTCTATATAGTTTGATAAGAGAGCTTTGTTCCCTCGTCATATGCCTCGAGCAACCACCGCCCGTGATACCATGTTGAGGTCGTGGAGCTCTTTTTCCTGTCAAAACATTTGAACCTTCATTTTGGTACCCATATTTGCATGGGTCCTTCTTTTGTTAGTGCCTTTGGGGACCCAAATTTGTCTAATCTTGGGTCTCACATGCATGGAATTATAATAACACTTTGTAGCCCTATGACCATATTTATCGTGATATGAAACATCTATTATAATGCATGCTCGTGTGTGTGTGGTGATTCATCTTCCACTTGACTTGTGTGGTTCCTTAGTTAACCTTTCGTTAAACCGATTCTCTTTCTTCCACGTGTCCTTAGGTTTCATAAATAGTGATGAGTGTGCTTTACTCTCACTGTATCTTCCTAGTTGATTCGTAGAGTTGGTTTTGCTTTGACTCTCACGATTCTTCGAGGTTGGGTAAGTAGAGGTTGGTTACTTTTCCTCGATGAAACCTGCACCAACATGAGATCCTTTACTTCTCGAGTATAACTAGAGACAAGAGAACAAGGTTGAACCGGTTCTTCCAATCGTGAGGATTTCACAAAAGCAATGCCTCTACCAAAACTCGAGACATTACTAGTGCTAGTTTCCATTGTCTTTTCCACACTTAGCTCCGAGATGGATTCCCCAAAGCCTAAGCCCTGTTTCTCATCGAATGTGCTTCTTCCGACTAGAGAGAGCAGTACTCCATGGATGATGAGGATCTGTTCCATGCAGAGATAGTCTTCTAGATCCTCAATTTTAGAGGTTAGCTTAGACTCTCTTTGTTCATGATGTGTGTTTGTTTGTTTTAAAGTTTCATTCTCAACTTCAAGCTTCGAGAGAAGATTAGTACTTGTAAGGGTCGTTTCAAGCTCTTCTTGAACTTTCTTCTTCTTCTCTCTCAAGAAGTGAATGATCTTTAGACAAGACTCTTGAACCACTTCATGTATTGATGTAGTCGCTGGTTATGCCATGCAAAGAAGTTCTTAAGTCACTTATATCTACATCAGAGAATTAAAATCAAATATCTCATCGATACTTACATCATGTATGTTTAGGCTTTGTTTGTCCTTTCAGCATGTTTGGCCATTAAGCACAGATTGGCCATATGTGGTTCTTCCTCATCTCCGAGTCTCAGATTTGAGTCATTATCCTGAATCACTCCACGATCCTCCCAAGAACTGTGCCTTTTGTCTCTTTTTTCGAGGCCTCTCGTTTCTTTTGTATTCTTTCTTTGCATGAGATTTCTTCTTTAGTTCTTCTTTGATGGGTTTGTTGTAGCTTGGCAATGAAATGACCTGTTTTTCGTAGGTTGTAGATAAATCATTCATTTGTTCTCGGCCGACGAAGTTCGACTTTCTTTCGTTTCACGGTTCGCTTTGTCGCATGAACCTTCTTAGTCTCTTTACCAAAGATAGCAAAGTCATCATCATCGTCTTCATCATCATCGAGTCAATCTCTCAGTGATGACTTTTGATGCACCTTCATTTGCCTTTGAGAGCAAACAACCCTTTTCCTTTCTTCTTCCTTCCGATAAGGTTTTCACGTTGGGTCAACTCCAACTCAGAGGTCAAGAGATTTCCATACAGCTTGTTGAACCGTCATCTCATTAAGATTCTTTTGATTCTCTTATTGATGTGGTCTTTGCATCCCATCCGCTTGGTAGGGCTCTCATGAACTTTATGGTTAGATCCTTGTTAGATAGATCTTCCCATACGCCGTAGAGAGTCGAGCAAAACGTTGAACCTTTCATAAGTTGCGCCACGCTTTTCTCCTCGCATACGGGCTTAACATTTCATATCACTGTGTCAGAGAGACCGTTTGTTCTCTCCGACTTCTTCAGCTTTTTCGCGTATGATCAAGAAGTGCTTCCCAAACTTCCTTAGCTATTTTGTTGCTTACAACATTTTCAAACAGATCATCCTCTAAGGATTGGAACAGATGTTCTTTTCGCTTTTTATCAAGTCGACAACTCTCTTCTCTCTGTGGTTCGCCCATTCTTCTTTCACTTTGATTTGTACTGCTTTGGATCGCCAATGGTTGGTGCAAGCTTTGTTGGTATATAGGCCCATTAAGAATGGGCCTCAAATAGATCTTCATCTATCGAGTCCATGTAAGCTTCAGATCCCGACTTTCCAGCTTAGCAAATTTATCCTTGTTGCACATTGGTGGCTTGCTTCACGCCCCCCATCCCGGATTCGCTTGGTACGAAAGTGCCATTTGGATCTACTAAAGCGTGTAAGTCTATAAAATAGAAACCGCCTCGATACCAATTGTTAGTTCCTAGTAGCACAAGTTATCTAGAAGGGGGGGGTTGAATAGATATTTGAAAATCTTTTCGCTTTTAACTTGTTCTTAGATAATGATTAAAACTTTCATGGAATTAGTATTTGTTTTAATCTTCTTTACCAAGCAATGGAGTTATGAAGTAGTAAGCAGCTTATAGCAATATATAGTAGCTTATAGCAGTTATAGCATGAATGTAAACGACACAGTTGTTTTTAAGTGGTTCAGAGCACTCAAAGCTCCTAGTCCACTCTTCTACTCAACGAGTAGGATATCCACTAAGGATGTCTTTTACAATCTTCCAATCACATTGATTCCTTCTAGACCAAATAGCCTCAGAACTTCTAGTTCACTCTTAAACTCTTCAAGTCCAAAGCAGACTTGGCTTTCTTTACAGCTTCACTATTTAACTCTTCAAGTCCAGCAGACTTGGTACTCTTCTTCAATTGATTGATAGTTGTTGAGTTCTTGATGGTTGCTACTCAGTTGCTGTGTAAGCACTGGTTCGTTAAGAACTGAGTAGCTGAGCAAGCTTTGCAATATCTCAGATCGTAGAGTTGAGCTTGAGAGAGATGTTCACGTTGTTTGATTAATGCTTGCTTTTTTTTCTCTCTCATCCGTCTCGATCCAGATATACGTGATGTTGAAAACTATCCGTTTGATCCATCCGTTGTGGCATTAAATGCATCCGAACTTTCATATCGTGATGGAGACATTTCGCACATCTTCCGAATCGTCGCATTCGCCCACCGACACCGCAGTCGCTTTCTCACCTACCACCTGAAAAGGTATTTTGTCCCTCTTACCCATGGTACTATCCTTAGCTTCTTCACTACGCTTCTTTGTCAGATACTAAGGATATTTCATATATTCTGGGATCGATGAGCACCGCAAAGATCCGGGATCCATTCCTCACTTGTTGAAAACACAGATCATGAGGCTCGACGCTTTTCTCGACATGAGATGATGATGCTCTCACGATTTGGATCGTGGTGTTCTACGATTTAGATCGTAGTGTCTTCGACATCTTTGCATACTACTGAAGTTTTATTAGTTCGAGAGCACTACGATTTCCCTTCATCCTTCGACGACACTACGATCTTCTCTCTCTCTCTCTCTGTTGTTGACTCTACGCCCCGAGAGCACACTACGATCGCCGACTTGTAAAACTTCATGTTTCCTTCAAAGATATCGCGATCGTAGAGAGTTGGCTCTCTAAAACGCTTGGGACCACTCTACGATTTTCGAAGAGTCCCTTCAAGGAAGGCACACTACGATCTTTAGGCTCTACGTTTTTCGCCTCGACTTCGCAATGTTGATCGATGGATGCACTACGATTTCTTCAAGACTAATCTATTACATCTTAAGATCAACCTAATAGCTTTTGATCTTTCTATCTATACATTCTTTATCGTAATGGTACACGTTGAAAGCTTAGATCAACCTAACAATTTTGATCTATCACTAAGTCCTCATGAACATATATATTCATTTAAGGACCTTACAAATAATCATGAACATATACATTTAAAACATCAAATCATAATATGCATTCTCCCAACAACACACCGAGAAGACCGATTAATCTCAAAGATAACCTCGAGGTATCCAGCCCCGCCCCAACCTCGAATAGCCACCAACCTT